>VWZX01005349.1:0-19809 GCA_013399015.1 Galbula dea | reverse complement strand
AGATATTGGAATAGGCTGCCCAGGGAGGTGGTGGAGTCACCATCCCTGGAGGTTTTTAAGAACAGGATGGATGTGTTTCTTCAGGAGATGATTTAGGGGTAAGAGTAGTGTAGGGCTGTCGGTTGGACTAGATGATCTTGAGGGTCCTTTCCAACTGTAATGATTCTGTGATTCTGTGAACATGAGGCTTACTAGCCAAATAGTTTCATTGGCTTTTATGAGCCATTATAAACGAAGATGTAGTTTTCCAGTTAGACTTCAAAGGAGTCTTTGTACTATAGTTTAGTTCAGTAGCTTACAGTTTGAGTGATTGATGGAATTAAATAAATTGCTTTTATTTATATGCTGTTTTACAGACCTTGCTGCATCATTAGAATAACTATTACTTAAGCCTGTAAATGCAGTCAAATAGAAGGGCTAAATCAAGATGGAAGTGTAGGGATGAAATCCAGGATCATAGTATGTCTTAAACCAGTTTGGAAACACAGAGGATTCTTTACGCTTTTTTAGTTTTGCATGATTCAAAGGCTCTTGTTCAAAATGCACAAACTTCCCTAAGACAGAGGTGGGTTGTGGAACATTAGTTTCATTCCTCACAGTTTTGGAATTAAACCCTTTGACTTTTGTTGTTCTTACTATAAAGAGACCACAGTTTTTAGTTACTGTCTAGTTGAATGAATGCCTGAATGTGTATGTGTGGGGAGAAGTTTGACATTTAAAAAGCACAAACAGAGCAAATAAGTCACCTGTGTATTTTGTCTTGACTCCCTACATAACTTTTCTGGGTTTTGGGTGGTTTTTTTGTTTGGTTGGGTATTTTTGTTTGTTTTGTTTTGTTTTTTTAAACTTTGTTAGGCTTTCTAACTCAATAATGTAAAATTCAGCTGATAGCTGATAACCGGCTGTGTGACATTTCTAGTATTATTTGTTGCCTGAATGGGGTTTCCACTGATTCATGGTTTGGAGAGTAACATATATAATGAAATTACTGATAAACAACTGTCCAGATGACAGTAGAATTTAAATATTTTGGGGTCATTTTATTCTGAACATGTTAAAATCCTCTCTAAAAAGTGTTTCTAATCTGTTTACTGTAATCTGGGAGAGACGACCGGGATATGTAGGGTCATGTGCATATGGGGGTGTAGAAGCACTGGCATGACTTTTTTCAGAAGCTTAATTACAAGTAATGACTGAGTTTATGTCCAAGCATGTCGAGAAACAGTCTGGAATCAGCTTGAGACTTAAATAGAAATGTTTCAAGGCAAGAATACCAACGAAGTGTTATCTCACTCTTCTTAAGTTTATCTCTTACAAGTTAAGCTTCACAAGCTGTCTTTAAAAAAAATGCATGGTATTGGGGCTGAATACTGTGATATGTACTGTATTTGACATTGTATAACAGGCAGTCACTAATGTCTGTATTTTATATTAGAGAACATTAGACTGATTTGGTTTTACTCTGCTTAATTGCAGTGTGTGACTGGGTTAGATGCTGTGGAACTTCTGATCTGGCAATGTTTCTGTGTTCTTTTTGTTCAGAATTTGTCTTCATGGTGGCTGTGAAGCTTGTATTATTCCTAATAAATGGCCAAATAATAAAAAGGTTGCTTTTCTAAGAATGATTATTAGTTCAGTATATTTGAATGGTTCATCACGGCTGCTTCTTCTGTATATATGTATATTCACACCTGCTTATGCCCTGGTCGTTCAGTAACAGAATACTTAAAACACCATTTAGACTTACTTCTTAATGACTGCCTTCATTTTTCATGAGGTACATGAGGTTTTCTTCAAGATGTGATTTCATCTCTGTGTTGTGATCTGATTATGTATGCTGTAATCACAGAATCATAGAATTGTCAGAGTTGGAAGGGACCTTAAAAATCATCTAGTTCCAACCCCCATGCCTGAGTGGGGACACCTCACACTAGATCAGGTTGCCCAGAGCCCCATCCAGCCTGGCCTTTCAAACTTCCAGGGCTGGGGCTTCCACAACCTCTCTTGGCAACATGTTCCAGTGTCTCACCACCCTAACAGTGAAGAACTTCCGCCCAATGTCCAGTCTAGATCTACCCTCCTTTAGCTTGTATCCATTCCCCCTAGTCCTGTCACTATCTGACCTCCTAAAAAGTCCTTCACCAGCTTTCTTGTAGGCCCTCTTCAGATACTGGAATACCTGGTTTTCTTTAACATATCTCCAACAGTTGACCAAAAGGGGGTGCTGATAGATCAAACAGTCAGATGTGTTGCACAGAATTTTTGTGCAATGAATTAAATCTCAGCTACAAGTTCTCGTGTCTAGGTATTATGTAACATGCCAGTCACAACATTGCTTTTTGTGGATGGCAAATTTATGCTTTGTAAGTGTGGCTGATTCAAGGCCCACCTGGACTCTTTCCTGTGTGACCTTATCTAAGGTGTCCTGCTTTGGCAGGGGGGTTGGACTTGATCTTTCTAGGTCCCTTCCAACCCCTAACATTCTGTGATTCCATGATTACCTTCCACTAGGCTTGTGGGGTGTTCTTTGTGACATTTACAGTGGCTCTGTGGCAGGCATTCTCTTCTTTAAGACATCCGTTTTGTTTTTTGTCTGTGTGGTTAATAAACAAAAGCTTATAGATATTTAAGCATAGGTTATTTAGCAAGTATTTAGAAGTTCAGTTTTGTGGGATTTTATAGATTGAATAAAGATAGACAAAACTACCAAGATAAATATTCAAGTTAGATGCCTTAATATAATTCATCATGATACCACAAAAGAGTTTTGCAGTCCATTTTTTTTTTTACTGTTTGTTTTCTTCAGTTCAACAGAACTGGTATCAACAGAGCTGGGGCCTCTAATGTAAGAAGGGAAGAGGAGGCATAAATATGTCTTCTGGAAAAAGGAGCTCTGCTACATCCTTATGTCACAGTGGGATAAGGTGGTCAAGAGACTTGATACTGGTGTGAAAATTGTAGTGTAGACTGGAAAACTTCAGATAGTTTCTCAGTGGACCCCTCCATTTATGTAACAGAGATGTGGAACTCATGTGGCTTTGCTGGAACAGCAGATGATGGTGAAAGGGAAATACTTCTCGTGGAAAACAGGTGGTTAGATGATCACAGCATTTGTTTTTCCAGGGTACATGATACATATAGAAATCTTCAAACTTTAAAAATGCACATTTTCACTAGTAGTCATCGTTAATTGATTCTGTGTTATTGAGCTGATGTAAGAGTATTTTTATGTGTTTAATAAGACCATATAGTGTGATCTCTGCAAAATTTCTCCTCCTGTTTCTCTACACAGTATAAAAGACATTTAGATTTACTGTGAGACTCTGAAATAAAAACTTGTAGCAATAACCCAGTCTAGATGCAATGTTCATGTGTATAATACCTCTCTAAAGAACTGTGCATTGTGAAAGAAAAAGTGACCTTAACCTTTTTCTAAATTCCTAACACTGAAAGCCAGAAATATCATTAAAGTATTTTGTTTTATAGCAGATATTAAAGCAGAGTTCATGCTGAACCTGAACCATGATCAGATTGATGGTAAAGACAAACTGTGAGGCAGTTTGTGAGGCATCTTCATCAGCAATATGAACAAGCCTCCTTGATGAGAGAAAAACTTTTTAGGAACTGGAAGACCTTTTGAAGAGTTGGTTATAACCCAAGAAGCTCTGGACTGAATTATCCAAATACATTAATGGGAGTTACTGTGGGAAAGTATCTGTAAGGTCATAAAGGAAATAGGTGACTTTTTTATACATTAATTTTAGTTTTGTCTTCGTAAGTTTGAAAGGTTTTTGTCGTAAAATGCTAACTTTTGTAACAAACTGAGGCTTTTACGTGTCAAAGCTCATTTCTTCATCAATAGGGAGCTCACCATAAGAAAAATGTTCTGGCAGATCCACAATGGAGCTGTGGTCACCTTGGAGTCTCATGGGACTTTGCGTATTAGATAGTGACTGTGAAGGGAGTTTGTCTGAATGGAACGTTAATAAGCCTAGAAGACAGTTTGGTTTATTGTTGCAAGCTGTTCTGTGTAAAACTTTCTGAACTTTACAATTATATTGCTAGTCTACATATTGTTATTTAAAGTATTCTGTGTACAATAATTTTAAATCATAATTTGACTGCTCTTGAAACAGGATAAGAAATGGAACTTTCTGATCTAAAGGCTGCATCTCAAGATGTTTCGGCAGGAAAAAAAAAATGCAAGTTTATCCATCACAAAAACTATCTGAAGGTCAAGGTGGATGTGGGCACGGGAAAGTATTAATTGGAAAACTTGTGACAGTTGCTTTACTGTTGAAGACAAATAAAAGGCTTAAATTGAGTGGTCACTTAAGTTATTTAGATTGCATATTTATTTAATTTGAAGGTGAAATAAATGTTGAAAGTTCATACAATTTCTAAGTGGAAACTTGAGTGATGAAATGACATTTGTTCTTGTGGCACTTTGAAAAGAGAAGATGGTGTGAAAGGCCTGTTTCCTGGTTATCTCCTCGGTTAGTTCAATGACTGCTGTTAGGAACAAACTTGCAGAGAAACTTGTTGAAAATTAAACAAGCTTTCTGGGAATCAAGTAACACTTTCTATTAACTTTTAAATAGTGGTATTTTAGTTCGCAGTGTATTTCAGAGTTGCTGGTATTTCTAACATCCAGAGTTCCCACAAATAAAAATATCAACAGCCTTTCATCTTTAAAACAAAGCTAGTATTTTATGTATTTTTACACAGAGACACCTCCATGGACTTACAGTTCACATTCCTAGTCTAGTTCTGGTTTTCAACCACTTTTCAAAATATGAAGTTCTTAAGGAAAGTGTGTTCTTTCCAACTCATTGTGATCCAGGATGGACAGAAGGCTAAGCAGTCAAGAAACGTACAGGATTGCAAATTGCAGGAACAGTTGGGCTTTTTCCAGAGTGGTGTAGTAAAGAGAAATGGCTTTAAAAAATGATGAAGGGCAGAATTTGACTTAGGTGAGTAATCCTTCTGTCTGCTTTTGTAGAAGGAGAGCTAAAATATGGAGAACTGGAGGTTATGATGTCTTGCAATTTATCCCAGTTGACAGAGCCATATTGTGCAAAAAAACCCCAACTCTCAATATGCAGCGTAGTGGCATCTTGGTGATTCTGTCCACCTTTAATCTGGTAGGATTTTTACCCTGCTCTTCCCTATTAGGCGTAATAGTATGAAATCTCTGTAATTTTTTTTTCTTCTGCAAATATAGACCTTTCCAAAATGGGCAATCATCTGAGTAAAAACAATGTCTAATGACACAATGCGGAGTGGAAATTGTTTTGGAAGGGCATGGCATTTATACTTTACAAAATTAACCAAAAAAACCCCCAAACAACAAGCCAATCGAACAAAAATACCCAACCAACCAACCACAAAAAACCCACCATAACCAAACACAGCCAAACAACCAAAAAACCTACAAACAAACAAAAAACCACACAACAATAAAAAAGCAAAATCAAAACCAAAAATGTAGTAAAGCCCCAACCAAAACTGAATTGTGCTAAATTTGATTCTTATTTGTATTCAGTTGCAAGAAAAAGCATAATTTTGATCAGCCTTATTACTTAAATCATGGCATACTCAACTTCTATGTACCCATTATATGTCTTCACAGAGCAGGGTTCGGAGAACTTCTTGATTCATAATTAAGATTATTTTCTATCCTAAAAGCACCAATTTGATCACATAATCAAATGTCCCTCTTCGGCCATTTATTACCTAATGTAGAGAACACTGTATCACATGAAGTTCTAGAATCCTTTCAGAATACTACTTTGCTACTAAAATTTCTGGTGTAACTTTTCCCCTGGTGGGGAAACCAGTTTTTCCAGTACAATGTTTTTGTCTTTTTCAATGTTAAAAATTTCGCGGCTTCAACTACTTACCGCTGGAACTCAAGTGTAATGGTGCTGTTCTGAAGGCCTTTAATGTAACCTCTCGTGTTTTTTTTTTTTTTTTAAATAAGGACTATCTAAGAGCCATTTCTTGTAGCATACTGCAGTATCTGTCTGTTGTGGGTTTACGATGTATTGGTTTAATACAGAACTTAAAAAATGACAACTGTGTTTAGCCAGAAGCTGTACGGGACGGAGTTTTTTAGCTCACAGAGTAGTGATGATTTCAGTGTTTATGAAATTCTTACGTTCCTTTGCACTTGAAAACTTCATCTTGTTCGTCAAAGTACCATTCCAAACAGATTTTGTTATCTTAAGTAGAAATAGATGTGTCTGTCCGTGTCATGAAGTTGGATGAATCTATAAATTTTGTGCTTTGTGTTTGTTTTTCATAATGTGGACTTTTTTTGAATTTGTTATTGGAAAATGGAAGGTAGTTCAGTAGAGTGTAATCTGTGTGAGAAGTATAGGTTTGTAGGAATCTGTATTTGAAATATTACTGAACTGCACTTCGTTCCAGTTGCATAGGTTTGTAAGATTCTTGTGGCTTTCTTTATAGTTACTAATTTCAAATTCCTTTCTAGTGTAGGTTTTACCTTCTAAAAATTTTGCCATGCTATTATTGTCTGGAAATTGAATGCTTTTTTAGTTAATGTGTTAAATCCAGTGCAGCTAGAGTAATTGAATTACCGGGTTCATGTCTTCAAATATATTCTCACCAGAACTGACAAAAATTAGGGATTTGAAATTGAGTAGGTAGACACATGTGTTATTGAGACTGTTCCCCCAGTTAGGTCTTCCATGTTTCCATGGTTTAGTAGAATGCCATAGAAGATATGATCTTTTAATTGTACAGATTTTGGAAGATTGTATGCAAGTTTTCTGCTCCTGAAACACATTTCACATTATTGAATCTTTTACAGTTATAGTTTGTGAGGGTAGTGGCTAGTTTGGATAGAATTGTAGGTTTTCTGAAAACTTGGGAATTTGCCTTTAAAAGCTGTGGCCTTTTTAAACGTGACAATTACAAGTAGTTTCCTGAAAAATTCGGTAAACATTACCAGTAGCATTAAATTACTAGAAGTATGGTTTAAAGTATCCTATAGGCAAAACTTCAAGTTTTGGTTTCATCTGTAAGCATGTTCTTTTGAAGAACAGTTGAAACTAGTGGCTTAGTCCCTCTTATTGTTCAGTTGTCTATATTTTTGCATTTTTGTGCTTCATTTATTTAAAATGACCTTAATTAAATGTGAAGCACACTGTTACCTCAAAGAACTGGGCTTTTTGGCATGTTTCACTTGTTGTTGCATTGTTTTGCCAAAAGATGATTCGTACTCAACCGGCCCAATCCTGACATTAGTAACATAATGCAAATTAGGGACAAATTTTAATTCTTAAATTCAGTAGTATGGAATTGGGTTCTGTGTTTCCATCTGTACCTTACAGCTTTAATAATTACACAAGGAGATTATTCATTTATCTTGGAAATAAATAAGCTGACCCATACTGATTTAGAAATGGAGCAAAATAGCTATGAGCTTTGCCCACTGAAAACCAAAAAAAATTTGTTTGATTTATCAGTTTGGGGTTTGTTTTGTTGGGGTTTTCATTTTTGTTTGTTTGCTTTTTTTAATGTCTAACTTTCTAATATTTTTAAGAAAAATATTCTTTTGTTAAAGTGTAGAACTGGAACTTTACTGTTACAAATAGATTTAGAATTTTTTTCCTCTGATGCTATCATTTTAGGGATCAGAGTTCCAGAATGCTTGCAGCAGCCTTGTATTTTTCTGTCTGTTCGTGACAAACCAGCTACTGTACATTCATATAGAGCAGTACAGTCCTTGCCACTGGCAGTCTCTCTGTGACAGAGAGCCTGTAGGCTGACATAAAGTGCAGCCTGTTGTGAACTGCTAAGTGGGAGTCTGCCAAAAACTCAGCAGACAGAACTAATTGGGGAGAAAAAGGATTTTTGTGCCCTCATTTCTCCCTCTTCAATTTTTTTTACAAGACGGATATTGTTAAAGTAACTTGTTTATGTAAGATTTGTCTGCCTCTATTTTCTCATTGCATGAATCATTTTTTAACTTCAAGTCTTGCACCGCAGGTCACTGAGCACTTCCACATGGCGGCTGGCACAGGACCAAACTCGAGACACGCAACTCATCACAGTTGATGAAAAATTGGTAAGGGCTTTCTACTGCATACTGCTATGATACAGCCTTCAGGGTTATTTCTGCACAATAGGCATTCAGTGTGGTATTCTGTGTTCTTCTAGGAAAGCTATATAAATGTGTACTACAAAGCAACAATCCTTCATACACTTTTGAAAGGGGAACATTAGTGAAGCCTAAGTATGTAAAGGAAACGTGGCATTCAAAGTGTTAAGCAATATAAAATTATGAATACCTCGTTTATTGTTATTATATTACGGCCAAGGACCAGTGTGAGCTGTAATTTATAAGAATTCTGTTCTTTTTGAAATCTAGGTATATTTTTCTGTATTATGCAGAATTTGCTGGCTTCCTGAAATTATCTTCATTAAGACCCATATTACTAAAGAAACTGTACAAAGAAGTCTCATGTGAGATTATTATTACTATGTTCATGTACTCTTAACTTTTGAATATACATTAAGGTTAGATTACAGCTAGGAACAAATGCATAACATTCTTCTGCTAATCAGTAGCAGATCAGAAATTTGGCAATCTTTTCTTGTAAGTTCTTCCGTAATGTGTGGTCTGTTACTCTAGAAGCAACCTGACACTTATGTTTACATTATTCAATAGTACAATTTTTGTAAGACTTCTGGGGGGAATGTGTCACAGCAGGAGCATGCTTTTCATTGGTTTTCATATTGCTTTTGGATCTTCAGGAAACAAAAATCCCATCATATGTACCAGACAGTTTATGTTGTATGCACTTTCTCATATCCTTGAAGCTACATTAACTACTTAAGAAATATTTGGAATTTGTATTTAGAAATTGAACATTTGTAATGATAACTACAAGTTGAGACAGCTGATGTTTAACAGACTGGTGAAAAAAATGCACCTACTTTAATAACTCCTCAGGGCTTTTTTTCCGTATGTTTTGTAATATAAATGTAGCAATAGTCGTCTATTCACAATTAAAAAATGCATTTCTTTTATGAACATCTTTCTAAACTTAAAAAGTTCATGAATAACTGTGTAAATAAGGTTCTCCAAGTCAACCTACATTTCCATAAATAAATTGTAAATTGTTTCATTATTGAAGCACAGTTCTTTAGCATTAAAAAAATAATCTAAATAGAGTTTTTATAATGCCTGAATTCACAGTATCACATTTCCCTATTATGACCTCTGGTGATGGATGCATAGATCTGAAGGAGACTACAGTGCAAAGAGAGACTCACAGAATAAGTACTCTTCTGTCTTCCAGTTTGTATTTAAATATACATTATCCTAGGTTAGGGTTGCACATAAACCTGTCTAACTATGACTTGATATTTCCAGTTGAGTATAAGGATTATAATTTGAAATACAATTATTCTGTTCTCCCAGTGTTAGTGTACATGAATTGTAAGTGAAGTGGTTATTTCTAATGTCATTATATGTTTTTATCAAGTTGAAGATGCTCATACCATAGTTGCTCGGGTGGTGGTGGGGCTGAGAATTCATAGTAGCAGCCGTTCAATACTTGTGTTTAGCTTTGATGCATATAATTTACCTAAATGATTATTTTATCTTCAATTCTTTCAAGTATTAAGTTAAACATCAGACTGGACAGGGTTTTTTGAAAGCATTGTGTGTGCAGGTGCACATTCTAGATGCACAAATAATTTTTTTTCCATATTATTGTAGGGCCTGAAACAAATTATAGAAATCAGAATATTAATTTTTAAATTTTGGGTTTAGATTTAGTTAAGGTTTTGGAGAGGTTTCCATAGTGCCATAAAACATCCAACAATTGATGTTCTGTTAGTGGGCAAAAATTTATATCCCATTGGCAAGGAAGATCCTCACAAAAAAGATTGATGTGGTTTTCAGCTTTCAGCATTAGGAGTTCTTTAGACACCTGTTAAACCTCATTTTAATTAGGATTTATTACAGCCCATTAAAATTAATTTAACACATTACATGAATTTTCTTGTTTGTTTTTTTTTTAATAGTGTGGCTAAACATAATAAAACTATTATTTCCATGCAAGTTGTGAATAAACTATATTCCAGAAGTTGATGCTTAACTTTTTATTAACAAAGACCCCTCCTCTTGTATTACTGCCAGATATATGCATGTAGTTGTTAGAAATCATCAAATTATAATTTGATGTCTCTGTTGGCTTTTTCATACTTTTTTTTTTTTAAGCCGGGTATTACCTTATGGGTGGGGTTTTTTGTGCATAATAGAAAGAAGCAGCAAGTACAGGAGGAAAATGGAATGTGGTTATTCTTGTTCACCTTACTTCTCTTGTAACTTGTTTTGAAACTGAACACTTCTGTGAGTTTTACAAGTCTAGTACAGTAACACTGGTTATTGAAAACTTCTAACTCCATATGGTAGTTGAATTAATCTGTCTATTTCCAGTGCTTTTGTAGACCTTATATTCCTATGTGTACATTCATACACTAGAATTTATCCCAGGGATTCCTCTGAATTATCTGGAGACCCTTTTGGTTCTGTAAGTACTAAAATATTCCGTGTCTTGGGAAACACAAATGAAGTAGAAGGATGAAGAGCATCCTTACATTGAATAATTAAGCAGTAGTTTGGTCACTTTCTTATTGCATCCCAGTGTGTGTTGAATGCAACAGAAAAATTATTTCTAATGGAATAGCAGAAAAAGCAGTGATTTAGACCACATTCAGTTTTCATATTTGAAAAATATGAGACTGTTAAATGTAAAAGGAGTTAAATGCTCAGCTTGTGTAGAACATGTTTTCAGTGAACATTGAATAAAGTAACTGTTAGCGAACAGTTAAATCCGAAGAAAACAACATACAAAATGAACAAAGGTAAGGAGAAATAAAGTTCTTGCATCACATTTTGAATCTCTGGCCACCAATTAGGTTGTATTCCAAGAGTCTGGACAAATAGCTGTGCAAAAAGTAGTCTCTCAAGACCCTGCTTTCATTAGGAAATTCAGGCTATAGAGGGCAAAGCTGTTGGCAACAAATCTTCCTCAGGTAGTGTTCCAAATGATTTAACTGTTTATGCCAATGAAATAACACAACTTCCAGCATCATCAGTATAAAAGTTTCAATGGCGTTGCCTAAAATGGGCATTTGAACTGTTTTAAAGACAAGCAGAAGTAGTTTCCCAAGGAAAAGCCTCCTGCTCCAGTGCAGCAGTAAAATCTTACCACAGATCTTCTGCAAAACCACCAGGAAGCAATCTCAGTTATCAACATTATCAAAAATATGTTTACTGATGTCATTTATCTGCACCTGAGCAAAGCCTTTGATGCTGTCTCACATGACATCCTGGTCTCCAAGCTGGTAAAATATGGGTCTCCAAGCTGGTAAAATATGGATAGACCACTTGGTGGATAAAGAGCTGGCTTGATGGCCATACCTAAAGAGTGGCTGTCAATGGGCCCATGTCCAAGTGGAGGCCAGTGACAAGTGGAGTCCCTCTAGTATCAGTACTGGGACCAGTCTTGTTCAACATCTCCATCAGTGACATGGACAGTGGCATCAAGTGCACCCTTAGGAAGTTTGCTGACGACGCCAAGCTGTGTGGTCTGGTTGACACGCTGGAGGGAAGGGATTGTCATCCAGACGATCCTTGACAGGCTGGAGAGGTGGGCCTATGCAAGCTTCATGAAGATCAACACGATCAAGTGCAAGGTCCTACATGTGGGTTGGGGCAATCCCAAGCACCAATATAGGCTGTGTGAAGACTGGTTTGAGAGCAGCCCTGAGGAAAGGGACTTGGGGGTGCTAGTGGATGAGAAATTCAACATGAGCTCCCAGTGTGTGCCTGCAGCCCAGAGGGCCAACTGTATCCTGGGCTGCATCGAGAGGAGTGTGGCCAGCAGGTCAGGGGAAGTGATTCTCCCCCTCTACTCCACTCTTGTGAGACCCCACCTGGAATATTGAATCCAGTTCTAGAGCCCCTATTATAAGAGGGATGTGGATGTGCTGCAGTGAGTCCAGAGGAGGGCCACGAGAATGATCAGAGGGCTGGAGCACCTCTCGTATGGGGGCAGACTGAGAGAGTTGGGGTTATTCAGTCTGGAGAAGAGAAGGCTCTGAGGAGCCTTATTGTGGCCTTCCAGTATGTGAAGGGGGCCTACAAGAAAGCTGGTGGGGGTCTTTTTAGGATGTCAGGTAGTGGTAGAACTAGAGGGAATGGATACAAACTAGTGGTTAAATAATGCCAGTATTTATAGAATCACAGAATCCTTTTGGTTGGAAGGAACTTGAAAGATTATCTATTTCAAACTCCCTGACATGGGTGGGAACACCTTCCACTAGACTAGGTTGTTCAAAGCCCCCTCCAATCTGACTTTGAATACTTAGAGGGATGGGGCATCCACAGCTTCTCTGGGCAACCTGTTCCAGTACATCACCACCCTCACAGTGAAGAACTTCCTTATATTTAGTCTGAATCTACCCTATTTCAGTTTCTAAAATCATAGAATGTCCTGAGTTGGAAGGGACCTATGATAATCATGAAGTCCAACTCCGTTCTATGCACAGGACAACCCCAAAAATTACACCATCTGCTTGAGTGTGTTGTCCAAAAGCTTCCTGTATTCTGTCAGGCTTGGAGCCATGACTGCTTCCCTGGAGAGCCTTTTCGAGTGCTCCACTACCTTCTTGGGGAGGAACCTTTTCCTAATATCCAGTATAAACCTATTCTGTAAGTTACAGACTGTGGTGAGGTCTCCCCTCAGTCTTCTCCAAGCTGAGCAAACCAAATGACTTTACCCAATCCTCATATGGCTTCTTCTCCATAACATCCACCAGCTTTGTGGCTTTCCGCAGCCTCGTATCGTTCATATACTGTGATCCCGAAAACTTCACACAATACTTGAGGTGAAGCTGCACCAGTGCAGAGTACAGTGGGACCGTCGCCTCCTTTGGCCAGCTAACCATGCAGTGCTTGATGCACCCCAGGACATTGTTGGCCCTTTTGGCTGCCAGGGCACACTGATGGTTCATGTTCAAGTTGCTGCTGACCATTTAAAGCCATTACCCCTTATCCTATCACTATATGCCCTTGTCAAAAGTCTCCCTCCAGCTTTCTTGTATGCCCCCTTCAGGTATTGGAAGGCTGATATAAGATCTCCCTGTAGCCTTCTAGTCTCCTAGTCTTCTAGACTGAACAACCCCAACTGTCTCAGCCTGTCCTCATAAGGGAGGTATTCCAGCCCTTTGATCATCTTGGTGAGCCTCCTCTGGATCCACTCAAATTTTTCATATACTGGGAGACCCAGAGACTGATGCAGTACTCCAGGTAGGGTCTCAGGACAGTGGAGTAGAACAGGGTGGAGGATCACTTACCTTGATCTGCTGGTCACAATTTTCTTGATATAGCTCAGACTGCAATTAGTTTTTTGGGCTGTGAGTGAGTATTGCAGGCTCATACTCAGTCCCAATACCAACCCCTAAGGAATGCCACTGGTCTCCACCAGAGAGAGGTATTGTAAGAATGTTTTTAAATTAGAGCAACTGCTAGAAAATATCCTTTGCCTCTCTAAAGTAGAATATTCCACTGATAATGTATATACTGTAGCTCAAAGCAAAAATTATTGCAAGAGCAGTTGTAGGGTTTGGTCACTGGAAAGGTGCTAGAAACATTGTGGAACTGTGGCTAAGATTCAACTATTAGTTACAACTATCTCACAGCTGTTCTTATTCTGTGTCAGGCCAAGATAAAATAGGATGAGTTACCACACAGTTAAGCATTCAAGAGCATTGCTATCAAGTGCAGTTGAAATGGTATTGAATTGCTTTTTGCAAAAGTGAGACTGTGTAGGGATGAACTCCTATTTGAAGCATGACAACCTATATACAGTGTTGCTATTTACATTTCAGTACCTGTCCTGAAATTGGGTTTTTCGCTTATACTGTTAATTAACCTTTTTTTTCATTAATAGTTCAGAAGTCTCAGTACTGAACCTCATCAGAGGGCCAGTTTCCGTTTGATTGTAGACAAAATCTACATAACTCTCTAAAAATAACTTGCATACACCAAATTGGGCAAAGAAATTGTTAACATCTTTTTGAGGATAAAAAGTTCATGCTTTTCAGATAATGCTCAAAGGGAGCAATAAATGCAGCAACTTAGGCTAAAGTGGATTAATAAATGAATGTAGTAGATGAGGGATAGGCTGTGAATGTTGTTTACCTGGGCTTTAGTAAAGCCTTTGACAGGGTTTTCCACAGCATTCTCACAGAAAAACTGCCTGCTCACATCTTGCATGGGTGTATTCACTGGGTAGAAAAGTCTCTGGATTGCCAGGCCCAAAGAGTGCTAATGCATGGGGTTAAATCCAATTGGCAGCTGGTCACAAGTGGTATTCTCCAGGGCTCCATTGAATATCTTTATCAATGGTCTGAATGATGGGATCAGTTGTACCCTCAGTAAGTTTGCAGACAGCACCAAGCTAGGCATGAATGTTGATCTGCTTGAAGGTAGGGAGGCTGGTCTGGACAGCCTGGATTGAAGGGCCAAGGCCAATTGTATGAGGTTCAAAAAGACAAAGTGCTGGGTTCTGCACTTGGGTCGCAACAACCCCATGCAATGCTACACGGTTGGGGCAGAGTGGCAGGAAAGCTGCCTGGCAGAAAATGACCTGGGGGTGCTGGTCAACTGTGGCTGCATATCGGCCAGCAGTATGCCCAGGTAGCCAAGAAGCCTAACAGCATCCTGGTTTGTGTAAGAAATGGTGTGGCATGTAGGATAAGGGAAGTGATTTTTAACCCTGTACTCAGCGCTGGTTGAGCTGCACCTTGAATACTGCATTCAGTTTTGGGCCCCTCACTCCAAGAAAGACGCTGAGTAGCTGGAGCATGTCCAAAGAAGGGCAATGAAGCTGGTGAAGGGTCTAGAGCACAAGTGTGTTTAGGAGCAGCTGAGGGAACTGGGGTTGTTTAGGCTGGAGAAGAGGAGGCTGAGGGGAGACCTTATTCCTGTCTACAACTACCTGCCAGAAGGTTGCAGTAAGGTAGATGTTGGTGTCTTATCCAAAGTAACAGAGGATAATCACAAAAGGAAATGGCCTCAAGTTGTGGACGTTAGGAAAAAATTATTCACTGAAAGGATTGTCAAGCATTGAAACAGGCTCCACAGGGAAGCGGTAGAGTCACCATCTCTTGAGTTATTTAAAAGACATGCAGATGTGGCACTTTGGTACATAGTTTAGTGGTGTACTTGGTGGTACTAGGTTAACAATTGGACTCAACGACCTTAGACATCTTTCCCAACCTAAATGATCCTATGATTCTAATAAGTATTGTGAAATAGGTATCAAGAATCTCTATTAGCTTCCTCTTGGCTGTTGTATTTATTCCTGTGTAATCCAGAGGTAATAGTATATTAATAGGATTCTCAGAAAAGTAACCTCCTCAGCAAAAATATTGTGGAAACATTTTTTCTAGAAGACTGCATTATTAACAAACATCACACACTGTTTTCAGGACTGAGTCATAGTTCGTTCACCATCCAATCCCAGTTTTGGGTAGGCTCAGAAATTAGTGAAATTGTATAATCTTTATTTGATTAGAGAAGCATAGACTTTACTATAATAAACACTGATAATACTGCAGCTCAAAATAAAATATACAAGCAAGTGAAATATCACTTGGAATGATGAAACTTCTTCAAATCTCAATCTGAAAGTCTACAGTGCTGTGAAACAAAGGACATAGCAAATCAAGCTTTAACAAGCTTTAACTTAAAGTGCAGTCGGGGCTAGCAGCCTTTCATAAGAACCAAGAGTTTACTTAACTCTGAAAACCAAAGAAGTAATATGTCTGTAATATTGAAGACTGTGTGTAGGAGCTGCTTTTGCATCTTGGTGAAGAGAGGCACTTGGCAAAATAGGCATTTATTAAAGATTGACTTACTTGGTTTCCTGTTCTTGAAAACTACTATTCAGCCAAGAATTCTCCAGGCTTTACCACTGTCTTAGATAATGAGAATATAGTAGATGTTCTATATTTTGGTTTTTTTCAAAATGCTGTTAACCTCTTGTGGGTTATTCCGTGAGGGTTAGTTCAAGCTATTCCTAAAATAAGGGAATGGGATAGAAGAATTTAGAATAATCACAGGATCACAGAATGTTAGGGGTTGGAAGAGACCTCAAAAAATCATCTACTCCAACCCCCCCTGACAGAGCAGGATTCTCTAGAGTAGGTCACACAGGAACATATCCAGGCAGGTTTTGAGTATGTCCAGAGAAGTAGACTCCACAACCTCTCCAGGCAGTCTGTTCCAGTGCTCTGTTTAATCCATTCTAGCTGCAGTATTAATTCAACAGGTTACTATAAAACATTCCATCCAGGACAGCATTCTTCTTTAGATGAGGAAAGTAACTTAAAAATTGTGTGCCTTTTGTGTATGGCTCTGTGATAGGGAGTTGTTGTATTGAAAGGGTGCAAGGTACTAGGCTAGAAATCTGTGAGGGGTTTCAGATAGAGTTACTCATTCCTTCCTCCTAGCCCCAAATTCCTCTTGTAGTTTGAATTTCTTTTACTTATTTTTAGGTGAGTGCCTTGCATTTTGCTTCAGAATAATGAAAAATGAGTTAATGAAAGTGGATTTTCTACTCTTTACTTTGCAAATAATGTTTCCAGAAACAGTTTTTAGCTTTGGCCAAAATGGCCTCATATATGAAGCCTGCGATTTCAAGTACTTCCTTTCATCGCAGTTGTGTCAAGTAAGCCCGTGACCAGATTATTCAAACTGTGTTGTACTTGGAATTCAAGATAAAAGTTGATTGTTGGTGGTTTATGAAATACAATAAAATAAAGTATAATAAAATATAATAAATAAAGTGTCTTGTCCTCATATTTCCTTCATGTGCAATACTTAAATGTTTGGTTTGCATTTGATCATCTGCAGTTGTGTTGTCTGATACTTGAGCGATACTGGTTTCTAGTGTAGAGAGTGTTTAAGGTATAGAACCACATTAAATGCACTTTTTCATTAAAGGTGAGATATTCAAAAGAAAAGACTTCACAACTAAAAGTACATATACATCTACTTTAAAAAAATTGTCTAGTTTAAAAGTGGACTTGCATAAATACTTGAAAGCCTTTACTTCTTGTGGTTACTGGTAGTTTATTTATACTGATAGTTGCTGCAGTACATAATCTGTCAAAAAGATACTCCCCCTCCCCTCAGTGAAGACTAAGAAATACTACTCTGGGGAAGAAAAAACTGTCTTAGATAACTTTGTCAAGCAGCTAATGTGAAATGTGATAATATTTAAAGGTTTTAATGATTTTGGGGATGATGATAATCCTTCTTACTTCCTGATGCACAACAGTTATCTGCCAGAGCATATATTTATGTCTAAACAGTTACTTTTTATATTTTTACTATAAATAATTTGGCAGTTTCTTCCTCATCATTTTGGCTGGCATGCATTTGCACAATCTCAGGTCTTGTGTGTACGTTTACCAGATTAAATAGCGATATGCAGATTTTCAGTTGTTCAAATTCACGATGCAGTTATGCTCTTTGGCAATTAAATCCCTTCTCAGTTGGAATATCCTAGTTCAATTCAGCCTATGGTGCCTGCTGCAACTTGTTTTTGTAAGCAGGTTGATGAAGCTTGCAGTGGTTTAGAAAACCCGGTTGGCTGGATACCAATAAAAAACTTCCTGTAGGAATGTCTGCAGGCAAAAAGTTACTTCCCATGATAAAGAATCTTTCTATAATTGACAGTCAACGTAAAGAAATTGCAATCCCTCTTAGCTGTCTTTTAAGAGCAATAAATATTGCTATATCACTATATTTCAGTTTGAGATAATTGTCTTCAGTTTAGAAAACTACTGATCTGCAAGTAGCCCATAATCTTCTATAAAGTGATACCTAGTTGTATCAGTGAGAGTAATTCCACTGTCATCCCTATGTAGATTTGTTTTGATTTTAGTACACAGTGAAGGATTTGGATTTCCTTGCCTGAGAGCTTTTTCTTTTGGTGCATGGTAGTGCTGTCTCTGCTGGGTGTTGAAGGGAGGAGTGTCTGAGATTGAGATTGCACAACCTTCTGACATTTTGAGTGTCTGTTGTGTCTAGGCTTCCTTTTTGCAGTATTCCTGTGCAAAAAATTTCAAGGCTTTAGTCTGGAGCACTGGGTCAAAGAATATGTCTCTTTGAAGGGTCTGCATGTTTGTTTGTTTATCTGATTGCATAGTATTTCATTTTCTGTGTAAGCATACTGGGTTTGAAGAGCTCGCAGAAAAAATTAAAGGAGTATCATTGTGCCATGCTTAGTTTGTCAAGCTGCCAAAAGGGTTACTCAACCCTTTGTTATTCAATGTTGTGGGTGCTTATTCCAGACCACCTGATCAGCATGAGGAAGTTGATGAGGCTTTCTCCATGCAGCTGACAGTAGCCTCTCAATCACAGGCCCTGATTCTTATGGGGGATTTTAACTGCCCAGGTATTTGCTGGAAGGCCTACTCAGCCAGCCATTCACAGTCCAGGAGGTTCCTCCAGTGCATTGATGACAACTTCTTAATGCAAATGGAGAATGAGCCCACTAAGAGAAGAGCGCTGTTGGACCTGATACTCACTAACAAGGAAGGTCTGGTTGAAAAAGTAGAGGTTGAGGGCAACCTTGGCTACAGAGATTGTGAGATGGTAGGGTTCAGGATCTTGTGTGGTAAGAACAGAATACCTAGTAGAATCACAACCCTAGACTTCACTAGGGCCAACTTTGATCTTTTCAAGAAATTGCTAGGGGAAATCTCATGGGAGAGGGTACTAGAAGATAAAGGGGCCCAAGAGAGTTGGTTAACATTCAAGGACCACTTCTTCCAAGCTCAAGATCAGAGCATCCCAACACAGAGAAAATGGAGGAAGGGAGCCAGGAGACCTGCATGGTTAAGTAGAGAACTCTTGGACAAACTCAAGTGGAAGAAGAGAGTCTACAGATCATGGAAGGAGGAGTTGGCCATATAGGAAGAGTATAAGATGGTTGTCAGATTATGTAGGGAGGTAACTAGGAAAGCCAAGGCCTCTCTGGAATTACACCTTGCAAGGGAGGTTAAGGGCAATAGGAAGGGCTTCTTCAAATACATTGCCCAAACAACGAATACTAGAGGCAGTGTAAGCCCCCTGCTGAATGAGGTGGGTTCCTTGGTGACAGACGATCCAAAGAAGGTTGAGTTAGTGAATGCCTTCTTTGTCTCTGTCTTTACTGTTAGAGACTATCCTCAGAAGTCTCTGACCCCTGAGTCTTCAGATGATGTTATGATAATGGAGGATTTTTCCTTAGTTGAAGAGGGCTGGGTTAGGGAACAGTTAAGCCATCTGGACATCCATAAATCCATGGGACCTGAGGGGATGCCCTTGTGGGTGTTGAGGGAGCTGGCATATCCATCATCTTTGGTAAGTGATGGGGGACAGGAGAGGTGCCTGGGGATTGGAGGAAGGCAAACATCACTCCAGTCTTCAAAAAAGGCAAGAAGGAGGTCCCGGGTCACTCTAGGTTGGTCAGCCTCACCTCTATTCCTGGAAAGGGGATGGAACACTTGATCCTCGACTCTGTCTCTAGGCATATCAAGGCTAAGGGGGTCATTAGGGGCAGTCAGCATGGGCTTACCAAGGGGAAGTCATATTTGACCAACCTGATAGCCTTTTATGAGGACATAGCCAGGTGGATAGATGAAGGTAAGGCAGTGGATGTGGTTTATCCTGATTTAAGTAAAGTGTTTGACACTGTCTCCCACAGC
>VWZX01005347.1:0-98005 GCA_013399015.1 Galbula dea | reverse complement strand
GCCTTGCTGAAGTCCAAAAAGATGACATCAGCTGGTCTCCCTTGATCAACTAGATAGGTGATTTTGTTGTAAAAGGAAATCAAGTTAGTTAAACATGATTTCCCCTTCATAAAACCATTCTGGCTAGGACCAATGACAGCGTTATCTGTCAGATGCTTATCTATAGCTCCTAGAATGATCTTCTCCATAATTTTGCCAGGCACAGAAGTGAGACTGACTGGCCTATAGTTAGCAGGGTCACTTCTGTTGCCTTTCTTGAAAATTGGAACAACATTTGTCCACATCCAGTCAGTTGGAACCTCCCCAGACTCCCAAGATTGTTGAAAAATCGAGAGAGGACTCGCTATGACATTGGCCAGCTCTTTAAGTACCCTTGGGTGGATTCCATCGGGCCCCATAGACTTATAGAGGTCCAGTTGGAGGAGCAAGTCTTGCACTAGTTCAGGGTCAACTAGAGCATTAACTGACTCCCTGTTGTTGGTCACTGGCTCATGACACTGAGTACTCCAAATCCCTTCCTCCACATTAAAGACAGAGGCAAAGAAAGCATTAAATGCCTCTGCTTTGTCAATGTCTCTAGTTGTGAGGAGACCATCCCCATTTAGTAATGGGCCAATGTCATTCCTGGACTTCCTCTTACTATTAACATATTTTAAAAAGTTCTTTTTACTGTCTCACACAGTACTGGCCAGCTTCAACTCTAATTGGGCCTTAGCTTAGATTAGTATGTTCCCAAAACTTAGCAAAATAAAGCGATAAGCAATGCAGCTTGCTATTCAATAGCTACTATTACTGCAGCATGCAATATATATATCATTGCCTCTATCTCACCCCACGCTGGGCGCCAAAAAGGACTGTGGTGGGTTTGACCATGGCTGGACACCAGGTGCCCACCCAGCCGCTCTATCACTCCCCTTCCCAGAGGGACAGGAGAGAAAGAGCAAGGTGGAAAAAAGAAACAACTTGTGGGTTGAGATAAGACAGTTTACTAGAAGCAAGAAGCACAGCAAAGCCTGTGTGTGCAGAAGCAAAGTATAGCAGACTTATTCTCTGCTTCCCATGAGCAGCGATAGTCAGCCACGCCCGAGAAGCAGGGCTGCAGTATGTGTGGTGATTCCTCAGGAGGCAGCCATTAGACAATGAATGCCCACCCTCCTGTTCCATGCCTTAGCTTTTATATCTGAGCTGGTGTCATATGGTATGGAATATCCTTTTGGTCAGTTTGCTTCAGCTGACCTGCTTGGGTCCCCTCCCAGGATCTTGCCCTCAACTAAAGAAGGAACGTTACAGAGCTAGTGCTGTGCTCAGCAGCAGCCAGAACACTGGTGTGTTATCAGCACCCTTCTAGCTGCCAATGCAAAACACAGCACTTGTGTATGGGGAACTGAAAAGACAGGGGAGGTCTGGAGGAGTCTGTCTTGCCTCTCCGGGGAAGGACCTTCCTCCATTCCCCCCCATCTCTTGGGTCGTCCTTTTGTGGGTGGCAAGAGGGCATGGGATCCCCTGCTTCTTTTACAGCCCTCACCTGCTGCTCCTCTCTCAGGAATGGCGGAGCCTGGCTCCACCATTCTGTCTCCTTTTCACATTTTCTTATAGTCCATAACTTCGTGACTTCTTCCTTCAGCTCAGCCACCATACTGAGCAGATCATTCATCTATTCACATCTGACACAGGTATTATCTCTGCTATCTTCCATTGCAAATGCCAGGCTCTGGTACTCTCCACAGCCAAGGACCCAGACATCAACATGTTTACGTGGGGCTTCAGTCTGGCACTCTCCACAGCTAGAGGCCTGGACACCAACATGTTTGCATGGGGTCTCAGTCTGGCTGCCCACAATTTTTCTGACAGCAGCCCTCAGCCTAGTTACAACCATGCCCAGAGATTTACAGGAGACTGACCTCACAGGCAGCAGCGACACGCCCAGATGACTCACCCCGCTCGTTGACCAACCTTTTTCCGGTGCGCAGAGGTCAGAGACCCTCCTGGGCTGTTTAAATAGCCCGGATGGACTGCAGTTCTCCCCCAGCCACTCCTGCCTCTCCCACATAGAAGCAGGACCACCAGCTCTTGCACATGATCTAGCACGTGGTCCACAAACTTAGCTGTTCACAGGAGAGAAAAACTCCCCTGAAGTTCCAAACCACAGGAAGCAGAAAGTCCCTCGGCTGTTCTGAGGAATTTCATCAGGTCAAGGGAGGTGATGCTGCGTCTCTATTTTGCCCTCATGAGACCCCACCTGGAGTATTGCATCCAGTTCTGCAGTCCACAGCACAAGAAAGACATGGGCCTTTTAGAGTGGGTCCAGAGGTGTGGTATGTTATTATAGACCATAAAGGCCAGGCTCCTACAGGAGGTAAACTAGACAAAGCACAGGTCAGTTTCTCACAAAAAAGAAGTTAGATAGCCTGAGAGAGAAAGTGGGAGTCAGTGAGCAGCAGCTTTGCAGCTGCACACAGAGGCCTTGACACCCTACACAGTCTCAGCATGCTATCCTCCCCACAGCTCACAGCATCAGTCTTATCATATTTATATGTCTTTGTAGTGTACTGTTTTTATCACATTTATGGTAGTTGTTTTTATCTGTTAAGTGTTACTTGTTAATTGGTCAGTATCCTTTGTATATGAAAGTGTCAGTTGCTAATTTGTCAGTATACTTTGTGTATGAAGGTGTTACTTACTACTTGGTCAGTGCCCTTTCTGTATGAAGGTAATTGGTCATTATCCTTCCTGTAAAAATATAAATTCTAAATTCTGGAATAACAAAGTGATTCTGATTGCCATCAGCAACTGGGGTCTGTGCCCTAATACACCATAAGTGGCACCCAAACAGGGACTTGACTAAATCCTAGAAAGAAGAAGGATCCGGTGGCGTAGCACAGCCAAACGTAGGATCGCTGGAAGAGGAGACATAGAGAAAGAAGATTTGCGCTCAGAAGAAGCATGGGAAGGCTCAAGCAAACACCTTTCGCTGGATGAAGGTAAGCGGCTATGAACTATGGGAAATCATTTAACACAAGAGCAGAAAATTAATTTACAAATTTTTAAAGAAATACTTAGAAGTGAAGGAAAATATGCTGATAATGATGCTTTACAATCAATGCTTTTATGGCTAATGCAAAATGATCTATCTGTCTCTCCTAAAACAATTTATGACATGGCTATTTGGGATCGTGCTGGTGTTAAGCTATGTGCAACTTGGGATGATAAAACAGCGGGTGGACTTTTGGGGACCTGGCAGGTTGTCTTTGAAGCTCTTAAAAATCACACAGAACCTCAAGAAAATGGCGAGGGAGAAAAAATTCCAAACAGTGGGAACAAGACACTTCCTGTAATCCTAAAGTGTCAAAAGCACCCCCAGCACACAGAGGAGGGCCATGAAGATGGTCAGAGGGCTGGAGCACCTCCCCTATGAGGACAGGCTGAGACAGTTGGGGTTGTTCATCCTGGAAAAGAGAAGGCTTCAGGGGGACCTTATAGTGACCTTCCAATACCTAAAAGGGGCCTTTAAAAAATAGGGAGAGAGACCCTGGTAGAAGGCAATAGAACAAGGAGGAATGGTTTCAAACTGAAGGAGGGAAGATTTAGATTATATCTTAGGAAAAAATTTTTTATTCAGGGGGTGTTGAGGCACTGGAATAGGCTGCCCAAAGAGGTTGTGGATGACCCATCCCTGGCAGTGTTCAAGGCCATGTTGCATGTGGCCCTGGGTAACCTGGTCTAGTGGATGGCATCCCTGGGAGGGAAGTTGGAGCTCAATGAGCTTTAAAGTCCCTTCCAACCTGGGCCATTCCATGAATCTATTAATTCTATGAATCTGCTTGAGCTTAGGAAGGCTCTGCAGAGGGACCTGGACAGGGACTACAGAATATACTGGTGATGGTAGATACATACAGCAGCTATGTTGCTGTGTCCCCAGCTACACATGCCCACAAAAGAAGAACACTGAAAGGAATGTGGTTACTTAGCCAGCCCGTGGGCCTAGCTGCCTGCATCCGGTCAGACACTGGGTCTCATTTTAGAGACTAAATGGTCTGACAGTGGGTGGCTGAGCACAAGGGACACAGGGTATATCATATACCTATCATCCCAGAGGAGGTGATCTAATGGAATGGAGCAATGCCTATTCAAAGAGCAGATGCATGCATGGCTCCCCCCTTACAGTCTCCATAACTGTTCAACAGTGCTATTACAGGTTGTAAAGAATCTCAATAGTAAATCATTCTTCCAAGGCTATACCTCCTATCCTAGCGTCTTCTGCAGGGACATCAGCACTGTGAGGTACAGTCCAGAACATTGATAGAGCCCAGTGACCCCTTGAGAGTTAGAGGCAAGTACAAACACAAGACTCTTCAAGGGAATCTCATCCCTGCAGACGGGACACATGGACCAGGAACCACATAATTAATCCTAAAGGGGCAAGCAGACACCCCCATTACATTTCTGAACTTATACTGTATATAAAAAAAAGTCTTTGTTTTATCTCATGCAGAACTGCTACATGGAGCCTCACAATACTGCTTTTGATCTCTGCATGCTGATATGAGTGAGCATGAAATGCCGGATATCTCTCCCCTCCAGCAACACCAAAGCTCTTCTTCATCTACTACGTCATATAACTGGACTGTTCAGTGAAATCTGCACCAACGCGTCTTAGGCTACATGGGATTGGGGGGTTGGAACTTGATGGCAGGACATCTCTGATGGTCCTAGCTTCAAGGTGACTGCTATCCTGCATTTATTCTAACAATCAATCTTTAATACTCTCATAGTATTAATTTCAGTAATTGTCTTTTGTAAAATAATCTTTCTAGTAGCCAAAAAAAGGTTATTAGTGTAATCTGCAACTTAGGGTATTTGTATGAAAGCTCATCTTTGTGGATCAAGGAGTGGAAGTTAGTCATCCTGACCGGAAGATCATTGTACATCGAGGAGTTAGCGATCCACAAAGCAGCTGACCTGGGTTGGCCTAAGGCTGTGCTGTCCTGTGGAGAGATGCAAGATTGTCTATACTATCCTCTTTTTAGTTATAGTGTTAGCTCCAATAAACACCATTTTAAGTGATGCTTTACAGAGTCTGAGTGCTTTTCTTACTAGAATCATAATGAATCAGCACCTCCTGGTACCAAGACATGCAGGTGTTTCTCCAAAAGCAAGTCTGTAGTTTTAAAAATCATTCACATTAATCACAATAATAGTATTCTATCTTCTGCCTTTATGTGAACCAAGTGCTAACAAAAAATCTTCTTGGAATCTTTAACATTAGTCAGCCTGTAAAATGTTTTGTGCTCTTTTAAGGCTATATGTCACTTCTTTGATACTCTTCAAAAGGTATGTAATTTTCATTTCATCTTTATCATTCAATCGTTGGATAGGGCACCTCTTGCCTCCCTCTGCTTTCATTGTCTGAATATCTGCTTGAGGAATGTAAGATAATGAAAGAAAAAGAATTCCTTATACTATGTAGCCCTAGTAGCCCTAGAGGGAAGGGGGGCCCAGGACAGCTGGATTCAAGGATCGCCTTTTCCATGTACAGGAACAAAGTATACTGACAAAGAGAAAGGCAGGAAAGAATGCTAAGAGACCTGCCTGGATGAGCAAGGCACACCTGGACACGCTGTCTCATAAAAAGAATCTTTACAAGGAGTGGAAAAAAGGACAAAAAAATCTAGCAACCCAGCAACAAAGAATAATTGAGCAAGGGAGGAACTGACCACCAGCTTATATATCGAATATGACATATATGGGATGGAATACTTTAGTTGGTCTGTTTGGGGTCACCTGTCCTGTCCGCTCCACCCTGAAGGTGCAGCCTTTACCCTGCACCCCCCAACATGAGACACAAGACTTAGCAGTGACCTTGCTTTGCATACCAATGTAAATCTAGTAGTAGTAGTAAATCTAAACATTAGGCCTTATCACTGCTAGAAGCTAAAATCTCTGAACAGTATTCTGTTTTAACCCAAACCAGGAGAGTTGCCCAGAGAGGTGGTAGAAGCCCTATCCCTGGAAGTTTTTAAGGCCAGGCTGGATGAGGCTCTGGGCAACCTGATCTAGTGGGAGGTGTCCCTGCCCATGGTAGGGGGGTGGAACTAGATGATCTTTAAGGTCCCTTCCAACTCTGACAATTCTATGATTCTATGTATCACTATAAAGACTTCATTGTCATATTCTGTATATTAATTAATTACTCATGAGTGATACATCACTTATGTTCCCAGACAAAAGCATCTCAGCCCAAATCAGCAAAGCCCTGTAGACATCTGAGGTGCCCAAACACCTTGTAGAAAAGGAAGAATGACAGAAATGCAAAGTACTTCACCACTGGCAGGCAATCTGTTCGGCTTTTCACAAGAGAGCCATGAGCTAGCAGGCCTTGCTCTGTGCCAAACCACAGTGGCCATTTAGCAGAGGATGCAGGGCAGCAGAGACCCAATCAGACTGTAACTGTACATGTCACTTTTTTCTTTCATAGAAAAATGATTGTGCTTTACAGACAAGTGGACTTCTTCCAGAATTTCTGCAAGGACTAGCTCAGGTCAATGCCCACTCCATCTGTGAGCTGCAGCAAGGATTTGGCTACTAGAGTTTGGGGTGATTATGACAGTCACGTTTACATTTAGATCGTGAGGGTCGGATAAGCAAAGTTGTCCATTCAAGGTTTTGCACACACTAATAGGAGTGAGATAGGCACCATGATGGGTGCACAGTGATTTTCAGAGTTACTCAAACAACATTAAGAGTTCTCAACAAAGAATAAAAGCTACTCCATGGCTGCGCTCTTCTTTCATGGTCTCATATCCTTTGCTACTCCTTTCCAATGCACCAACACTAAGCTTGGTAAGAAGTGTCAGGAATGGATTTAGAATTGGTTACTGATACTAAAGCCAAGCTCATTACATCCCCTACACAAACTGGTTGTTATTAATCTGGAAAAGTTTTTACAGATCTGCATTTATCATCTTGCTGTCAATTAGGAACTAAGAAGATATGCTGTAATTGTAAGCAACTGATTTCACAGTCTTAATTTACCCCAGTGCATCCAAAACAGCTTTTTACATTTTTTTTTGGTGAATGGAGGCAGTAACAACTTTACTTAGTTTGCACAAGCAAATGAGAATTTCTCCTGTCATTTATCACATACTGCAGAATAAAATCCTTGGAAGGTATTCTTGTACTTGGTGACACAAGTCTACCCAATTTCTTGCACTGTTTAGGTCAGGTCATTTGGTCAGGTAATTCACAGTGGAGTGGGATGTGTTCAGAGAACAGAACTTAGTTTATGACCAAAATGGCCAGCAATTGTCTGCACTGTGAAATTACCTCGAATGGTAGCAAAACAAGTTACTTCTTAAAAAAAGGCAAAATGAATGTATTTAAAACTAACTGCCATCAGGAAGTGACTGTTTTGAAGACTGTGACTGCAGTCCTGACAGTGACAGGAATGTCTGAAAAGGCATCGGCCATAAAATAGCACCACTTTCTGTGCTGCATACAATTACTAGTTTTATCTTTTATAGCTTATCCCTTCCTCTAGGAAAAAAAAAATTAAAGCATTGAAAGTTAATTTTAGAATGAAAATCATACTTACTGATATGCTGAAGACTCTAAGGTAAACCAGACAGCAAAAGCTTCGTCTCATTTTGAGCAGCTCATATCAAACTGTAGGCATTTCTGGGCAGTTAATCACATCAGTTTATTTCCTTACTTTGACACACTTCTCACGTTACAGTACCACACTTTCTATCATAGTCTTGCAAACAAAGAAAGGAAACAGCAGAGTCATTTGCTCAATGACTGAAGAGAAGATTAAGGGTTCACCATCAAGACAGTCCCAGGGCACTGCCAGCTCTGTCCTTTCTGAACAGCAACAGACACTCCATGAGGAAAGGCCAGGTGGCCCCATATAGTTACACCTTGGGAAGGGAGGGTTACAGGCAGGGAGAGAAGCATTTAAGAAACACCAGCTCGATGTTCATCTTCACATATCATACTCCAAATTAGACTTTTAGTTCTACATCTAAATCTAATAGGGGGTTAGTAGGAGTCCTGGGGTGGGGAAAATGCAGTCTCTCAAGTTTCCGTGTTTCGTTTTCCTGAATTCCTGTGAAGTATGAAAAAAGGCCTGAATATATTTTTGTTTATCTTAACTATTTCCTGTCTGTTCTCTTTGGTCCCTTGACAAAGTCCATTAAAATCTTCCAGTCTTCAGAACCGCGAAATCGTCGCCCCAGCAAGAGGAGAAAGTAAACTCCGTATTAAAACCTAGCTCAACTCCGACACCAAAAAAGCAGGGAGCAACTTTGGGGGCGGTTGACCGAAGGGTGACTCACTCCCATCCCGCCTCGGCCGTGCCTTGGCCCAGCGGGAGCAGCACGGCGGCAGCGGAGGAAGTTTGGGAGCTATCGCACGCCATAGGTGGAGCGCTGCTGCCGTCTGCGTCCGGAGACAGCGCGGCGGTCAGAAATCGCCTCCGTAAGGAGCGGCGATTTTTTTTGTTTTGTTTTCTTTGTCGCCGACGCGCTCGGGAGCAGGCGGCGAAATGACAGCTGCCCCCGGCGTCGCCCGGAGTCAGTTCATGGTGGTGGGAGGAGGAATCGCAGGGGTTACCTGCGCGGAGAAGGTAAAGGCCGCAGGGCAGCGGCGCCCCTTCCCGCCTTGCGCATGCGCGCGCCCCTAGCCGCGAAACGCTGCAGGGCTCAGGGCCGGCGATGAAGCGGGGGGGACGGGGACGGGGACGGGGACGGGGACGGGAGGAAGCTATGTTTGGGTCTGGGGTATTTGACCTCTAACTCTAGCCTCGGACTTCCTCTCTCTCTTGGCTCCGCAGGGGAGGGAGGGGGTGTTACTTGTGTCAGTAAGGTCGGGGGTTGACCCTCGGGCTCCCGGAGGAGCTTCCCCGGCCCCGTGGCGTTACCGTAACTTCAGCGTGTCAGGGCCTGTACGCGGACGATGAGGCGTCCGGCCCTGTGTGGCTGGGGGTGGGCCTTTAACACCAGGCCGGGTGGACGTGGAGTGAAACCGCTCTGCGTGGTGGGAGGGACCGCGCAGGTGTTTTGTCTTCACTCAGAAGCGGAAATGCTTTCAGAATCGGCTTACGAATCGTTTTAGAAGCAGTTCGTTAGATTTACATAGCAATTGCATAAATGTTGTCATTTATACAGTACACATTATGTACAGTCCCATCCCAGTGTTTTACAAATATTTTGTGCCTCTTAACCAAACAAAACCAACAAAAAAATCCCCAAACTGCATTAAACTTAAGATCTGTCCGAGGGAAGCAATGCTGTAATTAAGAATATTTTATCTGTCTGTAAATATTTCTCAGGAGGTTAAAAGTCTCCTGCAAATAACCTCATAAGGGTTTATGGCTTCTTCATAAAAATGCTATTAGAACACGGTAACTTGATCTCAAGTTAGCATTCTGTATGCTAGTCAAAAACTTGAAGGAGCGCTGCATGCATTATTCCTCATAGCCATAAAGTATTGCACTGCAGCTAAGGTGAAGGCTGCTGTGTGGTGCTCCATGTTTAGAGCTGTGTATCTGTGGAGATTGTCCAATCTCTTAAGCTTTCTATGAGCTCAATCTCTAAAAATGAAGTTGCTTATTTCTTAGTTTCAAGGGGTTTAATGTTTTCAAAGTAACAGTAACTGAACGTAATTTTGTACTTAAAATGTGGAGTAAAATTATGTGGATGTTAGTTCAGTGAAGAATATTTTATCTGTTAAAACTACAAAGCAGTATGAAGACTGTGCTTCAGATGCATCTAATTCCCTGGTGATGAAGGGATATTTCATTTCTGACATTGTATAAGCCACATGCAGCCTAAATTACAAAATAATTTTGATACTGTTCTGCATCTTTATGCAATTGGTTCTACCATTTAATATTTTGATGCTTTTTTCCTTTTATTCATGGTTAACGTAGTACGTGGGCTCTGGTACTACAAACACTTAAATGTTATATTATGAGTAATCCTGTAAAAGTTGATTAAACTATTCACATAATTTAGACTCTTGTGTATCCTTACGTGATTGCAAGAATAAAATTTGGTTCAATATTTAATGTTCCCAGAGACTTTGTTTTCCTAGAAGTAAGTAGAATTGTATCTCATGGCTATGATCCTGTTTCACAATAATTTCGAGTATATAGTGGATGTAAGATTGCTATAAAAGGGTCTAAAATCTATTATTTTCTTGAAAATGCTTTCTGCTGTGTTACTGCCACTAATGTGTTTTTCTCCAAAGCTCACAGAGAGTGCCACTTACCGCTGTAATTCACGCCTCTTACCTCTTTCCTTTTCCTCCCCATTATATTTTTCCTGGAAAACCCAAATCAGATAGTTATATGACAGAGTCTTGTCTTTTTTTCTCACCTCTTAGTACTTTGGGAAGTGCTTTTACCAGTGAGTATTAGTGGTCTTCTACCATTTGTTTTAATGCATCAGGTCTGTTGAAAGTGGCAGTGTGTTCTAGAAGGATTTCTGTGCTGTTCATCCATAGCTGGTGGCGTGCTTTAAGTGAAAGAGGATGATTGAATACAATTTTTCTCAGTCCTAGTTTTGAGCAACTAAAACTCAATGGAACAGAGTGGCAATAAACAACTTGTCCATCATAGTGCATTTTGGGTATATGATGTCCTGTAGTTTTGCCTTCTTAAGCAGCTGTCTTGAGAGTAGTCATTGCCGGGCCCAAAAAAATCATAGTTACTTTTTGAATACATTTTGAAATATTTTGACAAATATCTTAAAAGGTGAATTTTCCTTAAAATTTTGAGGTAGGTTTATTTGTCACAAAATGTTCTGTATCTTAACACAATTTTTGCTTTTCATGCTTACATTGCAACATTTCTTTCTGGATTATGATGGCTTAGCATTTCCATATGCATATTCTATCTGGCAGATTTATAATTTTAGTATTTTAAAAGTTAAAGAAATAATAATACTGAATGAAAGTTTCAAACAATCATTGTATCTTAACAAGAGGGCAGAGTTAATCATTTATGCATGTGTAAGTGATGCAAAGTACATGATGTCAGTCTTAAAGTTTTGTGTTCAGGTCCATGTCTGTCTTTTGCCAGGGGCCCTAGAGCTGGATATTGTATTCCAGGTGGGGTCCCTTGACCTGGTAGCCATGCTTCTTCCTGTGCAGCCCAGGATACAGTTGGCTTTCTGGGCTGCAAGCACATGTTGAGAGCACTTATCTAATATTTCCTTGGCCTGTATCCCCAGGTCCTTCTGTGCAGGGCTGCTCTCAATCCATTCATCCCCCAGTCTGTACTGAAACTGTTGATTGCGCAGAACCAGGTGCAGGACCTTGTGCTTAGCCTTGTTGAACTTCATGAGGCTCAAATGGGGCCCATTCCTTGGGCCTGTCGGGGTCCTTCTGGATGGCATTCCTTTCCCTCTAACTAAATTGACTGCACCACTTAGCTTGGTGAGGGTGCCTTCAGTTCCACTGTCTGTCATTAATAAAGATAGAGAATGTGATCCTGTGCTTTCCATAGCATTCTGTAACTTTTATGAGACACAGCTGGGAGCAACTCCTGCAGCAGTTAGTTATGTGTCCACCTTTCTTCCTTTTGTTTGTCAATACAGGGCATACAGCTGCCATTTGTGTGAAACACATTAGGTATTCATGCTATAAAGTGTGACTTACATTAAGTTTTACATAGCCTCGTTGAATTCATTTGTATTTGCCAATGATATGATCATGTGAATCTCCCTTAAACTGGCAACAAGATTTCAGCACTTTCATCTTTAGATTACTATGTTTGGTTGCTCCTATCTGACTGCATTCAATCATTATGATTTCTTTTTCTTTACAAGCTGGCCATGGAATTCCCATCAGAAGACATTTTTTTAATGACAGCTTCTCCAGTTATAAAGGCAGTAACAAATTTCAAACAGGTAAGAAAGACTTAATTTTTCCTATGGTAAAACCTCCTCAGAAGTTTGTGTATGTACAAATAATTTAGAACCTAATCTTGAAAGTGCTTATTATGATTTTGTTTTCACATTAATGTGACTGCAGTGGCATCACTAGTACTGATGAGATATTTTATAGTGTTTGATAATTGTTAGTACCAAGGAGAGGAAGGTGCTTGTATGGGAGAACATCATTGAGTTACTTTATTTAAGTTATAACAAACAGAAAAACAAGATCTTAACACTGCATCAGGTAAGTTAGAAAGCAGTGTTAACAACTCTAGTAATGTAGTCTACATATGGTATAAAACATTATAGCAGTTAGAGGAGCCATCAGAGTTCTTAATTTTTGCTTATCTCTAGCTTTAGAATTAAACTTCTCTATACTACTTTGATGCTTTACCAGGAATAGGTAGGAAGAGATTCTATATATATAAAAGGTACTTTAGTGGTAACATGGTAACATTTTGAGACAATACAGGCTTTATGTTGCCACTTTTTTACTGGAAATTGACATAACACTTTTTTTTTTTTTTTACAACCATTAGAAGAAGAAATGGGTAAATGATTCATATTTTTAAATCCCTCTCTTCTTACAGGTCTCCAAAACACTTGAGGAGTTTGATGTAGAAGAGCAACCAAGTTCTCTATTAGAAAAACGATATCCCAATATTAAAGTTATACAGTCTGGAGTAAAACAGTTGAAAAGTGATGAACATGTAAGCTAATGTTTCATATTTCACTTTTGTGTGGTTTTTCAAATAATTTGTAAGTAAAAATATCTAAGGAACAGGTGAATGTTTGGGATGTGAAGTTTTGTTCAAGAACATTCTGGTTATTGAAGTGTGAAGTTGCCAAACTGCAACATAACTTCACAACTTTAATTTCACTTGTGACTTACACTGTTGTTCAAGTAGAAATACGTACAGGGGGCAAAATTGTAGATCAAAAATTACTTGTCAATTAAGAAACTGTATCCTTTAGATTTAAATCTTTGCTTAAAGATAATGCATTGAATACCTGATTGGAATAGCAAGGAAACCAGTCAATTAAAATAATATTGTATAATAGTATAGGTGTCTGAAAATTTCTATAACCCTCAATTGGAGATGCAGTGTACAGCATATACAGATCCTTGTCACTGTCTATGTCAGTTCAACATGTTATTTTTCACTTTGGCATTTGTCAGAAACCTGGATCCGAACCTGGTTTTGCTCATTTTGAATCACATAAATATGATTCCAGTTAGATTCTGCTAATATTCTGAATTTAATTATATTCTTATATTGTTAACTGTAGTGGCATTTTATTTTAGGTCTGTCTCTGTGGACAGAAGTATTTCATATGCATGGATTTGGAGGATCTTTTGCACAAAACCTTTAAAAATTCTCTCTGTGAAAAACCACTGTAGACTAGATAGATTCTGGTTTGGAAAACAACAAACAAGGTCATAAAGTGTTAGAATTTAAGTATTGCTTATTGCAGGATGACATAGCTTGTTTAGTGCCTACCCTTTTTCTTTAACAAAGAACAGAATTTGCAGACTTTCTGAACCGTATGTTAGCCTGTGCCCAGTTAAGTTTACACAGATATATGGTTGAAATGTTTTGAAAGATACTCTTAATTGGTGATGCATATTAGTGTATAGATCTACATCTATTACTGGGGTGAGGGGACATTTGTCACATAGGAAACCTGTTCTTTTAGCACAGCTGGTGAGTCCAGAATGCCACCAAGTGGTAATCTTTGTATTTCATCTTTCTTGGAGCACACCATGTACATTTTTCATTTTATTGGTCATATAATGTCATATATTTAGGCTTTTAAGTCTCTGGTGAGTGTAATGCAAATAAATGACACAGAATCAATGAGAGTGTGAAAGCTTGCTCTTTAAGAAGCTCGTTACAGCTTCTAATATCTGCAAAATACTGTGACATTAAGAAAAAAAATGCTGGTGTTCTCTTAGACATCTCCAGTTGTGTTTTCTTTTCTCTTAATTTTTAACAGAAAATTTTCACAGAAGATGGGAGAGAATGTATCTATGAAAAACTTTGCCTGTGTGCTGGAGCAAACCCAAAATTAATTGTTGAAGGAAACCCATATGTATTAGGAATCCGAGATACTGACAGTGCACAGGTAACTGTGTTTTGAAATGTGTTTTTTCCTCTCACGACTTAAGATGTGCAGACTTGTTTCTTTCTGAAAGTTTTTTGCACAAATAAAATTGGTTCTCGTATTTGCTACAGATTACTTTTTAAATTTCCGATCAACAGTTTTTTGACTTCTCAATTGCTATATCTTTGCCTTTTTAATGTCATGCATATTACTATCAAAGTTATGCAAGTTGTGATAAAACTGGATAGATACCACAATGCTGATGGCCAATTTGGCTTAAATGTAATTATTAAACTTCTGTCTCAATTTGAGACTTTTAAAGCTGTATCAATAACTTCATCCCTTGGTATGATAGAACTTCACAGGTTTCATTACCTTCTGTAACAGATCTTGGCATAAGTAAATGTGTATCATTATTCCGACAAAATCAAAGTAAGAAGACTGAGGCAGCAAGAAAATACTGAAAAGGTATAGCTGATCGGTTTGAAGGAACATATCATCATCTAAGTTGTAATTGACTTTCTTCCTCTCTTAATGTAGGCTTTTCAGAAGAATTTGGCTCAAGCTGAGAGAATAGTAGTGGTAGGAAATGGTGGGATTGCACTTGAATTAGTGTAAGTAAACGACTTGAGTTTTAAAGATACATGTGAAAATAAAATCTTTAACAATGCAATGTTAAATGTAGCTTGCAGGAGCTTTGGAGAAGATGGACTTAGAAAATTGTAGCTTTTAAAGCATTTAGTAGCAAAATTGATTAAAATAACTTTTTCCCAGTACAGTGGTGCTTACTGTCACATAGAACTTGGCACGCTTCAGAAGGAGCTTTGACACACAGATACAAATAATATACAGCATTTGTCTGATTTGGCATCAGCAAAGATTTCTGTTAGAGACTATTAAGGGCAATATTTGAATTATAAAACTTGTCTGACATATGGAGACAGAAGATGTAATAAAAATGAAGAAGCAGCTTCTTTTGCACCTAACCTAATTTATGTTGATGGAGCTTTTCAAGAGTCTGATGTGGCCTTTGTCACAGGCAGGATACGGAATCACATAGTCCTGCAGTCTGCTAAAGTACAGAACTACCTATTTTTTATGCAATTATATGGTCTTGTTTTGCGTTGCAAGGATTCACTTTGTCACTTTCACTAAATTGTCCTCTGCATATATCTACCAGTTCATGTTCCAGGTAGTAAAAAGAAGATCCAAAAGCCTGTTCTTAGCAGTGGCCATGCTGCCAAAAATGCACATTTTTTGTTTTTCATTGTGGGGAGCAGGAAGTACTAAGTAGTAGGATTGTAATTTTGATCTGCTTCCCCTCACATCCTGCCCCAGTTCAGTCAAGGTTTTGCTGGTGAGAAAGTATGATCTTTAAAATTGAAGAGGTTGTTTTGGTTTTGGTTGGTTTTCTGTGTTTGGATTTTTGTGTGTGTTATGTGTGTTTTGGGGGGTTTATGGGTTCCTTATATAAGGAAGAAGTAGAAGCAGTAGGAGATTTGTTAGGTTTAAAAGTCTTGAATCTCTTCTTTCCAGCTTCTGGAATGAAACCTGGCAGACTTCTGGTTGTGCTGCTAAGAGTCAGATCCTGTTCAGGTAGTCTCTCACTTTATCCGTTGTTTAAATGTCCACAGGTATGAAGTTCAAGGCTGTGAAGTAATCTGGGCTATCAAAGACAGAGCCATTGGAAACACTTTTTTTGATGCTGGAGCAGCTGAATTTCTCATTCCAAAGCTAACTGCTGAAAACCAAGAGACTCCAATGGAATGTAAGAGAACCAAGTATACAATAGAAGGTATGGTGTTTTAGTCTCCTAACACTGCAGCTGCAGCATTTAATATTAAAGATATTGGTAAGATCAGTTAATTTATCAGGCTCTTTTCATCAATAGCATTTCCTTCTTTAAAAACACAGAAGTAAAAAGCAATATAAAACCCATCCAGAATTTATGTAGACATACAACAGCATGAAATAGTTACCTACAGACTGCAAAAAATGGCTTGTCTTTGTATCTGTGCCAAGCTTACATTCCATTTCCTGTGTTCCACCTGCTGAAGAACTTGTTCTATTATCTGTAATATTTAATAGCGCTTCTGAATTATGTCAGCATTATGTAGGAAGGAGCTCTCATCTAATAAGCTATTGGAGGACCAGATGAACATTATTACAGGTGCAGTGAAACTGCAGTGTTAATAACAGCAGTTAATTAGAACTGCATGAACAAACATTACACGAACATAAATATGACCAAAATAATAACAGAAAGAAGAGCATGGTTCTGAACTTCAGGTCAGAAGAATAAATTGTAAAAGTCAAAGCCTAAACATCATTAATTGGCACCCAGTGTTCTTCATATGTATCACGGTAGGTTAGAATTTGCACTTTGGTTCAGTGGAAGGGATAGTGAACATTTGCCAGCAGATGGACATCAATTTAAATATTGGCAGCAATACTAAGCAACTGAGCCTGCAGTGGGTCTTGAGAACCCTGGTGCTGTTGAGGTCAGTCTGGCTGTTAAGGGTCTATGCAGGCACCTAACGATGCCATGGTTGTTTTGAAGTTGAGTGAAATAATAAAAGGGATAAAGTTGAAAAGTGTTAAAGTACTGGCTTCGTGTCTGATTTTGTCTGCAAATTGGTGGTCGTTGGGACATGACACACTTTTGGCTTCCCTTTTGGCAACCAGATCATATTTCTGTTAATTGAATCCTAGTTCTGAATTCTGTGGGCAATGTAGTGTTCACACTAAATTTGATTCTCCTTATTTCTTTCCTTCAGGAAGTGATGAAAAAGAAAGACCTATAGCAGCATCTGACAAACTGGGCAGTGCCTTAGGCCCAGACTGGCATGAGGGCTTACATCTTAAAGGGACTAAAGAGGTGTGGTCATTACACATGTTTTAAATGTTGCTTTGAGTAAGGATGGCAGAGTGTGAAGTGTCACATTCAGGATTAGACAAACAAAAATAAAATGTGCTTGGACTGATTTTCCTGTCAGAATTAAGCAGGAAAATATGTTAACACAGGTAAAGTAATTTTCTGCTTCAGCAAAAAGGTGTCTAACGATTCCACTGGCATGGTTTTCACAATTTGCTCTTCAGATTGCAACACAGATGTTGGTTTGCATATTTCTGTAGGACTGATGTCAGTCCTAGCTTTAAGCAGAAGCAGTGGCACCTCTGTTGTCCTGGTTTTAGCTGCTTATATGAAAAGTAGGACACTAGGATTTGCACAGAGGTACAGGGAGATGTATCCTGTCACAGCAGATCATGAAATGCAGAATCTTCAGTGGACATGAGCATTAATGTTTGAAATAAAGTAAAAGTGACCATATTTCATAGTTTGATTATTAGGGTTTTATTTCTTAATTTCTTAGCTGTTTGGTGTTTGCGTCTGTTACATGCATGTAAAAAGAAAAAAGAAAGGCCTTACAAAGGTGATCAGTCATAGATTCTACAGGAATGACTTTACAATACCAACTAAAGGAGGTTTAGGACATTCAGCAAATTAATTGGTGCTGTTTTGGCTATTGAAGGCTGTAGAACTATGTTTTGGTAGGGGAGAATGAAACTATACAAGGCCTGAATCGACAAAAATAGTTTAGAGAAACAGGTAACTTTCCAAATGCTGTCTGAAGCTTAGAATAGGAGTGGTTGTAACAGATTGATGGAACAAGGTACATTTTCTTTTTACAGCATTTAGAACATAAACTTACTACTGTTACCAGAATTTAATTCGTAATAGAGAAATGAAGGATTTGAAATCCTGAAAGATAGAAAAGTGTTTCTTTTTTCCTATTCTGGTAAGTTCTGAATTCTCTTCCTCTAAACTCAGGGGAACTTGAATGTTTTCTGGCATGCCAGAAATACCTAAATTGTCATGAAATTTTAAGGAACATCAGGTATCTGCTGAAAAAGCAGGTAAATGGCCACTGGCCGTTTGTTAGATCTATGCCACAAAAGGAACTTGGTTAATGTGTCGTACTGTAGGACAGGATATATGGGGAAGGAGGTTTTAAGTTTAGTAACATCAATTTAGGTAAAGGTATACTTGCTATTAAAAATAGTTATTGCTAATCATTAATTTTGTCACTCTTTATTTAGTTTTCTCGTAAAGTACATATTGAAATACTTTGCGAAGTAAAGAAAATACACTTGCAGCAAGAATTTCTACAACTGCGGCAGACTTCTTTGGCTTTTCCTAAGGAAGAGAAAAATGCAGAAGCAGATGAGGGTAGGTGCCAGTGCTGATTAGAAATAACATGTTGAAGATAAAGCAGTGCTGGAGCAGGTTTGATCTTGTTTGCTGCTTTATAGCAAGTACAGATTTGGAAAATAAACCCTTTATTTCTGTAAATTAAATGGAGCTTTAGCAATTTATAGTAGTTGAGAATTTGATTTATGGGCTACAATTAAATTACAGAATGTTTTGGCTCAAACCCTTTTTTCCAGTAAGTCACCTAAATCCTATATGCAGAATATTCTCTTATTGTGAGAGTCCAATAAAATAACGTATTAACAGTGGAGTTAAAACAGAAGCAAAAAAACCAAAAACATTTAGTGTCAAAACTAAAGTAATCTTTCAAAAAAAGTAGAAGAAAATATCGCTTGTTTAATGAATTCTATCTATAGATTCTACTGAATAAAAATGAATATTTGAAAGACCATTTTAATAGCCAGTTACTTCCAGTATAAGCTTCCAGGAGGCCAAATCTCTGACATTGTTTTTTTACCTAATCAATTAAGTATCTCAAAAGGATTTTTAAAGTTTTTATTTCATATCTTACTAGAAGACATAATTAATAAAATAACTTCTGTTGGTTTAATTCTCAGGGCATATTTTCCCCTTTTTCAGTGCTGTGGCCTGTATATGTGGAATTAACTAATGGAAAAATTTATGGGTGCGATTTCATTGTCAGTGCAACTGGAGTTGTGCCAAATGTTAAACCATTTCTTGATGGCAATAGTGTAAGTATACTGATATCTTTCAAAGTGTAAGTTGTTTTATAGGTGTGGTGAAATAGCTTTTTCAGTTGGTTTTTGCTTCTATTCTAACATGAAATACTGGTTGCTGAAGGTTTTGAAAGTTGTACAGCATTTCAAAACAAGGCAGGTTTGTTGATATGATAAAATGAATTTCATTTGTGGTCTTGGCTTATTATGTTGCTTCTCATATGTACAGGTAGGCAGTGTTTTTACAATATATACTGTTAAGATTAAGACCATACAAAGAGAGAAAAACATTTGTATAATTGGTTAATGTGGCAAAAATTTGGAATTGGTTTTATATCAATTCTGCGCCATATTCTTATCTTACACATCTTAAAATTTTCTCCTGGGAAGTCATGCTTTGAATCAACATCCAAACATGGATGATGATTATGGAGTTCATAGATGCTGTGTGAATTTTCAGGCCTTGAGATCATTCTGTCTCCACATTTGCTGTCTGGTTTAACCCTGGCCAGCAGCTCAGCACCATAGAGCAGCTCAGTTACTCTCCGCAGTGGGATGGGGGAGAATTGGGAGTGTTAAAAGTAAGCTTTGAGATAAAAGACGAAAAAAGCAAAAGCTGTGCACACACACAAAGCAAAATAAGGAATTCATTGACAGGGAGATGTTTAGCCATTTCCAGGAAAACAGATCTAATGGTTACTTGGGAAGACAACAGCCATAATTATGAACTGCCCCCTTTCTTCCTTCTTCCTCCCAGCTTTTATCGTTGAGCACATCATATGGCTTGGGGTGTTCCTTTGGTCAGTGAGGGCCAGCTGCCCCAGCTGCATCCCCTCTCAACTTCTTCCATACCTGCAGGCTACTCACGGGTGAGGGAGCACGAGAAACACAAAAGGCCTTGACACTGTGTGAGCTCTGCTCAGCAAGAACGTAAAAGGTTGCTGTTACCAGCACTGGTTTGGCACAGATCCAAAGCAGATCCCCATACAAGCTACTGTGTAGAAAATTAACTCTACCCAGACAAAACCAGTATTTTAGGGTGTTAGATGTTTGTGGTTCCTTCTCATTAGTAAAATGCTATCTTCCGAATAAAGCAGAAGATGACTGTGAAAATGTACATCTGATGTTGAGCTATGAAATATTTCAAGGCCTATGTTCTCAAAGTTAGATTAGGAATTAGGTATCAGCAATAGTATTTTCTGGCCTTGGCAAAAATACAAAACAAACCTCTTATAAAAGTAGGCGTCCCTACAACATGCATAGCATGATTTGAAACATGGCAAGCTCTGTTACTTCTCTGCCTAGCTATCACTAATAATATTTTTAAAACCTATACTGTGTTCTAGCGATAATATTCTACGTCTTACCATGGAAGTTTTGCCACTGTGGATCGTCTCAAATAATTTTATTCAGTATGTAATGCTGTTCTAAGGATAGCTAGGTGAAGGTCACTTGTAAAACGCAACACTGATCTGTTGTTTAACTTAGTCAGGAAAGAATGCAGAGATCACTAGGAAATTCTGTGTTTGTAGGCTAAAATTTTGTGTTTATTTGAAGAGTTCTTAAGTTTGGTAAGATTCAGGAAGAAGAGTTGCATTATAATAGGGAGAAGTAGTATTTGGTATGTAGGCAGTTGTGAAAAATACTTCATTATGGTACTCTTCATGGCATCTGTTTTCTTCCCTTGGAGTCTTGAGATTGTGAGGTTTGAATATGTTTTTCTTACACCTTTTTCTCTGTTGCTATGTGGATTCCATAAGAGCATCTTGCTGGGTTCCCATTGTATATGTTACTCATATAATTTTATACCTTCAAATGTTTTGATTAAGCAGAATAGTAAATTTACCAACCTTTTTTTAGGATTCTGCCATTAAAAAGTAACAAATGGGATGACTGCTTAATGTGGATGAAGTTGAATTACTTAGTTTAAATTACCTTATTTCTTATTGCTGACCTGTGCAAATACTTTAGTTTGCTGTAGGTGAAGATGGAGGTCTTAAAGTAGATAAACACATGCACACATCCCTGCCAAATATATATGCAGCTGGAGATATCTGTACGGCATCATGGGAACCTAGTCCACTGTGGCATCAGGTAAATCCAATCATATGACTCTGTGCTTGGCAGCAGTCCAATCCACAGAGTAATTGATACTCTTACAGATGGGAGAAGAGAAAGCTTAATTGAAGCAGAAACCAGGGAACAAGTAGCTAATCCTGGGTGTGTCTATGTGGCTGAAAGCCTTTCTGAGTATAATGAAAATACATAGTGTGCACTGATGAGAAGAGTGAGTGTTGGTCATTGCACAGTGACAGGTATCTATGGTTTGAAATATTTTTTTTTTTTTTTTTTTTAGATGAGACTGTGGACTCAAGCTAGGCAGATGGGATGGTATGCAGCAAAATGCATGGCAGCAGATACTTTAGGGGAATCTATTGATATGGATTTCTGCTTTGAACTATTTGCTCATGTTACAAAATTTTTCAATTACAAGGTAAATATATCCTAATAATCTAAACCACAGAGTAACACAGTTAACACATACTGTTTGCTTACATCCACTTGCTAACACCTGGCAGACGCTCTAATATTAACAAAACAATTCTCTGTAATAATTTATCTTAGTTTAGATTTTCTCCATGCATACTAACTTTGAATGGTGAAACTGAAGAGGACTAAGATCTTTACAGATATATTACAGATTTTAATTTGTGAATGACAACTGATCTACTTTGCATCTCTGTATATATCCCATTTCCTTAAGTTTCTGTTCATGGGTAAATTCACCACAGTTCAGCATACTAACTGCTTCATTATTGCATTTGACTTTCTAATTCTGTTGTGCTTGCAAGCCAGTGAAGGGGAGGATGTTCCCTAAGGACAAATATTTTCCTGTTTCTATTGTTAAGCATAGAACTGTTACCCACAGAAATACTAAAAGCCACTGCAGTGTTCTCATGAGTGGTTTTTCTTTTTCCTTCTGTTAGGTGGTGGTTTTGGGAAAATACAATGCTCAAGGCTTGGGTTTAGACCATGAACTGATGCTAAGGTGTACCAAGGGAAAGGAGTATGTTAAAGTTGTGATGCAGAATGGCCGAATGATGGGGGCTGTGCTGATTGGTGAAACGGACTTGGAAGAAACCTTTGAAAACTTAATTTTAAATCAAATGGATCTTTCAGCCTATGGTGAAGATCTCCTGAACCCAGATATTGATATAGAAGATTATTTTGATTGAACAAAACCCTATTTCCATTTTGTATAATGTTTTGACACAAAGTAGTATGTCTTATAAAACTGTTTCCTTAGGATTTCCAGAAATGAGAGGGAAATGCAGTTCCTTACTAAGATTTTGTGTTGATCTTGTCAAAATACTGGCTGGCAAATCAAAATGAACTGGTGCAGAAATGCAGCAACAAAAGCAAGTGGATTAGTGGTGGCAAAGAGGTTTCATGTAGATTAGACAAGCCTACGAGAACAGGGCTGTAACAGTCTTAGAATACAGGCTTCACTGTGCTGTTAAGCTAGCATTGCATTCCCTTGAATGCGAGGTAGCCTTCACCTTTTAAAAGTAAATAAAATATGTTAAATCTCATGTCAGCCTCATGCCTCCCTTTGTGCCCAAACCATGCATAATTCGCCTGCTATGGTTACCAGATCCTAGTTTGCCCATGGCTTACTGCCATGCATGTTTCTCATCTGGACCACTAAGCCACCCTTGTGAGCCAGGATGCCTTGATTGGATAGTGCTGCCTTACCTGCCTAAAGGTTGCTGTGGACTTGGGTGGTGTGAGTATTGCCTAGAGTGGGAAAGCCCCTGCTTCCTAAAACCACTTGCTCAGGTGAATGTTTATAAGGCAGTAATGCTGTGTGTTACCATTCCACTAACACCCCACCACTGCTCAGACCTGTGAGTACTTGCCACAGGTTTCAAAATTTGTATTCCAGTTAATGATACTGTGTCTCTTGTGCTGGCTCAGATTAACAGAGGACATCCTTAGAGAGTACAGGGCACTGAGAGCTCTCATTACCTAGAATGTGGTCTCCAAATTCATGGCAAAATGGGTGCTTTATCATTATTTTTTTTAAGTAAGTTTATTTCTGAAATAAATGTATTTTCTACCCAGCTAAGTACAGAAGACAAACTTTGGACAATGAAAGCAAGGATGAGATGTCAGTTGAGAGCAGCTTTTTTACTGCTTGTCAGTTCAGCTGTTCGGGTGTGGTAGAGCTGCACTGGTGTATCCTGTTATATCTCCAGCAGGATCCAAGCCATGTGCAGTGCACTCCCAGGAGAGGTTAACATAACAGCACTGGTGGATGTCACCTGTCAAGAGCCTGTGTAGCAGACTGCTGTATCCGCTTATGCGGTAGGTGGTACAGGGTAACATTTTGAATGCGAGTCCCATATCCTGATGGGATTCTTAATAGACAACTATTACAGTCACTTAATGAGAATGTTTGTGGGGACTATATCTTGGCCACTTTCTCCCCACTCCTCATTTCCACTGTCCTGCATATGGGTTACAGGGAGAAATTTTTGCAGGTATTAAACTCCAATTTGACCTGTGGCAACTAGTGACAAAACATCTGCTATTAATCACAAAGATTACAGGTGGAAACAGGATTTTACTTGATGCCATTTTCTGTTTTGTTATTTTTCTGAACCTGTTTCAGAGCCAATGCTCACAGTGCCCATCCCTGTGCAGCCAGGAGCAGGCTCATGTGTTCTTCAGTTTAGCTTGAAAAAAACATCCTTTGCAGCCCAGCAAAGGAAAGCCACAGAGCTACTGAGAGTGGCTTGAACGAGAATTTGAATGATTGGCACTGACCACACACAAAATAAAAAAAGTGGAGGAAGAGGTGTGTGGTCTTTATGAAGTATGACACATGTTGATGACAGACACATTTTTTGCCTCCCAGAACTTGCTCCACTGTGATTCTTGGCCAGTGGCACATGAAAAGCACTCTGATGTCTGTCCTGCACTTGTGTTGTGCACAGGCAGAGCTGGCAAGTGGCAGCTCCGCATGGGTCACAGCAAATCTGGAGCCCTTCAAAGCAGAGGCTGTTTTGCACAAGCAAGATGCCCTGGTGTCCTGGTTTGGGCTGGAGTGGAACTGATTCTGTTCAGAGGCCTTGCTTTCCAGCCAAGGCTCCTCTCAGTGACTGCAGTTGTGAAACTGGCCATGTGTTTTTCAGAAACAGTGCCTGCTTCCAGCAGTGATTAGGCCTAGTGTTTGGGTTTACTGTTGAGGATTTTTATGGAAAGCAGGGCCACGGCTGAGTTTCTGTTTTTTTTGTGACTCTCACTGGGAGGGGAGTGCAGAGTAAAAGTCTGCACCTACAGGAAGGGAGCAAGCAAGCCAGGTGACCCCAGACTGACCAACTACATATTCCATTCCATAATACTCTATATAAATCTAAGGGGCAGTCCCCTCTGCTCCCTCTTTCACTTCTTCCTTCTCTGGGCCCATCTTTGCTGCTTCTTTCTGCCTTTCACTTCTGAATCCAGCTCCAGGATCCATTTTTCCCTTGACTTTTTGTAGCCTTGAGGGTTTTAAAGATACTTTTTCCACCTGTTTGTCTTTTTATTTAAAAATGCACAAAAAATACCACTGCCAAATCACAACCTTACACCTTGCACGTTGCATTGTCCATAAAGCACAACACAATTAGATCCTTAATGTAGTCTGTGAACTTCAGTCGAGAACTACTGTTTGGTCATCCCCACCTGCCTGAAGCTTCAGCTTCTTTGCTTTTAAGTTAGAACCACAGTTAGGCCGTTTATGGTTCTGTGACTTCTTCACCACAGAATCTTCGACAGTCTTTGAAACAGTACGATACTCTTCTCTGCTTCCTTTGGAATTTGAAGATTGAGGCGGTTTGTCCTGTAAGATAGAAACAAATCTTATTAAAATTCTAAAACTCTTTTCATTCTTTTTTTTCAGAGAAAATACTTTTACAAGGTCTATTTTAAATTCTTGCATTACTACGGAAAAATATATTGAGCAGATACGAAACTATTAAAATGAACTATAATGGAAAAGATATCTATATAGAAAGTAATTACAGAAATAAATACCTTGTAAACACTTTTCTTCTTTGTTACTGCTTCTATAGTTACGACATGTGCCTCGTTTTTCAGCAGACCTGCTTTTGGTCCTATCTTCAGGTAGGATATTGTAGCAAATGCTGTGAAGCTGAAGTCTTCCCTGCATAAATTAAATCAGTGTTGTAAGGGAATGTTGGAGACAGAGATAGGCAATGCAGGGGGGAAATGAGACACAATAACCCTTGTGATGGATGTTCTAAATCGATTCTGTTATCTTAAATTATCTTAGCTTAATTATGCTTTATCCAAATGGATAGATTTAGAGTGAGTCAACACTACACACACACACTCTCACTCACTCACTGAGGACCCTCTGGAGGAAAAAATGTCTTAAGACCAGAAAAAGTCAGCTGTACAAACAGGTGCCAAAAAAAATTAAGACAAAAATAAAGGAATTAACTATCTCAATTGTACATATTCTGGAATACTAAAACTATACAAAAAGACAAAACACATAGCACACAGACAGCTAGTTTACAAGAGAAGCACTGTTGCTATTTTCAGTATGATTCTGAGTACCACTTTCCACATTATCCAGCCTTTCCTGACTTACACTTCATCTGGACAACCCCATTTCTTTGCATATCCATGGTAAATGAGACTCCTTATAAATAGCAGACTTCTCCAAAATGAGGCCCACTGCAGATTTAAAGGTTAAATCTGAATATAGAAGACCTCAGCTTTTCAAAATTGCAAGCGATGCAGCATTTCAAATGTTCCTCCAACTTCTGTTTTAATATTTTGAATTAGAAATACAGTAATCTTTGAGGTTTTTTTTAAATACATGAAATGCATCTGAAATAAACGCTAAAAATGAGACTACAGAATGTATCCATTAATACCACACAGAAGTAACACAAGAGTAAGTAAAAATTACTGCTAGATGTTAAAAAGTAGTCATCTTACATACTTCAGATACTGCTGCAGCAGTAAATGGGCAACAATTCTCTCCAGTTCCTCTCGAGGGTGCTTTGGAGGAGTAACTTCAGCCACTCTGAGTTTTGTTACACCTTTCCCAGACCATGCATCAATTAATTTCAGTGGGGTGAGTTTCTCACTCATGTTTTCAGCTTGCTCAAGTATCTTGATTAGATCCCTGCAGTATCCTGTTATATCCATTTTCTCACATACTACAAATAAAAGTGAAGTAATACTTAAATAGCCAGTTATTTATAGTTATTTAGATAGTATCCATGCATACATTAGGTATATACATGTGTACTTCTACACATTTACAGACACATATATGTGTATCTATAAATACATATCTATGTGCTGTATAATGGCAATGCTTTTTTTGGTTTGGTTTTAAAGTATAACTTAACAAATAAAGGTGTAACTTCCCCTCTGTCAAATTACGATATATTTATACTAAAACTTACATTTATCTTTCCACTTCATTATTCAAACTCCCATCCTGCCAACATTTTTACACGTATTTAACATTACAAACCACATGAGTTACTTCAAAGAAGCACTTCCAAAGCATAAAATTTTTAAGGTAGCTACTATGTTACTCTGCAGCTGGATTCCTTTTTCCCTCACCCATAATAATTAATATGGAAAGATGAGAGCAAAGAGAAAGTGAAGAATGTAACAAAGACATTTCTTCTCTCAAGACACTCAGGGACAAAATGAGATAGAAGAAAGGTATTCATTTCATTATACACATTATCTTCATCATGAATAATTATTCCGAGCACTAACACATGCACATAGTACATCATAATCCTGCTTCTACTTCACGATCAGATCATAGCATAGAATCACCCCAACTGCCTCCTCCAATACTAAGAATTAAGTACTGAAATCCTAGGACTGCTGCTAGGTTTCCTCAGACCTTTCTTACATATCAAAACACTCTGGGAGTAAACCAGCAGTAAACAGGATAGATTTCAACTATATTTCATCACATGGCTCTTTGTAAGTCTTAGGTACAAGCCAGCTCCATACTCTTCTCAACCTCTGATCCCAATACAAATTTCAACTAAGCCCCATTTTCAACTAGAAGTTAACAAGACATTGTTACTTGTGTGATTTTGCAATACTGGTTCATTATATAGATGTAATTAACGGTGTAGAGAGAAGTTAAATATCTTTGTTTTGTCTACCCCCAAAAAATGTACAGGGAAATAAAGTCTAGTTATGAGAACAGCTTTGAATACAGACTTGTTCCTAAGTTTTTCAAGTGTTATTCAAATGCTTTGCAACAGGTATGTGGTAGAGGAAATAGTATTTTCCACATACTACATGATTCACCTGTTCCTCAAAGACATTTAAGGTGGTTTTGTATGTCCAGTTAGAGATGCTCAAGACCAGCTTTTTCTCAGCACTCCTTTCAGAGCTTTCTCACTTTATATGGAGTTTCCTGTATCTAAACCATAGCTCTCACACTTTGTGCATCTTCAGAGTCTTACAGCTTTCTGGATGGGTACCAAAAATGACAGTTAAAGCAGACAATGATCACCCATACAAGTATAGTTTAAGCTACCTACCCAACACTGCCCAGGATGTTGGTGGGCAAAGCAGCAAAAGAACTTGCATCCCATGACAGCATTCTATGAAACCATCCTCCTTTACCATGCAGCAGGTTCTGTTTCAGCTCATCTCCCAAGTTCCCTCTATGTCTGGCCCATATACTTTCCCCCTTACAATCCACACTTTCTTGTGAAGAAAAAGCACACACTAGACAGACTTTGTGCTGTTAGGGCTAACACACAGCAAAATCCTGAGTTACTGTGCTCAGTTGTTCTGCGCTACTCTCATGCATAGTCCTAATACAGGTAGGCCTCATGAGCATGCAGCACTGAAATCCTAAGATCAGATTTTACCAGGGGAGTTCTAAGAGGACATGTGCAAACTGTGCCTTCTTAGAGCCTAAGTGTAAACAGTTTAGCATGCAGACAGAAAGAGGATCCTTCTCAAAATAAAGCTTTCACACCCTAAGAAATCCTGAGACAAAGCTAGACACATACCAGAATATTTTTAAAACAGCTTTTAAAAGCTTCACTTTTGGGAAGAGCTGAATGAGCCTGAAAGATCTTGGGCAAAGATCTTTGTTCTCAAGCAAAAAGCCAACCCAGGAAGTATCCTGCTGAACACCTGAACTTGACAACACTAAGGCACAGAACAGCAGAGTTCATTTAAAAAACAAAAAACAAAAAACAAAACACCACACCTTGGAAACATGTATTATTACAAGTATTACTTGTCTAAACTAGATTTCTTTAAGCCAACCTTGCCCACATTCTCTGTCCTTGGTTATAAAAACGATTTACTTACAGTTCTCTCTACAGCAGTTATCACACATTCTGTTGCAGTTTGCAGAATCCCATACTTCATCAAAATGATGGGCTATAAGGACCCGGCGACATCTGAAAGAACAGAGAGCAAACAGGGACTATGGAACATAAGTATATACATCTTTGGTATAAATCATGACAGTGGCAAAAGAAGGTCCTTTGGATCAGCTCATATCTCAAAACAAGCAGGAAGAGTTATCTCAGAAAAAAATCAGAAAACGAACACTGCAACATCATATTCTCTGTGAGTTATGCTAACAGGAATAACTAGTAGCTTTCAGTAAAAGCAAACACTGCTGTAGGAATAGTTTGGTTAAAGGAGAAAAGTAAGTATAATCTGCAACTTCAACAGAATGAAAAATCATAAGAATATGAACTAATTCTTAGACTGAGGCCAAAAAAGGCTACACTGAATGCATGAGTTGTCCACAACATCAAATACAAGTGTTTTCCATGCAGTATTCCAAACAGGTCCGTGCAGCAGATGAAGCATTAAACACGTGGATTTCTGTGTGGCCATTTAACACTGGTAGATTAAAAATCTAAGCATTCATTTTTTTATTCTGAATGGGATCTGAAATCCAAATGGTGTTTGTTGGCAGGCAGGTGAACCTCAGCAGAACTGCTTCTAGAGCTTCATACTGAAGCATGCAAGCAACACTGAATCACAGAGTGTTAGGGGTTGGAAGGGACCTCTGGAGATCATCTAGTCCAACCCCGACAGACTAACATACAGCAGTGTGCAAGAGTACATGCAGTAAGCAACCAAACCACAAATCCTAAACTCAAGACTCTGTTACAACAGTAGTGTTTCTATAGTGTGGTGGGGTTTCTTGGGTTTGTTGGTGGTTTTGTTTGGTGGGCTTTTTTTTCATAAGCTCTCTAGAAAACCCAACTAAATTAGCCTATTTAAAAACCTAAGTAATCAGTCCACCACAATAACTTACTTATTCATATTCTGGCAGTAAGACACCATATCGTACAGCTTCTCTTGCCCTACATTTTCCATCACTACCATTGAGCTGATTCTGAATATATCTCCAAAACCATAATATAAAATGCAGTCAGCTTTTTGGTCATCTCTACCTGCAATGCATTAAAACAAACAAAACATTTGGAAGATATTTATTTCAAGCATAGTATTTTCTGGTACAAATTCCACTCTTATTTGCATGGGCTTCTGCAGCCCCTGTATAGAGAGTGCATGACTGTAACAGAGTATCAAGCATAACATAGTCGCCAAGAAAACATTGCATGATACAGACTAGAAGCACAATAGATTTGGAACAATCTTCTGGAAGTACAGCATCAAGCAAACTGAAAATACTACACAATAAATACTTTGCCTCTTTAACATCTAAAATAAAATAATAGTGTAATACTGCCAGACAGTGAAATCACTATTTTCTAGAAATAGCTATTTTGGCTAGAAAATTCTAGCCAAATACATTTTGAAGCCCAATTCTTACGAGCTTCAAATACTTTATTAGCTATTAAAGGTAATAAACAGAGAATTAGGTATGACTTTACAAAACCACCTGTGCTTTCTATAACCTAAATCATCTCTTCCTTTCTGTTGCTCACCCTTCCCAACAATGTGCTGATGGGTGCCCTCCTGCTGTTTACAAGATCCAGAGAGAAGGCCAAAAAAAACATTTCATGCATTTTTTAAGAAGTTTTAACATATAACAGAAAGAAACTACTTCACTTGGATGGGCAGTAAAGAGAAAAGAGGAAGGTTTCATAAGATATGTTCAAGTAAATGAGTGGCAGTGTTTAATTAATGCCTCCCCAGAAGAATCTCATTTAAATTGAGTTATGAAAAAGAAACAAAAGCTTACTTTAATCATCCCAAGTTGATAAACACTGTGTAACAACTACTTCAGCACCTATATGGCCCTTGTCTCACCACTTCAAAATCTATACTTCCCGTTACCTCTAGCACTATCTAGAAGTAACTAGGTTCTTGTGTAAGCAGATGCAAATCCCCACAAACATTGATGACTGTTGTGTTTCTTAGGTCAGCATCAAGGCCAATTTCTATCACAGAGGCATAGTTAAAATCTCAAGCAATTGCTCCTCAAGGTCCTTAAAGTTTTCCTCCGCATAGACTCACATCTGTCTTTGAAAAAGTAATAATGCAGAAGGCCAAAAAAACAAAACACCACAAAAACTTTTTTTTTTTTAAACTGTATCAGCTATTTAGTGCTGCTACACATTGATCAATCCTTAAAATTCTTTGCTCCAGGTTCCCCATGCTACTTTTATTTACGTGGCCAGAGAAATACTGTGATGAGATATTGTCTAGAGACAATCTGAGCAAATCACACATCCCAGCTGCTATGCAAAGGTAAAAAAAAAAAACAACAAACCCTATTCTTTTTGTAACACATCCAATCAGTCAATGCCATGTTGTGAAATTATTCTGGTAAGCCAGAAATGTCACAAAAATAAAGTAATTAAAAAAAATTCTGAGTAAAAAGCTAGGTAACTCAGTTATTCTTTGCTACACTGCAGTACAGAAGCCCGAGACCGTGAACATAGTTTATATTTGCTTTAAAGCCTCTTTCCAGAAGCAGACTGGCATTATACAATTTGGCACTCATCACAAAGACAAGACTCTCTGCACAAATGGCTGACATTGAAGTACAATTTCACTGGTTTAACGGCTGTAAACACTAACTTTGCAGAAGCCACGTCATACAATACCTGCACGACCACTCTCCTGGTAGTAGTTCTCCATGGATTTACTCATAGAATGATGAATTACAAACCTCACATCAGGTTTATCAATTCCCATGCCAAAAGCAACAGTTGCCACTACAACCTGAAAAAGGATTAAGAAACTAAGAAACTGTTACAGTATCAAAACACAATTTATTTAAATGAGACATAAGTCTGTGAACAGTATCTACTCAACCTGGATTTGATTTGCTGCCCATCCTTTATGAACTTTGGTCTTATACTTAGCATCCATGTTTGCATGGTAAGTTCCTGCCTTGATTCCCAGTTTCTGCAAACTCACAGTAACTTGTTCAGAATCCTTCTGAGAAAAACAGTAAACAATTCCTGCACAAAAGTGAAAGATGCCTTATTGCAAAAACCCCTAAGAATCCACAATACTTAAACATAACATTGAAAACTTTATTAACTTAAAAATAAATCAATGAAAATCAGTAAACAATCTTTGTGCTCATTCAGTCTGCAGTATTGGTAGCCATGAAGGGAACTCCAACTCTCAGCTTTGACTTGTAGTCTCTTGAGAAAATCTGGGTGCCAATCTACATAATCACGGAAGTATTCAATTAACGTTCAAGGAATACAATAGTTATTAGTGCTTAAGTAGAGAGGTGCTGTTCCTTCTGACATCTATGACACATCATCTGAGGTTTCAGATAAATGTGAGTTTTGTCATTAGTCAGTCTTGGCTAAGTCAAGGATTACACACTGTGCCATGACATTTGCGATCTTCTTAGCACAGTTTGTACTGTGGGAGCTGCTCATCACAGTCACGGAGTTCTACAGCAGAGACAGGAACAGACTGCTCCTCCAGCAAATTGGGTTCTGCTGCATTACTAATATGGCTCTGCTCTTTATTTGCACTACATCATTTACTGAATACACAAAGTCCAACTCTTACAGTTCTGCTTTCACTGTGAAGTGCAATTCACCCCACCACACATCCGTTCTGGGCACTGAATAATACATGCATCTTACAGTCAAATATGAAAAAGAAGTGTTCAGGATAGTATCTTGATGCTTATACTAAATGCCAAACACATGATTTAAGAACATATAGATAACACTTGTAAGCCTTGTATTTACAATATTAAAAATAACCATTATTCTCATCTACACAAACATCATTCTATATACAGCAACATTATATCTCAATACTTCCGAAGATACAAGTAAACCATAAAGAAATTTAAACACTGATGAATGAAAAGAGTATTCAAGGTATTGATCTTATTCATTTTCATTCCTTCTAGTGCTGGATGTTTAATGTAGGGTGAAGGTAGGATTTCTCTACAAGTTGCAGGATCATTTGAAAATATCCCTGTAATGCTCAAGATTATTAAAAAAATAAGATGCTCTTTTTCCTTTTTTTTTTCCACACTTTTTACCTGAGAGTCCTTTGTATCTTCCATTAATGATCTTAACTATGTCCTCAATGAAATCTTCATTATTTGAAGGCTTATGTCGAACCTCAAAAATAGAATAAACAAATGCCAGAGAGTTCTTTAAGTGGGCATGCAACCTGTCAAACAATCCTATGAGTCTACTTCTTCCTGCAGGAAACACAACTATTTAACCAAAATTACTAGATTTTTTTTTCTGCAGCCAGGTTACACCTCAAAAGTCCACAGAAAAAAAAGTGCACAAGTTTTTCCATTAAAAACAGAAAAAGAAGCTGTGGTCAAACTGAAAATACAGCACAACACAATAATTCACAGCTTTTTGCAATCATATGATGTATCTTCCAACAATCTGGAAGCAGTCTGAGCCTATTACCTACCTCTCCCCTCTACACAGTCCTATCTGCTATGCCTTGCTCACAGAGTACCCCAAGTTTCTCTGCAGATGACAGGAGTTCAGCACAATAAAGTCATGAAAGAACACCATCATTCAGTTGAAAAGCTATTTATTATTAAAATGTGCAACTGAAAATCTATTCTAAAATTCATCAACTTTAACTTAGAGAAGACAATACTGCAATGCAGTCAAACAAACAGGTAGGAGGACATACCTCATAGTAAAGATTAGGCCGATTGAAAGACGCAGTAAAGGTAATGCATTTCTGAACATGCAAAATTTTCTGAGCATCCTTTAAAACATGATTTGTAGCAGTTGCTGTCAATCCAATCAAGGGAGCATTGGGAAACTGTCTTTTCAAGATACCAAGAGACTTGTAGTCTAAGCAAGAAAACAAAAAGGGGAAAGAAAAAGATTTCTCACACCGTAGCTCCAAAATTAAAAGGTATGAATGTAGATAGTATTCGGTGGGGCAAGACCACAACAAATGTTATTACTGATCAATTTACTACAGAACTAGTTTATACATTCCAAGTAAGTACTTATCAAAATAGATTTTCTAATTGAATTTTACAGAAGCAGTCATGATTGAGAAGGCAAAATGTATTGAAATAGAAGTTTCTAAAGAGTCAGAAAAAATAAAAGTCACTTTGCATTAGCCAACATCCAGGTTATTTTGCAGGTCTGTTTTTACAAACAGCTTTTCATAAACACAGCTTTGCTAATAAACAAGCAATGTGGAATTTGGATGCACAGACCATACTATACTAAGGAAAGATTTTAAAGGCTCAGTGCTGACAATCACTTGCTGCCTTAAATCAGAAATGCAGCCAGAGCTATTCTCCATTGCCTGTGCAACTGGCATGGCTCTTAGATCGCACACCACTTTTTAACAAAACTGCAAAGGTTGACTTTACAGTTATTATCATTTCAGATCAGGTTTTGTTCCAAAGACAGAGTAGCCAGTAAGTAACAATCTTCTACAACTGACAAGATAGGAAACAAACTGAAGCACGCTTTCTTTCTCTGCGAGTCAAGGGCATTCATTTCAACTTGCTTGAGCAGTGATTAAAATATATCTCAGGAATTTCCAAGATGTGCTACCTCTTTTACTCAGAGTGTTAGGGACTGGTGTGCAGAATGATAATTTTTCATGTAGCAGTAGATTAAAGATGTACTGTCCATATTAAAGATAACAGCTTTCATTTTATTAATCTTAAATAAACTGATTTAGGAGTTTTTTTTCAGAACACCAACAGCAAAATCTCCATTGAATTTGCCTTCATTTGTGTGAACTTAGCTTCTGGACAAGGATGTAGTAATTTGTGAATTAAACTCCTTGAGGTAACACGGGTACTTGTCGTACATTAAGCATTTACTTAACCCATGAAGAAAGCACCTGGCTTTATTTCAGGCCTAACTCATTATTTATTGATCCCTGAATAACACTGCAAACTGGATTTCTAATGAGCATACCAGGCCTGAAGTCATGGCCCCACTGACTGCAGCAATGGACCTCATCTACAGCAATGCGAGCAAGACACCCTGCTTGATAAGCTTTCTCTAGCTTTGACATGAACATTTTGCTTTTTGCAATCTTCTCCGGGGTCACATAAATGAGCTTCAGTTGTGACTTTCTGTCTAGCATTTCGGTATGAACCCACTTCACATGTTCCTGTTCAAAACAAAAGGAGAAATCAGGGGCTAACAAACTAGGACACACGCTGAAGTTGCTTAGTGCTAAGATTCCTAAGATGTTATTAACAATTCATAAAGGTAATTAACAGAGACTGGTAGATTGTTACATAGTATTTACCACTACTAAAGTTTTTGTAGAAGATCATTATATATAAAATGCTAATTTAAAAATTAAATTTAATTAAATTTAAAATGAAATCTCTCACAGAACCTTGAAAAAGGTCTTTGCTTCATAATGTGGCATCAGTATTTTCCCAACACACTATCATGTACCAGACATGTCTGTGGTACTCCAAGTGTAAAATAGATAATATTTTTTACACATAATTGTAGTCTTTATTATTGAGTTTTCAAAGCACTCTTCCTCAAAGGAGGCTCCAAGTTTGGCACACTGCATCAAGCCACTAATATATTAAATCCAGTGTCATGTGCAAGTTAATGACTATGACCTCCTGGTAGTCAGAAACGTATTTCACTGTAAAAAGCAAACAACTAACAACAGACTGGGAAATAAGTTGTTTCCTGGCCTCTGGATCAAACAGTTTGCCATCCTAAAGTAAGATAAATAATTATATGTAAAAGTCTTCACTGCTTACCATGTTACTAGTGGCCAAAAATCACCTACTCCAATTTTCTTTCAAATCTGGATACCAAGTAAAAACCTACAACACACACCAGCCAAAGGCACTTCACATCCTCTAAATAGACCCATGAAATCTATTTATTCCATAAAAGGTGTTGGCTTACATATGTTCTTGTCATTAAAACAAGAATGCAAGATACTTATTCACATTATCTATATCACAGCACATAGCTGGCAAGATAGCGTTAATAGAATGGCATTAGCTGTTAAAACTGTGCCATTCATTCAGTATTCACAAATAACATACACAGAGGCAAGATGCTGGCACATAAACCGCAAAAAACATGAAGATTTGGCAGCTAAACATACCTTACTGCTGGAGGCATTTAATAAAGTTGCAGAAATACCAAGCTGTTCCAAAACCATGAGCTGATCTTCCATAAGTGATATCAAAGGACATATCACGAGTGTGAAACCTGTAACGATCAATCACTGTGCACACTGAACAGTTCAGATGTCACAAATACCTCCTCTAATACTTTTGACTAACGCATCAGCCCTGTTCTGAAGGAACTGCCAAACGTGAACCTAAACTTCATACACAGTAGCAAATTCCCCTCCTAGACAGCTGATAAGCGAGTGCCAAGTCACACGGGGTAGTTCCTATCAACTGCCTGTGACACGCACCTTCTCTTAAGAATCTAGACCTCAAGCAACTTTGGTCTTTGTAAGTAAGCCCACTTCCATGCATTTCAATGGATTATATAAAAAGAAACAAACAAAAAAACAAAACAAAAAACCCACAAACATCTAAACCTGAAAACATACTTTTAAAAATTAATATGCAAAGTCTCTCCCAAATAATCTGAAGCTAAAACTTTAGAGTGGAACAGACAAATAATAGATTATTATACTTTAGTAATTTACAGTCTGTATGTGGAACCAAAATGCAAAGAAAGAATAAAAATATTAACAAATTTTACAAAGGTCTTTCAGTATTTAATAATATAATGCATTGAAAGAAACCTAGATAAATTATTTACATTTAAATCACATCTTAAAGGCATATCTATTTTAAAGCTGCTACTGCATCCTCAGAGAAAATAAAGCAAATATTTCTAGTAGATCCTTCTCTCGTATCTTTGCTCTTTTGTCCCCCCCATACTGTGATATTAGACACCAATATAATGTTCAGAACTATAAAAGGGAGAAAATAAATCCAATTGTTTATATATGACCTTTTCTTCCCTTACATACCTTCAGAACAGACAGCTGGTAACTGATAGCAAAGGCTCTTTCCACCACCTGTAGGCATGACAAGAAATATATCCTTCCCTGCCATTGCAGCATTTATTGTTTCAAGTTGCAAGGACCTAAACTTCTGGAGTTTAAACTTGCCCTGCAAAGCAGTTTTTATCTTCTCATACCATGGAAAATCTATTAAGAGGGAAAAAAAAAAAAATAAAATCACAAACACATTTCGTAATCAAATAAAATATAAGAAGGAAGGGCTAGCTACATATAAAAAAAAAAATGGAAGCAACACAATTTTAGATCCGAGAAAGTGTTCAAAGATTCAGTAACGGCACACAAAAAGCTACACACAACTTGAGTCTGTATGAACCAACTTCTAATGTGGAAGACCTCTGATAACTCTGTGAAATATGACCACAATCCACCTCCAGACTACAGGCTCTCATTGCAAAGAAATGTGAAGTAATGCTAAAAATTCACAAGCAGATGAAGAGCTTTAAAGTGCAAATGACCAAGTTAACTGATTAGTTCCAAATTAAATGGAAATGACACGCCCACTCTGAAAACAAATAAAACTGGACACTTATCTCTACAACAGCCTCAATACTAGTTGCTCAAATGCTTCCCTCACACAAATGCACTGATTACAAAGAGTATAATGAAGGCAGGGCTATCAATTTTTTCCATATATTTTAGAGGTAAGTATTTCTTTTAAAAAGGGAGAAGCAGGGGAAGTTTAATCTTCCTCAAACTAATAACCCAAACATGCTTAGAATATTTTTTTCTTTTTCTTCAATAAAGAGCTAAAGACTGCATCATTTAAGTAGGTAACACTGTAAAAACTTAAATTTCAGATGCGTCAACAAGCATATTAACCATTTTCACACCATTAAAATTAAAATGCAGAAAAACAGTGGGAACTCCACACTACACTGCATAGAATGAAAGAATTAACTTTGGGACTCGAGGTGACATTGCTTCCTAATTTACAAAGATGACAGCCAAGACCTCAGGCTCTCTGAAACCAAGAAAAGCCTCCCACTGACTTCAGTGAGCTTTATACTAGGACTAAATTTAGCTATTACTCTTATTGAAGATGTACACAGCATCTGATTGCAAAGATGTTAGTTTTCAAAGCACAGGAGGAGACAATTAGTCAAAAAGTCACCCAAAACAATTTATTCAATAGCATCAGTTTGTAATTATAAAGTATGAGTATTCTTATAAATGCATAATACTTTTTTCAAACACAGACAAATATGGATTAGGCTACAAAATTAATTTCATTTTTAATAAAGCCAAAAAAGAGAAAAAACACAATGGAAACAGGCAGAAACTGACAAAGCCCTTCCAAATTGCAAGTGAAGTAACAGAGGAGAGGAAAAGAAAATAATAAAAAGATCTGAATTTAATTTGGCTAGGCTTGACATGTTCAAGACCCAAAAACTATCCAGGACTTCCTGAAACACAGCACTTCCAAAAGAACAGCAGGCTTCACACTACAATGGGACACCTGCCACTTGGACTAACTCGACCATACTAATGTATTCTACATTACTTTTGGCAGTCAGCATCCATCTAATTTGCATAATTTCATGAGAGTGGAGCTACATGATCCATGGCAGACACAACCATCATCCTACCCACTCAAACAAACAGAAACACAAAGACAGTGAGAAGTAACTTTGAGAGTGCAAGACTGTTATTATCAAATCCTGAAGATGCACACAGTAATTATTTTTAGAACATAAATTTATAATCAAGGAATACAAGTATCATAATATATTCAGATTTACTCTTAATCAAATCAACTTGTGACTGTGCAACAAGAATGGAAGTAGTTCTAACAAGCCACTCTCATGCTAATTCTGCCCTGAGAAGAACTCTGAGTACCATTTAGGAATGCCCAGTGAGTTAAGTACAAACATTACCCTGCGTAATTAAGACGGCAGGTCACCTAGCTGAACAAAAAGAAACAGAAAAATACCATTATCCAAATGAAACTCTATAGGAACACATTTTTCCCTTTTGAATTAGTTTACTTGTATGTTAGGATATCTGAATTTTACTCTGCATACCTTTTTTGTTCCATGCCTCAGCTGAGGCTTCAGTGTCTTTACTTCCACCTGCCTCCGAGTCTCCTGAGGATTGCTTTATCAGACTTTTTACCCTCATCTTCTTTTGAATGAGTTCTTGCTGTTTATCCACAAGCTCCTGAATCTGCATCTCCACTGCCTGCAGCTCATTTTCAATGGAAACCAGTACCTCCTCTAGCACTGAAGGGAAAAATAAGGTGAAGGCAGAACAGACTTCAGTAAACTGCTAATCCAAATTTTAAAAGACACTTCATTTGTGAATTGAGACAATCAAAATTAAACACAAATCAAAAGAATCTAGAGAAACACAGCCTGACAGGTCCACTGATGAGATTATAGCATCTAATATTGTATATACCATGTAAAAATACTTAGCAATGCTTAACAACATATTTCTTACATTAGTAGGTCATATATACACAGGTATACTCTAAGTTGTCTTCTCTGATACAACATGAGAGATAAGCAACACTATCATTGCCAGTGCTGATTAATAGAGAAAAAACTGTATCACAATTCAGTTTCTCAAAAGTAGTGCCTCTCCAGAGAAACACCTGAAATTATTTTCTTTTCTGCAAATAGCATATTAAGCAGTGAAAATCACACTGCATTTGTCCCAGTATGAAAGCTGCAAGTGTCACAATGAAGACAAGTACTCCAGCCAGTTCCAAGGTGAGCACAACATAAGAACATTTTTAATAGAAAGCATTTACAAGTGAGAAATAACATTAATCTCAGCAAGTAAAGGTCATCTGAAGATAGAAATAAGGACATTAGCCAAAAAGCTATATTTCATGCACTTAGATCTCCTTCCTATACAGATCTGCTGAATGTAGAGGTTTGAACACAGAGGACAAAAGTTTTTACGAACACAAGACATTCTTCAGATCTGAAAAAGAAAACCAAAAAAACCAAAAACCTCAGGCAAATATTCCCCGAAACCTTGAGTTACATAAGTGGATCTCTGGCAGGAATTTGCCTCTTTGAATCCTAATATTGTCCTGGTGGATTATGTTCTAGAATACAGCCTCCAGGGTTTAAAAGAATAATTAACACACAGCATACAAAGTGTGTACCACTATTTCAGAGCCAGGTCAGAAAAGCACATGGAGAAACGTCTTCCTCCCTCCTACCTCAGAAAATAAGAGATTTTGGTCCAAAGAGAGCAGATACAATAATCTGCTCATGGAAGAAAAAAAAAATGTATGATGTGGAAAAACAAATATCCTCATTATAAATGGCACCAGAGACATTTGTCTTCCTAAATGCCCACTGTTACTTAGTAGGAAAGAGCTGAAAGTATCTTAGAATATGAAGTATATTTTCAAACTACTGAAAACCAAGTAATTTCCTTGAGTAACTTACTTTTGTTGTAGTTTTACCTAAGAAACAAAATGCTACACAGTAAAGGAACTTTTTGTTCAAATCTGACACATAATAGCAGACCTCACAAAGTTTTCCACATACATAAAATTCACATAAATAACGATCAGTAAGATAAGGGCATTATGTCTGTTATCTAAAAGACAAAAACGGAACACATTGAATACTAATTTTGAATTACCTGCAACAGCTGACATCTTTGAAGATAAGAGAGTTATCCTCAGGAGAACTTATTTAACCAAGCAACTGCCACTAAGAATAAAATAAAATAAATTTAAAAAAAATTATTTCATGAGTAACCCTTCTAAACTTAGAACAAATTTACTGCAAGAGTTTCTTCATTAATATAGGAGGTGTTAATGTAACAGTTGAAGTACTGGTTTAATCTGCCTATATAAATATGCCCAACTACATGACAATGCTTTTTCCCTTCTGCAAAAGGGACAGATACCAACTCACAGCCATTTCCCAAGGCTATAACTCACCAGCCTTCTAAATGAAACCAAGCAAATTTTGACAACATCATAAATTTTCTGCAAGAGGCATCATCTACTACAGATCAGTCATTCACGTACCTTCAACTTACCTTTTTTTTTTTTGTCTCTTCAAACATGATTTTACAGAAAAGTCTGAACAAATTACATCACGCTTCTCAGAAAAGCAGCCACCATAACTCCTAGAGGATCTTCTGTGAGGAAATAGAAATGTAATTTGGTTCAGAGAAGGGGGATTGGCTTTGATCAAGTGATGAATAAAATGAACTTAGAATTCTATTTATTAGCTAATTTTTGAACATTATTTTCTTGTATTATATGTTAACAACACAAAACTCAAGAAACTTGATATTGTCCCAATCTTCTTGAAGTCTGAACTATTCATTATATACATGGGAGCCAAATCTGAAGGAAAGCGAAAGGGAACAAATTCAGCAGACCCTCACTATAAGCATATGGTATTATAACAAGTATCTTACTGCATTCCTAAAAATAGGGGGAAAACATATATGGAAAAGAATGCGTGAGCAAAACCCTGACTTCACCAGAAAAGGTTATAATTAAAAATAAGTTAAAGGCCCACACTTCAGAAAGAAGTCGATTATTGCATAGCTCCGCAGTGTGCAGGTCACACACATAATTTGAGTTACACAGCTCTGTCTGTATGCCACCTGCCAGTTGCACAAACATATTTGGCAACATCAGTCTCCCCAAAGTAGAGAGCACACAGGAACATCCAGAAAAATCAGTGGACAGGAAAAATCAGTGACTATAAATTCTATGCACTACTTCTATTCCCCCCAGTAAACACAAACCTCATGAATATCACTGTTGAATATCACTAGGCTGATAGCTCAGGAAACATAAGCCATTTTCTTACCCATGGAGCGGGAAGAGAATGAAAATTACCCATTAAAGTTTCCCTATATGTTGCTAAATCTCCACAAGTCTTTAATTTAGCTCCTGTCTCTAAAAGAAGTAGCTTGGCATACTTTATAACTAATTTTATACCACCACTACCAACACCAACAAAGGCCTCCAATTACCACTTGGTTCCTCAAAAAGACAGCTCCTAAGAAACTGAATAAAAGATAAACATAGTTTATAAACCACAGTGGACCAAAGGCAAGTGGAAGCATCTTGCCTACCAGGCAGTTTTACCCCACTGTAAAAACAGCTGATTTTCTGTGAATTCATCCTATTACAGCCTTATCTGAATAGCCCACAAGTGCATAAAAAGATCCCTCTAAGGAGATACACGCTGGTCATGCCTAAACCACAGATTAGTAATCAGCTCCACGTTCCACCCTGCACAGATTTAAACCAGTGTCCCAGCACTGGAAGCTTTCTTACCCCACCTTATATCCAGCCTCCAAAACCAGCACCCAGCCATAAGAAAAAAACAATCAAAAAAAAAAAAAAAAGGAAAAAAAAGAAGCCAAACGGACAGTCAGGAGCTGTATTTACAGCACCCGTCACCCGCAGGCCAAACAGGAGCCGCAGGCACCACCACCCGCAGAAAGCGCCCTCCTCACCGAGGCGGCCTCGCCCCACAGCAGCCTGTGGCGGAGGCGTCACGACCCGGCAGGGAAACCACCCGCTAGGCGGAAGGAGCGGGGGCAGGCGGCGCACGGAAGGGAGGGGCGGAACGGAGGCTACCGAGGCTGCAGACACAGAAGAGGAGGCGGCCAGCAGACCCGTCTGCCGCCAGCGACCTCAGCCCCAACCGTACCTCACCAACCCCCTGCCTCCCGCACGACAGCTACCGCCCCTGGCGCGCAGCTCTCCCCAGCCCAGCCCAGTCGGCAACAGCCAAGGCACCACGACAGCTTCCCCAGTCCCACCTAGACAGCCGGCTCCCATCCCGGTCCCGCCTCTTCCGCTGCCGGCTTTCCTCAGCCAATCGCCAAGAGGACCTCAAAAGGACCACGCTCATCTCCTCCTATACCAATCAGCAGCAGCCCCGCGAGGCCTCCGTCAGCTTTAATGAAAGCAAAGGAGTAGGCACTCAGACGGGGGAGGGTGTAGTTACGCGAAGAAGGTGGTTGTTGATTGGCGCCAGTTCTTCCAATCGGTGTTTCCCTTTCACCCGGCGGCGAGGCGAAGGGGGCTGCGTGTTTCCGGAAGACGTGGCCGTTGTTGCCGCCACCGCTCTTCTGTCCCGCGCCCATCGTTCCCGGCTGCGCCGCCACCATGATTTCCCTCTCCGATAGCCAGAGTAAGTGCTGCCTCCTCGCCGCCGGTAGTCTGCGGTGGGAGGTGGAGAGCGGGTTGTCCGCCGCTGGGCTGGGGGTGGCCGAGATGCGGAGCGGCGAGGCGGAGGCTGAGGACGGACCCCGGTGTGCGGCCGAGCAGCGTGGGGCAGGCCTGGCCGACAGTCCTGGACCTGACCGGGCCCTCGTCCTTTGTGCGCGTTGCTGCGGCGCCTTGCTTGCTGCCGTTGGAGTGGTGGAGTTTAGAGCCCTGGTCGCTGTGACGGAAAGCTTATCTCCTTCCGTGGCCCGCGTTCGCTTGAGGCGCGGAGGGACGGCTGTCGGCCTTGGGGCGGGAGTCGTTGAGGAGATGTTCGCTCTGTGCAGGCGAGAGAGGGCGTCGGCACGCCCGGTTGCCACCCCGTGGCTCGTTTCCAGCCGGTGCCCGCCGGGGGCCGTGGGGGAACAGAAGGGCGCAGGCGGAGCTCATTTGGCTGACCCTGACGGCATCACAGCTTAGTGAGGGCTGTTAAAACCGTGCTGACCCCGGCATTTGGTGTAGCGGCGGTATTGTGATCTCTCAGATAAAAAGGAGAGTGAGACGGGATGGAGGGCTACCAGTAGCGCTCCAGGGCTGCTCGCATCGTCCTTACGAGGGCACTGTCGTCGGTGCAGTTGCCGCTACTGCTGCCGTTTGTATTTGGGCTGCAAGATCCTTCATGTTGGCAGGGGTGCTGTGACACAACGCTGGCGGTAATGAATGAAAGCCGAACCATAAACAAAAGTAGCAATTAGCTGAAATCATCTAGTGTGCCTCCGTGTGGACATGAGTGGTTTGGAATCAATTTATTATGTGTTAGCGGCGTTTCTGTTTTTCTGTTACCGTGCTGAGTGTTTGCAGATGATACTGATGGAGCTTTAAGGTGAGAACCAGACGCTCAATCAGAAAAAAGTAGTACTTGTGTGCGACCATAGCTTTGTTTCAACGGGATAAAAATACTTGGAAAAAGAGATGCTGAAAAGTACAAAGAAATCAAAGTAAAGAGGTTCATAAGAGTTTAAACCACAAGGTAAAGAAGAATGTCAGGTCTTTAGATTTAAGTCTCGGGAATGATGCATTTCTAGCGTGGTTGCCATGAAACGGATCTAATTGATAAGCACCTTACTCTCAGTTACAAAGGAGAGCAAGTATGAAAGATGAAGAAAGTGAAGTTAAAAGAGCTAAGTTTAACTTTATAGCAGGATACTGGAAACAGAGGTATTTTAGAGACAGTCAAGGCCAGTTATGAAGATAGGCAGAAAAGCAGGCTGGCAGCATTCAAGGTTGATGATTTCTTGAGAAACTCAGGTGCTGTGCTCCGTTACTGAGATAGATACTAACTCTTATGGTTAATTTTTAGATTTCTGAGTGATTAAACCCTTGTAGGCTTTGCTTTTTGCCTTCTCCTCCTGCCCAGAGTAAAAAAAAAAAAAAAAATCTCTTCAGAAAGAGGAGATCTATTCACTGTTCTTTCTTTAGTTCCTCATTTGAGACCTTCAGCTAACTCTCGTGCTGACTCTGTTGGTTTTAACTATCAGAGCCAAGAGTAATGTGGAGTTCAGAGGTTTTTTTCACAGTTCTTCTGAAATTATGAAGGCATTTCATCAGTTACTTTTAAACTCAAATGATATCTGGAAAAATATGGAGTTTACCATAAAGTCACTGGTGGAGTAGTAGCTTGGTAAATACCTGGAGAGGACCACTGCATTAGTTTATGTTTGGAAAGTTAAATTTGCAACTGTACTCTAGAACTATTTTGGAATAATTTATTAGATGGAGTTATAAATCACTAGTAAGTGCAAAAGAATGCACTTAGTTTTTCCCTGAACAAATTAATTTTTCAATACTAAAAAATGCTAGTGGCAAAATAATTAAGATTTGACACTTTTCATAACCTATCAACTGCATTAATTTTTGTCTTCTGAGAACCTGTAGTGCACTATTCCTCTCATTTTTTTGCACAAAAGGTAGGGGACATGAATCATCTTCCCTGAACATTCAGAGACAATGTTTTAATAATTAGTTTATTGGTTTAATTTAAACAATGTTTTGAACAATTAGTTTTAATATTTTAAGCTGTTTTGCTACAGTGCTGCAGTACTCTAGCACAGCTTACAGGATTTCTGCAGAAGCGTTAAGAACTCCTCTTAGTAAATCATAAACATTTTAAAAAATCCAAAGCAAATATCATGTGGCTGTTAGGTGTTTCTGCATTTCTAGGCATTGTGTTGGAGTAATATGGGAGAGCTCTTCTGGTACAGTGGAAAGCATTTCAAATTTTATAGTTCACACTATAAAAATTCCTAGTTTATTGTGAAAATTATGTACAGAATGTCAGTACTTTTTTTACTTCCCTCAAGAATGCTATTCAAACACATTTCCAAATTCTGATATGAATCAAATCAGTAATATCTCAGTAGAGGATATTGACAACAGAGAATAATAGTCCTGGACTTCTCATTTTTCAGCAGTAATTTTGGGATGGTGAAAATGGCATTCCTTCTTTTGGTTTTCCCTCCACAAACCAAAGAATATGGCTAACTTCTAAAGTAAACCTGAATCCACTGCAGGAGTAGATCATTACAGACATGTTTTAAGTGAGTACAGGAGTGTCAAGTAGTAATTGAGGCAGCTGTTGGGAGTTGGCCTCTGCCTTCTCACTGGATCCCTACTTTGAGCTGTGTCTGCAAGTGGAATGACTACTTACGTGCTTCCCATGATTGCGTATTTATCTTATTGGCAGCTGGTAATTCTTCTGGAGGCCTGCCTCCAAGTGTTTTCCTTCCAGAATACAGATTGTTTCTGCTCTTCTAAAGTAAAGAGTACTAGAGAAAAGGGCAGATTGCAATTGTTATATTGCCTTTGGTCAGCAGATTCATTGAAAAAAAACAATTTGGCATTCCATTTTTTGTTGTACATGAGTATTGAGAATATAAATCAATTGTAGATTACTTAGTACTTTTTATTCTGGGTGGTGAAAATGCTCACAGCAATTGTTTAAGGTGACAGGGAATACTATATAATACAGGTTTAAGACCATGTGATCTGCAACCTTGCTGAAAAATGAGCCCTTGTAGAAGCTGGGGAAATTGAATATTGCTGTGCCAAATTCTTTACTCTGAGCTGGTTTGAATTTATTTTTTTTAGATAGTTAAATGGAAATTTTCCAGATCCCTGTTAACCAATAGTAAACCATCAACTAGATCTACATTGCAGTCAGAAGTGCAAGTAAAATACTTTTAGGTGGATGTGGCTAACAGTAGCTGTGAAGGCTATGATTGAGTAGGGGTTTCTGTTTGTTTGATGCTAGACTCCACAAAACTACTGGGATCTTAAAATATACATATACACAGAGGCACAAACTGGGCTGCCAGCCTATCTATAGAGTTACAGCTGGTTTTGCCAGCTGTTTTTGTATATCCTGTAGGTTTCTAAATTCTCTGGGCCCAGAAGTAGCAATAAGGCAAGGGTGAGTGTATGGATAAATGCAAAGATTCTTGCAGCCGTGTTACTGCTGTTCCTGTTATTTCTGTCATATTCAGTCTGCATGAGAGCCAAAGAAAGGACTTAGAAGTTTAATTTTCAAATTCGGAAGTATTTCTAGGTATGGTCTCCAAGTTACTGTAGAGTCTATTGTCAAATAGTGCTTTAATCATAACTTAATGTTTTTAGCCTAGTTTCTCAGATAAAGCTCTCATCCTACTCTAGTCTTCCGAGTATTTCTTGAGCAGCATTTACAGACAGGCAGAACTCTCAAAGATCATAGAATCATAGAATGACTCAGGTTGGAAGGGACCTTAAAGATCATCTAGCTCCAACCCCCCTGCCATGGGCAGGGATGGTCATCCAGGGCCACATCCAGCCTAGCCAGGGATGGAGCCTCCACAACCTCTCTGGGCAACCTGTTCCAGTGCCTCACCACCCTTTGGGTAAAGAACCTCCTTCTAATTTCCAGCCTAAATTTCCTGTCCTTCAGCTTGTAGCCATTCCCCCCGTGTCCTGTTGCAATCAGACCAGGAGAAAAGTCTCTCTCCTTCTGCCCTATAATTCCCTTTCAGGTACTGAAAGGCTGCTGTAAGGTCGCCTCTAAGCCTTCTCTTCTCCAGGCTGAACAACCCCAATTCCTTCAGCCTGTCCTTGCAGGGGAGGTGCTCCAGTCCTTTGATCATCTTTGTGGCCCTCCTCTGGACCCAGTCCAAGAGGTCCACATCTTTTTTATGCTGAGGAGCCCAGAACTGTACACAGTACTCAGGTGGGGCCTTACGAGGGCAGGATAGAGAGGCAGAATCACCTCCTTAGACCTGCTGGTCATGCCTCTCCCGATGCATCCCAGGACACGGTTAGCCTTCTGAGCTGCAAGTGCACATTGCCGGCTCATGTCCAGCTTTTCATCTGTCATGACCCCCAAGTCCTTCTCTGCACGGCTGTTCTCAACGAGTTCTTCTCCCAGCCTATACTCATATCTTGGGTTGCTCCTACCCAGATGCAGGACCTTACACTTGGACTTGTTGAATTTCATTTGATTCTCACAGGCCCACTTTTCAAGCCTGTCCAGGTCCCTCTGGATGGCATCTCACCCCTTTGGTGTGTCAACCACACCACTCAGCTTGGTGTCGTCTGTGAACTTGCTGAGAGTGCACTCAATACCTCTGTCCAAGTCATTAATGAAGACATTGAAGAGCACCGGTCCCAAGACAGAACCCTGAGGGACACCACTAGTCACCGGCCTCCACCTAGACAAGGAGCCATTGTCCTCAACTCTCTGACTGCGTCCATCCAGCAAATTTCTTATCCATTGGATGGTCCACCCATCAAATCCATATCTCTTCAATTTTGAGATAAAGATGTCATGCAGAACTGTATCAAAGGCTTTACTAAAGTCTAGGTAAATGACATTAGTCGGATATTTAGGATCTACTATTTTTGTGAAAACTGACAGCTGTCTAGAGACCCAAGATGGTGTATAATAGCCATCAGTACATGTGTAGCTTGGAAACAGCCACAGCATCTGTCTGAGTTGTGCTTAATTCAGAAGTTGAAGAGGTGGGACTTCTGTATGAGTTTATGGGAGTTGGAATGTGAGGTCTCAGGAGGATGGAAAGGACTTGGGTTACTTATGTTACTGTAGAAAGCATGTCTGGGTTACAGTTGCAAAGGGAAAACAAAAATTTCATTACCTGTTCACAAAACAATCCTTTTCTCCGTACTAGCAGTAAATCAGAAGATATGGCTTTTATATATGTATATGTGCATGCATGCTTTTTTTTTTTGTTGCGTTCATAAAATGGGCTGAGTTTTTCTATACGTTTAAAATGTATGTAGATTGGTTGGTTTCAGTTTTTCACAGTTTTTATGCATCAGTTTTTCCTGGTACTGTATTTTGTTACATGCCTAAATTTCTTTCTTTTCCAGAGATTGGAATGGGCCTAACAGGCTTTGGAGTGTTTTTCCTTTTCTTTGGGATGATACTCTTCTTTGACAAAGCTCTTTTGGCTATTGGAAATGTAAGTGTCTTTTGTTTATTCTTAGATTCCGCACTGCTTAGAATTAAGTATATGATCTATTAAAGGTAAACTAAAAATAGAACAATGTTATCACTTTGAAACTGGATCACAAAAAATACTGTGGCAATTTGGTATAAAGGAAGAGTTATGCTCAGTGGTATGAGTGAATCATTTTTCCTGATTAGAGTTAGAACAGCTCACATGAATCTAAATGTTGTACCTCTGGGTCAGGCCTGCAGCATGTTCGTCAGACAAGAAGCAGCTTGTTCCACAGTTGTTATGCTGCTGCAAATAGGATTTTTAGATGGGCTGTCATTACTAATTCTTTTTTGTTTGTGATCTTGTAAGATAACTGTCAAATTTAAATATATATGTGGATAAGTCTAGTCAAATGTTCTGAATGCTAGCAAATGTGCTTTATGAGGAAAGAAAGAAGTATGAACTGCTGATAATCTGTTTGAAAAGGCCAATCATCATACATGGTCGGGAGATTTAATATCTTTGGTTCTTACCAAATCAAAGTATTTGCTTAAAGCAGAATAAAAAATAAATCCTAGTTCTGGTACACAAAATTCCCAATGCAAAGCAAATGCTTTCTGAATGTGCCTCTGCTGTTCTCAGCTTTGCCAGCAAGCCAAAAAATCCCAGCCTGGTAGAGGTTTGCATCCTCTTTCGCTGATGCCTAAAAGTCTGGTCAAAACTGATCAGTTTCATTCTGTGGCAGCAGAGTCAAATACTGAGATTCACTGAAGGAAAATAGAAAAACTTATATTTGAATTTGAGTGCATTAGTTGAAGCATCGTTCTGAATCATCAGTAATCAACAAAAAGTAGTGGAAGAGTAAAAAATAATGCTGCTTTTTTTTCTTTTTTTTTTTACTGTAAGGTGGAAATAAGAGATCCTGTTTAGGGAAAATGATGAAAACATAGGTAGGAAGAGACAATGACAGGCTATGTGATAACCAAAGATAATGCAAGAAAAGGTACTGTATCCTTACAGAAAGTTGAAAGAAGTTGTATCAGAAAGGGGAAAAGGTGTTAAAGTAGTTTATTGAGTAACATACAAAACCTAAATTTCATCTGTAATCTTGAGTAAAATCTGAGATAGTGTCTCCTTTTCAGCAAAAATTTTGCCTAGATGTACACTTATAATCTGAAATAATTACAAGCCTTGTTGCTAAAGGACTCTAAAACTATTTTTAACTAGTTGGGACTAGTATTAGTGTTCATTCTATGCTGTAACTAATAAACAGTAGGCTATACACAGTTAAAAAAAACCAAACCAACTGGTAATGGATGTTATGAGTTCATCGTGGTTTATGCCCATGGGTTGTGGGTTCACAGGTTCTCTTCATGTTGTTGCTGGATGCCACTTGACAAAGCAAACTCCTGTGATCACCACTGTGTTATCCTGAAAGACACTTATTGAACACTGTTAGTATTCAGCAGTTAACATATGGCAGGTCTAAACTGAGTATTCTCACCCAGAGTTAAATTCCCTTGAGGTACACACTGTACCTCAGCTGTTTTCCTTTTTGGCTTTGCGCTGTTAGTAGATGAGTACAAGCTGTTGAAGATGTCCGTGGTACAGAACAGAGGTGCTTTCATAACATGTCTGTTCTCAGTTTTTAGGAACCTTTGCTGTCAGTTGTTCTAAGCCTCAACATCGCTTGTGGATTATGATTGTACTTATGTTACAGAACAGATCTAACTTGTCACCAGGTCTTTGGACATGATTGTTTATCAGAGATCACAAAGGTAGACTCTTTACTTTTTAAGCAGCTGAGAGAAAAGTTTGGAATGCTAGTGAGAAATGCTTTAAGGTAGACTTTACAAAAGAAAATCACTAGTAAATTCCTTCTCACTATCTTTTGTTATTGAAAGAAGTTGTGCAAGAAATGCAATGTTATTTTTTTTTTAGAATATGTATGTGTTTACATTCTAAATTAAGGAATATAATGAGCTGTTTTCTTTGTGTGTGTTTTGATTTGTTCATTTGTTTTCTTTTATAGGTTTTATTTGTGGCTGGCTTGTCTTTTGTTATTGGTTTAGAAAGAACATTCAGATTCTTCTTTCAAAAACATAAAATGAAAGCAACGGGCTTCTTCCTGGGTGGTGTGCTCATAGTTCTCATTGGTTGGCCTTTAATAGGAATGATCCTTGAAATTTATGGGTTCTTCCTACTATTCAGGTAAGACTTTTTCAACATACCATTCTGTACTGGTATATCTAGGAATAAATGTGTTCATTTATTGTTGATGTATTACAACTGACAGAGGCAGCCTTTAAATATTCGCTTTTGATAGATTTTTTTTTTTATATAAAGTTGTTGATTTTAAATTTGCTAATAAGAAAGAAGGGAGGCTTTTAGTTGTTCTTGGACTTTTGTTCACACTGTTTTGTTAATGCTTACTAATTTAATAACAGACCCCTACAATTTTCTAGGTGTTCAGGTACTGGCTAAATAGTACAGCTCCTGTTAATCAAAATCAAACCACTGTTCTCATGGTGCTTTTTTTTTTTTAGCTCAGTAAATTCAATGTTAGTCTTGAATTTACTTCAGTTTGTGTTTTAGATATTTTTTGAAGAGATCTTAACTTGGCTCCTACTGTCAACAGTGACATTTCTGAAAATTAATTTTCATGTTTTAATATATGCTTCTTATTGTCCTATTCTGTGTTACTCTGAACTCTATCACTACAAGTGTTATAAAAATAACCATATTTCATTGAATATATTGTCGCTTCTTGCACGTAGTGCTTGGGATTAATCAGCCAGTATGAAGCAAGTAGAGTGTTGCCAACAAACCGCTTCTTTTAAGAGATCTGAAAGGAGTTATAAATTGCTATGTCTAAGCAGATATGGTTATGGATTATCTGTTGGTGCTAGCAGAGTAAAATTATGAAGTACATAATTTTCTTAAACCAATGGAACACCAGATCAGCTTATGCACCTTTTGTATTTGTTAGGGCAGTATGTTGTGAGGATAGGTATTTATGTGTATCCTCATGGTTCCAGTCGTGTGGATTACCAGAACCTCTGTGTGGAAAAGCTTTCTATTTATCAAGAGCAATTTAGCAGTTATAGTAGCTTTACTTCAACTCAGACTAAGATAGTACAAATGTACTTCTTTCAGTCTCTTGATTTTTAGATTACTAAATCAATTCCACTCTTTGTAGAATCTATACTTGTACATTACTTGCGTATCTAGACTACTTCTGCACACACAACTGCCATTCATGTGCTCTGTAGCAGTAAGTACAGAGACCCTGTTGTCCACAGAGCAGTGGTTAGATACTGGTGACCAAGGAAGCTAAATGACAGAATTGCAAAGATAGGTATAGAAAGAGAGAGATTTTTATGATGCATCTGACTGAAGTGGGAGAGAGAGGCACAATTATAATTTTATTGTTGTTTAAATCTAGAATGTCTTTCTCTACTTACTTTTATTTAACATGCATCCACAAGTTTCCCATCAGAGGTTTAGTCTTTTGCCATACTTTCACATGCTCAGATTGCGTTTATTCACTGCAGAAGGGTGCTCTGAAAAGCATCTCTAATTGTACTTCAAGCTGCTTTTGGAGCTTTGTTCAGATTACAGGCATCCAAAGTTGCATCTAACAAAGTTATCCTTCCAGCACTGACTATTACTTATTCTTGGCTACACCAAATGTCTTAGTCTGTTACAAGTGGTTTGTGTGTCCTGCATCACAGTTTACTGGACCACTCAAGTTATCTGGTCTTTAAAAAAAGAGAATCTCTGGGAAAAAAATGCTGGTAATGATATAACCCAGCAAATAGTTCTTACCAGAGTAGCAAAGAGGACAATGACTTGTTTCACTGTAGCTGAGGTCTCATTACACATTAATCCTTATTCTACACAAGGAATGTATAGCTCAACAAGAGAGAACTTGGGATGCCACCACCAGCTGAACTGCTGCAGTTGACTGCAACCAGCTGAAACACCACCATAGAAAATTTGTTTTCCTGTTGAAGTGACAAGAGTGCACAGTGCAGTGGGCTACACCATAGCACCTTTTAGGCAACATCTTCAAGCCGATGATTGAAATCTTGGATTTGATGTGAATTTGTGAAATAAGTGAATGTACACCTCTGTCATGCTTAATTTTCTTTAGAGTACCATATATGGTTTCAAAGGAGATCATTCAGCTTTAAGTTCAGTTGTTTTTACATTGGATATTGCAGGAATATATTTCCTACAATGTAAAAAGAAATTATCTCTAAATACATATGGGAATTTTGAGACATCAGTTTGATTGACTAAATTGAGTGTTCTTTCTTCAGCTGTTTTTTTGAAGAGCTGGCTGAAGGTTGTTAGCTATGAAGAAAATTAAATCCATTTAAAAATAAGGTGTTTCTTTCCTGAATATTTTTTTCCTTTCTCTTTTGAATGTATGCTGACAGATGTGGTAAAACCAATGTGCTGCTTACTAGCTACAAAATACATCTTATTTCTTCATTTTATAGCAATATGAGAATAGTTTAATTATAAAAACTAATACAATCTTCTGATCTACTACCTGAAGGGGGTTCTTTCCTGTGGTGGTTGGCTTTATTAGAAGAGTTCCAGTTCTTGGATATCTCTTGAATTTACCTGGTATAAGCTCGGTAAGTATTTGGTACTTCATGCAAAATTTGAAGGTTGTGTTGGTTTTTCTGTTACAGCAATGGTAGAAATGCATCAGAAACAAAGCAGATACAACTTCAGACCAATGCCTTTGAGTGTATTCCTGTAGAGTTCTTGCACCATGACAATCCTTTTCATTCCCAGTGAGAGACTTCTACATGTAAAAGGAACAAAAGAACACCTTTGCAGCAGAATCTGCCCCCCTATCACACATTGTGAAGTGGAAAAAGCCCTGGATTGTGAGTTGGAACTCTGGGGTCCTACTTCCTGCTTCACTGTTGGCCCTGTGTGACCAGATAGGCAAATCATGCCCCTGTTCTGTGCCTCTTCTCCTGTCTCTACAATGAGAAGGACGCTGTTCTTCTTTGTGTGGTGTTTGGATATACTTATGAAAAGTTGCTTACAACAGCAAACAGTTTAATTCAATGTTAAGTTGCAGCTTGTATAGAGAATCCAGAGACTCTAATGATGCATAATCACTCATCAGATATATTGATTAGTGTCCACTGCAACAGACATCTTGCTATTTACTAAGATTTGTACTTTTTCAAATGCTGTTTTCCATTTTCTTAACCAAGTAGCCAGAGATTTGAAGACAATTCACAGGTGCAAGAAAGATGGTAACCTAGGGTGTTGCAGTCAACTACTTTTACTGTGCTAATTTCTGTGTGTAATTTAACACAAGCATTTGTAACCCTCGTTTTGAAAGCAACAGATTTAATAGCTGCTACTTAAAAAAATTAATAGGGAGTATAACTTAGATGTTTACAAGCTGCTTTTTAAAAATTAGTATTGAACATCATCTGTTCCAATCTGAGTTTGGCCAAGTTCTGGCTCATAATTCATGGTCAATTGAATGTTTCATTTGTCAATTGATCTTACTTAGTCATATTTAATTTCATCAAAGCGGGGTTAAATCTTATTTTAAAAAGATAATTGTTAATGTTTTATTCAAAGCCTACCTAGGCTCAGAAGAGAATCCACAGTAATGGTCAGTTGAAATACCTTACTTGGTCTACTAATGCATGTGTGGCTGATACTGTATTGTTTTGTTTTAATCATTAAGCTAGCAGTGTTATCTGCATTCTTCTATTTCCTTTTTCATTCTATTGCATCTTCATGTTGCACTGTTAATGTCTATATAAGAAAAACATGTCATGCAGAAACACAATTGCAATGTAAGATTTTTAATTTTCACAAATTTAAATCATGAGACCTTGGTGAGTACTATTTGACTGTCATTTTCAGTTGCATACTAACTGTGCAAGTAGCAAGTAATATTTGAGAATAATGTGACTGTACATAAATGTCATGCAGCTTAAAACCTTTTTGTCTCTTTTTTTACAGCTGGTAGATAAAGTTGGAGAAAGCAACAACATGGTATAATGACAAGAGGGGAGAAGACTGATTCTAAACTTACTGTATTATTTATAAAACCCTTTTGAAGAATTCTCAGCACAAAGATTAAGTTGTGTACAAAGGAAAAGCTTGTTACATTCTTTACATAACAGTTTAATTTAAAATGTATAGTTAACAATATACATTAGAAAAGAAGCTCAGCAAGTATGCTTCTAGGAAAGTAACTCCAGAGTTCAGGAAGTAAACTGAAGAGATGAAAGTCGTGGAATAACCCATGTTACAACTGTTCAAGACTATTTTTGCAGGTTTTGGAAAACAACGCAGTGGACAACCCTTGTGGAATTAACAGTGCCTGTATTTTACCTCCTTATTTTGAAGGTGCAGTAGGAAAAAACAGGCCTACATTTTTAAGGGTGGCCCAAACTTATCCAACCCTCTGCTTGCTATCCTTGGAGTGGGGGGGAAAAAAAAAACAAAACAAACCAAAACACCACACACTAAAAAACCCCAAACAAACGGCAAACAAAAAAAAACCCAGAGAACTTCTTGTGTAACAAGAGATGCGTCTTTGCATGAAGGTTAAGACGACTATTCATCTTTAAGTGTATTAGGACAAAAAGACCCCAAACCCTACACAGTTCTGTTGTAAACATTTTTGTAAATACGTGGCTGAAATAAAACATTATCTTAATGTTTCAAAGCCAAATGTAAGTTGTATTTGCCTTCCATTTTGGAATATGCAAAAGGTCAATCTTCAATAACTTCAGTCTTAAATGTTAGTTCTGAACATGTAGAGCTCAATAGGGAACTCTGGAAACTGACTTGCACTCCTTCCTTTGTTCTCCTTGAGTCATGTTACAGGTGCATCCAGATGAGAATGTAGCCCCTTGTCACTAACATGAAAACTTTGTGAAATACACCTAGTTCACAAAAAGATACATTTGGTTAAGGTGCTGACATGAACCCTGTGAAATGTACCTTATCAAAATTCAGACCTTTGTTTTTAAGTAGCTTGAAGCTAGGGTTTCTTTGTTTACTCTGGAACTACAAATTGACTTTTTTTTAAGTAATAAAATGAAAAATGTCTGTGTATATGAGTCTCTGGGGAGAAAATGGAGCTAAAGGGGCTAACTAAAGATCAAGTGCCAATCTCCATGTTTTGTAACTTGTTGCTTGGGTTATCTTCAAATCACTTAACTTCTATCAGTCTCAGCACCTACTTTGCTGTTACAGAGATTCTTAGCTAACCTGTCATAAAATGTCTCCAACTAATGCAATGGTCACGTTTCTGCTTCTATTGGAATGTTAAACTTTGTGCACTTTCAATAGATTTAGTTACATAGTGTACTCATCTAACAAAACATGATCATTAAGTAAATTGTATTTGTGCAAACTTTAGGGTTTTCTGTTGTTTGTGTTTCTTTTCCCTTAAATGTAATCTGAAAAAAAAATTACCAAAATGCAATGATAGTCTTTCAAGTAGCTAGGTCGTCCTAAAGATCTAATGACTGGGGGGTTGGGTTGGTTGTGGTGTTTGTAGTTTTGTTTTGTTGGGGTTTTTTATTATGCAGTTAAAATTGGTATTTTCCAAAATAACTCTTAATTTAAGAAGAATCCTCATATACTAACCCTTTTGGAAGTTGCTATGAAGTTTATTTGTATAAGACATTTTATTCTCATTACAACTTTATAAATAGCCACAATCTACTATTACCAATGTTTAATTTGCTTTCTTCTTAAGCAGGCACAAAATGATTCAATCCATATTTACAGTGAATAGCATCTGAAAAATAAGTGGGGTTTTTAATAAATGACAAAAAAATGGCTATATTTGCCTGATGGAATGTGTGCTGTAGTTTACAGACAGAACTAAATATGATTTGTGGCTTCTACCTCAATAGATAAACCAATTTTAACTGCTCCTGTAGATCTGTTGTGTGTTACAATGACTAGAGAATAACACTACAGCAGTTTAGCAAACTCTTCTTGTTTGTTTTGGTAGAGTGCTAGTCTGTACTGTGGGAATCAAGTACTGTTTAAAGCAGACAGTGTTCATAATTTACATTAGAAGTCAGCTACCTAAAGATATTTGTTCTTCTCTTTTGAAAAGTTATGTGATGGGAAAGGTGGATTTGGCACCACATGACTGCGGAGCTCTGACTGAAAGCAAATTGCTTGGTGAGCTGAAGTACCTCCATCAACAAGGAAGCTGATGATCTCCTTCAGAGGTGATGAATATGTTGCTGTATGTGATCTTTTAGCTCTCTGAAATGCCAGGATGTAGGCAGTTCATCACTTCTATTTAATTCTTTTTATTATCAAAACTCTTTTTTTTTGGTCAGATGTGAATTATTGTATAAAGTGTGTGAGGGAACAAAATTGTATGTTGAATTTAGTGTGTGTTGAATTTATCCCTCAAAATAATGTCTTTGAGATGATTTTGCTGAGATAAATGTGGGTGGCAGCAAAGGTCAAAATGACTTAGCCTTAAAGTTTCTGTTGTAAAAATATCTTTAACAGAAACGTGCTTGGAACATTTGCCCTTTTAAATGTAATTTATAATTGCTGCTTTAAAAATCATAAGGATGGATCTTATTCTGAGCAAATGAATACTGTAAATACCCTTGTCATACCTTGAATAAATGGGTACCTTTTTCTATAATTTGTTTTTGTGCCTTGTGTCTCTTTACATGTGTGTTTGAAGAAAGGATTTTGACAAGTTTTCCTTCCAGAGGTTAGGGAGTGCATGTTGTTACTGCTTGGCTATCTCACACTGTTGTGACTTTCACAGTAAATAGTCTTTGATTATTCTTAAATGGAAAGATTTCCTCTTTTTCTTACAATAAACTTTTTGCATGAACCATTCCTGTAGTTACTCTGGTTCCAGTTTCAAACACATCACAACAAAATGTGGAAATTACAGTTATGTGGGAAATACTTTGTTAAGCTGTCTCCTTTCTGAGGAAATAACTGAAACTTCAGGAGAAAGGTCACATGTCTAGAACTTGGAGAGAGTTCTAGCTCCAGTGCTTTCAGGGGTGTGAGCATGAGTTCTCTACCCTGGAGAGTGGCCTGATAAGCAGGTTTACTATTCTGTGGTGATTTTGTAAGCTTGCAGCCCACTGTTGAGGTAATAGAACATACAGGTAATAGAACAGCAAAGCAGAGATTATAGTTGTTTGTTGAGGTGGTGTTTGGTGTTATGTACTACTTGATGCCCAAAAACCTTACCTTGATTATGATTGCAGCCTCTCTACTAACTTTTACCGAAGTTGCTTCTATTCTAAGAATTGCAAAGAATTGGTGCTTCCTAATTTAAAAGGAAGAAGTCCTAGCTACATCTAGGTACATTTGTTAAAGTGTGGGAGGTATAATGTTACTCTGCGTGTTGCCCATGACCAGTTACTTTCAGTGTACAGTTGCCATTTATTAACCAGGAATGCTTTGACTGTTACTGCTTACAATATGGTACCACTGGAGTTCAGAGTCTGTGTTAACAACTTTGTAAGGAAAGGTCTTGTCTCTGCAGTAGATGTAAAAGGCAAGGTTTTATTAGATAACTTTTTAAATTGTTTCCTTGCCAGATTTCAAGGTACAAACTTGTCTGTTGTTGCCTTTCTTGGTTCTCATGACTGTCAAGAGTGGAAAGCAGAGTCCATGTCCCTAAAATAGGTATATCTGCTGTCTCTTTAGAGGTCACTGCTAAATGTTGGACTCCTATTTCTCTGGCTGCCATATCCTGCTTTGACTGTTGGTTCTACCCTTCAGATGCCGCTACCAGACTAACTTTTGAATCAAAATTTGTCCTTTGCGGCCCATTTGTTCTAGTCTTTACCCTTCTGGTATTGGCCCTGGCATATTAAAGCATCTTTCAGAACACTGGGATCTCATGCTCAGTCCAAGATCAAGATTCTGAAGCTGCTGTTAGCCATTGCCAAGCCTAATTTCAGCACAATTATGCTAAAATATGATCCTCCAATATGTAACAATTTACAGAAAAAATGACAACTGTTGTAATGTTGTGTGGAATTCATCTCAAACTAAGCATTATGATTGATAATTTGGGATATTGTTAAGACTTACTAGGAAGAAATACTTTACTTGGAGGGTGAGGAGGCAATGGAACAGGTTGCCCATAGAGGTTGTGGATGCCCCATCCCTGGCAGTGTTCAAGGCCAGGTCAGATATGGCCCTGGGCAACATGGTCTGGTGGGCGGCATCCCTGCCCATGGCACAAGGGTTGGAACTAAATGATCTTTAAGATCCCTTCAACCCAAGCCATTCTATGATCCATTTATGGAAACTCATTTGTGTTTTTTACCAGCCATTAATGTTTCTAGTTTACCCACTGAAGTAGCACATCTGCAGGTACACTTGCTGAAAAGGAAATGTGTTTCTGTATACCTTTTAGTAGATACAATTTTTCATTGACATAGTAGTGCCATTTTGCTAGGGAATGTAATGGATCTTCTATAAAGATGTATAGGTTTGAAGTATCTTTTTGCATATGGTGCTGAAAGCTCATAAAAGCATTGGGTTCTTGGGTGGCTTGCTACACGCAGGATTTTTCTCCACTGAAAGGACAGCAGTGTTTTAATGTACTGTTTGGCACCAGGATGTAGGATCTTCATTAAGGTCCAGGAGCCAAGATGTTTATAACCAAGGGGAAGTGGAGGGGCAGGTGCTGATCCCTTCTTTCTGGTGACCAGTTACAAGGACCCAAGGGAATGGCAAAGGCTCTTCACCCAGAGGGCGGTGGAGGACTGGAACAGGCTCCTCAGGGTAGTAGTCAAAGCACCAAGCCTGGCAGAATCTAAGAAGAATCTGGACAGTTCTCTTAAGACACATGGTGTGACTTTTGGGCTTGTCCTTTGCATGGACAGGAGTTGGACTCAATGATCCTGTTGGGTCCTTTCTAACTGGGGACATTCTATGGTTTTATGAGAACTGGCCTGTTTACCATCGACTTGACACCGCAGCAGAAAGTCGGTGAACCAAAAACTTTTATTTTCCGTGGTTTTCGGTTGCTCGCTCAGAACGTTAGTTCGGGCCCCAACAGGCCCTTCGGTGGCGGCCACCAGGGGGCACCACGAGGAAGAGAAAGGCGGGAAGGGCTCGTAGGGGGTCACCAGCTCCCTGAGGGCACCACCAGAGAGTACCTGAGGCAACCGACGAGGGATCAAATGGGGATCTCTCATGTGGTCGAGGACAAAAGGTAAATTTTTACCGTACTATTTTCGAATCTGTCACTCAGTGAGCCAACAGTTCGAACACGGAAAATGTCTTGAAAAGCCTTTGGGTGTTTTGTGTGCTTTTGTGGTCTGCTTAAGCATGATTTAATCCATACTGGGGAACAGCAGTGTGGCTTTAAAACGTGAAGAGGATGTTGAGCTTTTAATAACAGCCGTTGGTGCCAAAATACTGCACTTCTCTGTCCGTCTCGGCTGGCAGGGTTTAAAAGAGTCAGGTGGTAATCTGGAGACTGGGAAAAGTATGATTCCCACTTGCCAAAGCCCAGCTGCCTTCCTTCTCTTCTCCAGGCACTCTCCCAGTAAGATGAGAGAAATCAAGATTTTGCATTAATTTCTAAAATTTAATTCTACTACTTCGAAATAAAAGGGATTTTGGGCCCAAAATGTTTTTACACCACCCCCGAAAAAAATCGCCCTACTTCAGTCTCTAAATATTTAGGTTTTGAATTTTAACCAAGCTGTTCAGCAGGAGTCCTTCAGATAGCCTGATTGAGTGGCTTTTATTATTAACAGTCTAAATTTGCACATCTAAAGAAGGGCAATGCAGGTATTCTGAGGAGCAGCTGAGGGTTGCTTAGCGTGGAAGAAAAAAGTCACTGAGGGGAGACCTTATCACTGTTAGCAACTACCTGAAAGGATTTTGTAGCAAGGGGGGCATTGGTCTTTTCGCCTTAGTAATAATAAGACAATTTCAAAATGGCCTCAAGTTGTGCCAGAGGAGGTTTAGATGGGACATCAGGAAAAATTTATTCACCGACAGGGCAGTCAAGCGCTGGAACAGGCTGCCCAGGGAAGTGCTTAGTCACCATCCCTGGAGGTATTGCGTAGATGTGGCACTTAGGGATATGGTTTAGTGGTAGACTTGGCTCCTTTAGGTTAACAGTTGGACTTGATGATCTTACTGGTTTTTTGCAACCTAAACAGTTCTATGATTCTAAGAACTTTCCCAAAGAATTATCCTCAACTTGCATACCACACCCCCCCGCTCCTTTCCCCCCAAAAAATCACAAAAGCCCAAAATACCAAGTGTTTCCCCTCTCCTGCTTTGCAGCAATTTTTGAGCGGCCCTCAGTAGGGAACAAAGAATTGATTTAGAAGTTATGAAATTTCGAGAATTACCCTGGATGACAAAATGGGCTTGCAAGGAGGAATGGCACATCCCTTAAAAGGTGAGGGACTGGGCTGATTTTGGTGAGAATTCAGGATTCGTGCAGGTCAGGTGCTAAAGACTGAAATGGAGCTATCTGAGGGGGACTCGGCTGCTGCCTCCTACATCATTTCCCTGTGCCCCTATTACTGTTTGTGCTGCATCTAAGCTCATTTCAAATGCCTTTCGAAGGCTTTGCTTCAGAAGCCTGATTGACAGTTTACCTTCTGCAATGTAAAGGGAGCTGGCCCCATTCCTGCAGGGCTGTGGGGCAAACACTGCTGAGATGAGGCAAGTGTGATAGCCTGGAACTTTCTGGAAAAGGCCTCTGGGGAGCGGCCCTGCAACACTCCCACCCTGCCCCTCTGCCACTGAGGAGGCAAGAGGAGAGGAAAAAAACAGAAGTCTAGAAGAAATGTTGGAAGCAAACTCTTGTTCATGGTTAATTCCCAGAGCGTAATGTTTTTCTTACCTCTCAGGGCAGAAATAAGTGACACATTCACAAATGCACAAGTGCTGATTTGGGAAGAATACGTAAAATGCTGTTTCCAGCAAAGAAACGGCAGGATGTGTTGTATTTGTTTGATTCCAATTGCCCTCACATATTCAGGCCTTTTCCTTTCACCCATTTTCTTCATGTTTCCCTGATTGTCAGGTGTTCTGTGGCTGCTTTCTTCATCGTTTCTCACTACTCTTTTTTTTTTCAGTTTCTTTCTGAGAGTGTAATTATGCAGTCTACTTCTTTGTGAGGATGCCAGCATAGACACTTCCTACCCTTTAGCACCACCAACAATTATTTCCTAGTCCCATGCTTTTTATCTGGGTTTTTTCAAACCCAGATGACTCTACTAATCAATTTTACAGCAGAGCCACACACAGCACAGTTGCTCTGTCCAAGGAGGTGGGAAAATTGTATGAGGATGGAAATGAGCACCAGGAGAAGGTGCTACAACAAAAAGATTTTGCTTCTCTGAAAACAGCATCCACTGAAACCTCACATCTCCCTCAAGCCCTTCTGTGTGGTGACCTATGACTACAAAAGAAGCCACTGTACCTTCACTCATTTTTACAAAGAATCCTGTTTCTTCCCTTTTTCCAAAATGAAGACTAGTAATTGCAACCACTCTTTTCTGTGCATAAGGCTTATTATTTTGGCTTCTCCCATAATTTTGTTGTGGCCCAAAAGGACAAGAATTTAAATGACCAGTCCTTCTCTGAAATAAAAATAATTTTTAAAAAATTATCTTACCTTAATATTTTGTACATATGTGGACACAAATGTATGTATAGTCTTGACATAATGGGGTTTTTTTTCCCTGTTTGGAAATGTCTACAACACCAACTTGATTCTTATCTGAATGCTTTTCTTTCCTTCACTTTTAAGTGCCACTTCAAGGCAGCTATAGGGAAGTCCTGCAATTACCTTCTTAATTGTTTGAAGAGTTTTCATTTTGTGACTGCAATTAGTCATAGGTTTTACGTGAAGAATATTTTAGGTGAAATTTAATGTTTCCTTATTTTAAGTGTTTGTGCCAATGCACTTTAATGCAGTTGCAGAAATCAAGCATGATTGAGTTTTAGTATGAAAGCTAAGTAGAAGCAAAGTATTTCAGAAACATCAAAACATAACATTCTGATATTTTTGAAAAAGGCACTTATTTAAATAGCTTTAGAACACATTTCAGAAATAAATATTACATCATATTACAAAAAGCTTTGAAAAATTTAGATGAAAATCAAGCTGAAAGAAAAATGTTGTCAAAGTGATACCTTTTGGCTGAAGCAAAATTGCTTTCCCTACATTTTACTATAGGAGATTTTTGTTCTATTTCAGAAGGAAAATAAAATGTTAACATCCCAGCTTTCTCTTAATTGGAAAACATGGTTTCTACCCATCCCCATGCTATCCTCTTTATGCAGACTGGTGTTAGCAGAGGAAACTTCTGAAAATGTGTCAAGCTATGGGCTTCTGCCCTTCATCCCTGGTAGACTTCTGGAATTTCACAAGCTTACTCTTTCCAGTTTTCCCGTTCAGCTTTCTGTCATAGAGTTTTTTGATTTTCCCAATTGTAGGTCCTCGTATTTCTGTGGCTAAAATGTGGGTTTATTCACTTCTGCTGTGGATAATGTGCATGACTGAAATAATTTTGGTCTTCTGCAAAAATTCCATTCACATGAGCCCACAGCAAGCAGAAGGAATACTGTGTGCTTCTGCATGCCTTCTGTGTAGACCAGCCAAAGGAAAGGAACATGTTAATCACAGGTTTTTGTGGCCACTCTCCAGACAATTTGCCACTCAGGCCCAGGTGTCACAGCTCCTATTCACCTTGTGAATCTCTAGAACTTGTGGAAACACTTTGGACTCAAAGCATATAAATTACCTAATTCTCTCATATCTGTGAAAAACTTACTCATTAAAACTTCTAAAGTTTAACAGTGCTGTCAAGCATTCACAGAACACTTTGCATTAATGGAAAATCTAGCATAGAAATGAGCAATGGCCTGTTTTATGAAAATGAAATATGGAGAATGTGGAAAATTTCTGTTGTTATTGATGGATTATTACAACTGATTGAATCAGTAGAGGTAAAGACAAATTCAATGTCTCTTACATGATAACTTCCTACAAAAAGAAGAGAAACCATATTGATGTAATGCAAGTCAGCAATGCAAAAATATGGCTGTATGGCACACTTAGAAATGGCAATTTTGGGGTTTTGCATCTTGCACAACATGCAAGTTTTGAGTTAATTTCTGTAGTTTCTCTGAGTTTTGGTCTCCTTTTTCTGATTTTTGTTTGCAACTTCAGGGCCAGCTTGACTATCAATAAAAAGATCCCTTTTTAATATGTCTTAGATAACTTGGTGTTTTGGCTTTGCACAAATCCACTGTAGTTCAGATAACAGTTCTCCTTTCTCCTTCTTTTCCTTCTTCTGTTTCTTAGTTATGCCCAGGCCATGGAGTCTGCTCTGTATCTTAGTAGTTGGTGGTAGTTTGAGAATAACTTAAAATACGTGTGTATGGTGGCGCATGATGCAGAGAACTTAGAAAGAAAAAAGGACTCACAACATAATACTGTTCAGACTGGCAAATTGAGGTCCTGAAATGATAAAATTGCTTTCAAACAGCTTTTGTTGTAGAGGGATTGAGAATACCGAAGTAAGTCTGGACAAACAGTAGTACCTGTAATAAGGAGTGCAAAATATATATGGATAAATATCACGTTAAGGGGCAAACTCAGCATGACTTCTGTGAAAGGAAATTGTGTGCTGCTTATTTAGAAACTTCTTTGAAGGATTCAATCAAGTGCAGACAGCAGTGCTCTGATTGATACAGTTTACTTGGGTTTCCAAAGGAACTGACAAGGACTCTAACCAAAGGCTCATAGAAAACAAGCTCCTGTAAGAAGGGTGCTTTTATGTTTGCTCTCAGTAATTGTTTACAAGAAACAGAAGAGAGAGTCTGTGCAATTGTGTAAGTGGTAGGGAAATGGAGGCAAGTAGAGAAAGGACCAAGTTTGCAGATGAGATTAAAACCTTCAGAGTAATGTTATTAACAATTCAGCCAAACTAGAGCTACCTGCAAAAAGTTGCAGAAAGACCTCATGAAGTTGAGTATACAGTTGTGAGAGTAACTTATAATGTCTGCAAGTAGAAAATGATGCACATGGCCCAAAAAAGTACATGATGCTAAATTTGTGTAAACAGTGGTGGATTATGAGTAATGTGTTACCTTTCAGGAGAGAAATCTTGGAATTAGAGAATGTGCAAAATGTGGGTTCTGTTTAGTGCCCAGGAACAGTCAAATTAAGAAATTACACACTAGGCATTTTATTAATAATAACAGAGAAAACAAAGCATATTAAAAGTGAATAGGGTGACCTGCATGTTGAGAGTTTTGTGTGGTTTGTGTCCCCACCCTAAAGCAAGGATCGTCAAAGGTATGGAACTGTTGTTATATTAAGACCAAAAGATTGGGACTAACCATCTGGAGAAAGGAGATAGCTGACAGAAGATTCAATAGTAGTCTGTAAAATCACAAATGACATAGAGGGGATGTATATTTTTATTTTCATTTATGTTTACAGTCTCACAATATCAGAAGAAGGGAGTATGATGTGAAAGTTTCAAGTGGCAAGTCCAGAATAAACCAAAATTGTATTTCTCTACAGAACAGAGCTACATTGTGGAGCTCTCATTAGTGTAACATCTTTTAGATGCCAAATTTTATGAGTTCAAGGAACAAATTAATAGAACAAAAATCCATGATGAACTGTTAACCCTAATGAATCCATATTTCAAGAAAATGCTGTGGTACAAACCACTTGAAGCTAAAAGAGCTTATCAGGAAAGTGCCCCAGCATGCCAATACTGTTCTTGTAACTCTTCTGTAGGCATTGTTATTGTTGGCTGTCAGAGACAGGATATTGGATTAAATGGACCTTTAGCCTAACCCAGTCTGGCAGGGTCTTATGTTGTGGTTGTAATCTGAAGATAACTCATTGTGAATGGATTGAATTGCTCTCTTGAGCACTGAGTAGTAGTTCACTGATGATTAATTTTATCTGTCTGATGCATCTTTGCTGCCACCTTTACCTCTTGTTTTTTTGCTCCATCTTTTTTGTCTCCTAAATAGCCACTAAAACATCACTATGAACTTTCATTTTGGGTATAACATTGTTCATCTATGCCTCTTTGGAATCTAAATTTTTTGAGTTCCATTAAATAGCTCTGGTAGAAGAGTGCCAGGAACAGAGATTTACTGATGTTTATGTAACCAATATCTGACTGTACAAGAGAGAATAATTCATGTAAATCATGCAGAGCAGAACTTGACACTTTTGACAGTAGCACTGAGATGAAACAGCTTTCTACAACTACTCTTTAGCAGATCAGAAGGGGAAAACATTTACAAAAACAGTAGTGAAAGAAGAAATGACTTAACCTTAAAATCAGTAAAGATGAAAGTAAGCACATTGTGAACATCACGCTGTGGTTACACTGCAGCTTTTCTCTCAAAAAATCGTGGTTTTGTTGTACTACTACAGAGTTTTGCTGGCAGCATCACTGATAGAACAGAGTAAACCTGCCTTTGGAGTTTATTCTTTTGTCTTCAGGTGCTGGCCAACTAGTCATAGAAATCAGAGGTACAGCAGGATGACCAGCTGAGGTATGAAGAGCTGTGGAGGTGTCTCTCCACGGGCTTCATCATGAACTAGGCACTGGTTAGCAGGGGGAGGCACATAGCACCCCGTTGTGAAACACCTGGCTAGCTGTACCTAGAACAGGTTGTGTAGGCCCCTCCTGTATCTGTTGCCTGTGCTGGAGGACTTGGCAGGAGTTGTACGAGTAGTGGTGGGAGGCAGAAGGCCTGAGGAATGCCCGCCTTGCTGCCAGATCGCTGTGCAAACGGCTTGCTAGCGATGAGACGGATACAGGGCGAGGTGGTTTTGGTGTGTCAGGCAGCCTGGACGCAAGGAGGAGGAAATGACTCAGAGGTGGAAAATGATGAGTACGTCTAAATGCTTGTTAAGGGAGAGGGGTAAGAAGAACGTGTCACCTTCACTGTAAATTACAGTAAAATCATTTAGTTGCCCCTGCCATGGTAGGCTCAGCGCACGACGTGGAGCTATTTTAGGGACGAGCTACGGCTTACCCTGCGAGTCGACCTGCCCTTGCGGATGGGCGCGGGCGGTGGGTTAGCTCCCGCCGGCCTCTTCACCGGCTGGGGCGCTGCTGGTGCTTCCCCTGGGAGAAGGTAAGGCGGGAGGCGGTGGCGCGGCTCGCCAGGAGCTGTGCGTGCGCTCCAGCAGCGGCGGGGCGAGGCCAGGCGGGGCGCTCCGCAGCCCCTTGCCGCTTTCCCCGGCGGCGACCGAGCGCGCCGCCCTCGGCCGCTGATGCAATCGGAGGCCGCAAGCAGCGGCAGTAGTGGCAGCAGCACCAGTCCTCGCAGGCGGCTCGGCCGGCTCTGTGCCCGCGCAGCGCGCCGCCGCCGCCGCCGCCCCCCCACCCCTCCCCCCTACCCAAGCCGTAGACGGACCCGCAGCTTGGTGCTCGGTGATCCGCGGGGCTGCAGTCCGAGCGCTGCCCGAAAGGAGCCGAGAGGAGGTACCCGCCGTTTGCCAGCATGATCGAGGTAAGCGGAGCGGGTTTTCTGCCCAAATCGCACCGTCCATCATCCTACGGGGGATGCGGAGTGGCAGAGGGACTTTTCCTTGGCAAACAAGGAAAGCGGTAGTTTTCCTGGTTTGTATTTACAGATTTTAATGCTCTAATTTGTGCTTTGTGAAGGAGATTTGTGTCCCCAGGAGATTTACTGTTTGAGATTAAGAAGCAGGATGTGTGTGATTCTGCCTCTTTCCGTGTTCTTTCATCGCAGACATCGTGTGTGGAAAAGACATGATGAGTCGGGGGGGGGGGGAGGGGGGGGAAAAGGGAGGGGTATAGTTTCCTGTGAGGATTTCTCACTGTTTATTTGTAACATGGGACTCTTAATGATTAAAAAGAAAGAAACCCCAAAGGGTATGGTCTCCGGGAAACATCATGCCTTTTTATGCCTAAGAGTTGATTATACGTCTTATGTCTGCCATTGCACTAAAATAGACTATGGGTAAAATCCAGCAACATGTATTTAAAGGTTTTGAGTAATTTCAGAAATAACCTTTAAATAATGGAAAAAGAGGTGTTGATAGTGAACATTCAGGTGAGAGATGAGTATATGGAACTACCCTTTTATGAATGTCATGTTTATGTTGTTCTGCTTCGTGAGGCTGATCTGGGGATTAAAAAGAAGTCTTCCTTGTCAAGACAAAGAGCATGGAGATAGCACAGGTGCTTTTTGATTAGAATGAGGGAACACCACAACAACTTTATGCCATGTGAAACAGCTGCATGAAGATGAATTCTTGGGGTTTTAAGAAGGTCTATACTGGTCTCTGTGAACAGCTGAGATAAAACAAGAATGAGTTACTTGCTCTCCTTGGGTAACTGTAACAGATGGAATATGGGCAGAGCAGGTGTGTGATTGGCAGGTTTCTCCCTAGCCCTCTCTAACATTGGTGACATGTTACTTTCATCTCATTATAGGTCCTAGCAACATTGCTCTCTCTTGGGTGAGTCTAGCAGCATGCAGATTCTAATGTTCAAATGGTAATGGTAGGGTTGCAATGGATGAGTGCTCTGGAGGCACCTCAGGAGGCTTTGGATAGACCCATTTGCAGTTTTTGCAACTGGAGAGTGGCAGACCAGCTGTGACAGAAAACTGATCTGAAACTGCTCGGGGAAAATACCCAAGCGTGTGTCTCCAGCCAGAATGTTGTAGGGGCAGAACACAAGCATGTCAAGGAGTGAGACAGACTGTCATGGTTTATATCACTTTTAATGTACCTGTTGTGTGCCTAGGAAAGAAACCATCACCCTGGTCTCAGGGGTGTTACCCAGCACCTAGCAGTAATGCTCTGGCATACTCATTTAAAAAAAAAGTCAGGGAAGTCAATAGACCTACCTGCTGTTCAAAGCAGCACTGACCTCTCTGTCTGTTATTCTCACCTGCACAAGACCTAACTCTGCTTTCTATTTTTACTACAGAAAAGACAACATGAAGCAATAGCTACAGCAGTAAAAGTACCCTTTTTCTCACTTCTCTTGCAAGTGTTACTGCCATGGGCATGTCAGTTCTGTCTGAACCCTTTAGCGTTTGTTTGCCTCGTCTATTCAGACTAATAAACTCTTCAGGGTTATGACTCTCACTCAGTATTTGTACAGCATGTATTGAAGGTGCAGGAAATTACCATTTGATTATCACAGTACTTTCTCAAAACCCCCCAAAATTATAAAGGTACCAATAAGCATTATTACAGCTTCATATCCCTTCGTCTCCTCCTTCATAATTCCTTGCTTTTAGTCACAGTCCTCCCTTTCTCCTTGAACCATTGCCAGCCCAACTCAACACTCTCTTTCTGGCCTGCTTAAAGGAATATTATGTATAAGAAATGAATTGTGCCTCTGGTTTCTCCAGTCTTGCCTTGTCCACTTACTGTGCTGATTGTTACTGACAGGCCTAGCACTCCTAGCATTGTGTGATCCAGTGGGTATCCTGTTTTTTTTCCCATGGAACCTGAGTTTTGAAATCTGTTGCAAAGTCAGAGGTAAAAACGAAGACTGTAAAATTGTCAGGTAGTTTTAACACAGTTATCTTGCTAAACCAGTCCATAGGCCATATCCTTGGTTTAATTTGATGAAAACACAACAAATGGAATTTACTAGTGATGAATTTATCCCTGGGAGGGCATTGTTAGAAAAAGAGGTAAATCAGCTCATTAACTGTGCAAGCACTCAGTTACTTTGAATTTGTTCAGCCATTTAAAAACAATTTATTTGGTGTAGGCATGCTAAATAATGAGAACAGACATTTTCATTGCTTCCTTATGCTATTTTCTTAAATGAATAATCATAGCTGAATGTAAACTGCAGGTTATTAGTAGGTTTGAAGGCAGGACCTGCAGTGTTAGAATAAAGGAGCTAAGGGGTAAGTGCTTTTTGGAAAATTTGTACAATTAGCCTTCTTAGGCCATGCACGTGAGGAGTGTCACCTTCATGTCACTACAGTGACATATTATGTGCTCCACAGTGTTAGATGAGCTAATCAGAAACTTCTGCAAGCTCAAGCTACTCAGTACCAATTGTGGTTTTTGATAATAGTTTGTGGCTATCCAACTGCCTTGATGGCTATAATGCACAACCTTCATGTTGAATGTCTGAATTTCAGTGATACTAAGGCATAAATCAGAGTAGTATGTGAATGCAATTTGTTATTCATAGTTGCTTATGTACTTGCAACTTGACACCTCCAATTCTTAGGTAGGATTAAGTGAATAGGTAGTCTCATTTACCTTGGAAACAACTTCATTACTTTATGACTTCATACATTAATGAGACAGGTATTATTACCTCATAAATAGAGCACCTGTTGTAGAAAGGCAATTTAGCAAATACTACCATATGCTATTGCAGATGAAAATCCAGTGTTATGCTCATGGAAAAACCTAATGTTGTGCTTCGGTGTGTATATTAAATGATCCAAAAGAATTAGTATGTAATAAATCACGGAATCATAGAATCAGTATGGTTGGAAAAGATCTCCAAGATGATCAAGTTCAACCATCAACCTATCACCACCATGCCTATGACACCATTTCACTAAGTGCCACATCTAATAATTGAAACTATCCTTAAAACAATTAAGAAGTTTTACCTATTTGTGTTTCATACATCTTTGCCCATAGTTGAGTTTTTAGTTTTGCAAACTAATGTCACAGTAGACTTCCAACAGAGTTACTCATTCACTTTCCTCCCTTTGAGGTCTGCGATTGTTCCACGTTTTATTTTAGAGTGTACCTGATGCATTAATGAAGTGCAGTGTATGACTTCTCAGTTAAGTAGACAGCTGTTGCTAATTCAGTTTGCCTATTAGAACATTTCACACAGCTAGTACTTTTCTAATCTTACAAAGAAATTATTAATTCACAAGAGTTTATACAACTGCATATCATCATGCAATTCATTAAAAATCACATAAAGTCCACTTAAAATCAGCAGTAACAGTATAATTTATGTGTATGCATGGAGTTTCTCACCCTCCAGTAAAATAAAGGAAATTCTTAATGAAAAAATATGGAGAAGAAAACTTCATAGCAAATTTTAATACTTGCATTATGCTCAACGTATTTAGCAGGCTTGTTGTTAATTTCTTACCAAATGCTTGCTACAGGTTTTATTTCCCTGATTTTAAAGGTTGAGGAAACAAGTGGAGAGGTTAAGTTTTTGATCCTGGATGAATAAAAGCATAAGTAAATTTTTCTTTTAATAGGATCCATTGTTTTTACAATTTTCAGAAGTGCCATAATAATTTTTGTGAGCAGAATATCAAGATTTATTAAGATCATCAAATTACCAAGGTCACAGTTAGTGCTAGCGTTAAGAATCAAAACTGTAAGTCTTTCTGAATCCTGCTTTATGTATTGTGGCAGTGTCTACTTAAAAACTCAGAGAAACCCTTCCTAATTGCTAGGATGTATTGTCTGAAGTGTAGGGGATGAAAGATACAAAAAATTAATAGCTGTGTACTAGTATAGAAATGTAACATTAGCCAAGCTTATTTCTTGTACAATGTGAATTGATAGTTGTAGCATAGGATATTATGGCATACAGTGGCTACACAGCCATAATTTTTGCCATAGCTCTACAGCTGCATGTATAATTCATGCACGCAGAAGAAAAAATTGTATAGTATTCACATGTCTGTATATTTAAGGCATTTATCCTTCATAAGTGTGTTATTTGATTTTAAGCAGGTATGATGGTTAGATATGCTGTAACCTATTTGTATATGCATGGGAACTAAATTACAGAGTGCCTTAAACTGCATTAACTGTTTTTATAAATAGAAGTGCAGCTTGGGAGGCAAATGAAGTAAGCCCCCTATGCCAAGAAGTGTTTTGTTTTTGTAACCATAAAGGGAGTCCTTTGGGTTATTTGGCTGGTTTTGGTTCAGTTCAGTTTTTCTTCTTTCCATATCCTTCTAACACAGCTGTGCTTTTTTTTCTAAATCTGATCCTGTGCTGTGGCCGAGCATGTGGCCCAGGCTTCATCCTTGGCATTATGCAGTGCTTCATAGAATATGAAGACAAGTCTGTAGTTTGTGTTTTTTTCATATTGACAAGTGTCTGTACCATTCAAATAGCTTCATTTTTTAATACTATCCTTTGCATTTCAACACCTTTTCAGAGTTGATTTTTGTCATTACAGATTGTTTTTCTTCTTGACACCTGGAGATAGAAGTTCAGTAATGTCCGCATTCCTTTCTGTTTCTTCATTGAGCTGAAAATGCTGCATTTATAATTGTTTCCTTTTGGATCTCCTTTTAAGTGGTTTTGCTGTAGCCAGCAATGTTTTCATCATGCCAATTAGGCAAAATATTTATTGCTACATGCATATAGAATTCATGTTCTGTCCTGCCATTTCCAGGTGAACAGTTTTTCAACAGTGGACAAATAAGATCCAATTGTAAACTTCTTTTTTCAGATATATTCATGTAAGTTGAAGCTGGGAAAAAATCCTTGGTTCATGGGGGTATTATAAGTCATTTGTCAGTTTAGATTTATTGAACTGAGCAGAGCTCATTGGTTATTAATAGAAATGTTGAACTGTAATAAAAGGACAACCCTACATAACTTGTCATAGGCCTGTTTATTATCTTCATTACTAGTGCCTTTTCTTAGTATTTCAAAGTTGTCATTTTTCTAATAGAGACTGTATCACTCTTGATTTGTGATGACCTTTTACCATGCTATAATTTCAGCAAAGGGCCTCATTGTTGCTTTGTGTGCTTAATCCTGACACCTCTGCAAATGCCTGATCTATGACCATACTTGTTCAAGGCCACTTTTAAGGTGCTGAGTGCTATTGTGCTCTCAAATTCCCTGGACAGAATCCAGTTTGCTCTGGGTACTGTAACAAATGATAGGGGATTTCACATGGAGGGCGTACTCACAAGATATTTAGAAAGGACGCATAAGGTAACTTTAAGGCAACTCCAAAATTTTTGGGTCTTATAAGATGGACTTTTCCCTGTCTTAGAGTTGTTACACAGTTGATTATACACTACATAAGTAGAGTGTCTGGCCTTGTCACTAGTTTGAAATATTGTACCTCTTTTGAGTAGACATCATCAAGAAAAACACCTTCTTGTGGATGTTACGTTGGTGTTTTTCCACATTCAAGGTAGTAATGTGTGACACTGTACAGTGACACTGTAGGTGTGCTCTGTTTTTCTTGTCTTGTTAGTAAACTTCCATGGAATTACTTACATTTACCTGTTATAGGGGATTATGCTTACTACCTTTTGTTGCACCCACTGTAACTCATAAAGACTGTAAAGTAAGAGAAGCTCCTAGCATATTCTGAGCTTGATGTCTCTCATGCAATTGTGTTACCTCTCTGTAATTTGTTCTTAATTTGATCAAGAACACGAACAGCGTTGTAGGTGCTGTCTTCAAACAGGTTACAAGGATTTTCCCTGTGGGTTATTTCTGCTCCTAGTGCCCTTTACCTCCAGAGGAAAGCTTCAACTTCCTGTCTACTGTGTGTTACGTCCAGTTAAATCAAATTAAGGCAGTGTTTGAACACACAGCAAAAGACATATCACAAGGACATATGTTGGATTTTGGTAAAAGCCAGGGAGAGATCTCCCAGTACTTCAAACCAATTATGCCAGGGTTGAAACTCACGGGAGCTAGTATAGGCAGATCTTCTGCAGCCATCACCTGTGTGCTGTTACACAAGAAATCTCCATAGGGCTTAGCTGCTGAGTACACAACCAAAAGCACATCAGTTGTTTACACGTGCTCTTCTTGAGAAGAGCTGTGGTGGATCTGGTGGGTGTATCTCTGAAAGGAAGAGGAGCTATAGATTCGGTTTCTGTGGAGTCCTGCATGCCCTATTCTGCCACCTCTCTGCCTCCCCATGAATTCTATGAAGCAGCTGCCAGGCTGTGTAAGGTATGCCAATAAGGCAACATACACCTAGATTTCCTGTCTGTAGAAGAACTAGATTATTTCTCTACCTTCCTTCACTTTGGTGTTGTGATTGTAGAGCCAGTAGTAATTTTTAAGCCTTCCAGGTATGACAGTGAGGTTTGTTTAAAGCTTGTAAATAATGATGTCATTTCTTTATCTGAACAAATAATAAAATACTGCAAGCATCATACAAAGCAGCCCACCATCAAGAGAAAAGATAGTATTTGCAACACTTTTAGATAAAGCGTCCTGTCTTTCTGTTTTGTTTGGTTGGTTTGGTTTGTTGTTTGGGTTTTTTTCTGCTTTGGCTTGCATCACCTGTTTAAACAGACCTACTACTAGATCACTCAGTCCACTGTGAGCCTTGGAAACTCAAGTCTGGGTCCTTCTGTACCAGGTCTGCCTGCAAGCAAAAAACAAGGACTGTGCTCAGCCATTTGTGAAGACCAGAAGCATGTTTATAAGGAGTACTCCTCTGAGTAGTCAGGCAGAGTGTACCTACAGTACTGAGCCCATTGAGATCCCTAAGTTAGATAGCTGCTGCCATGCTTTATCAGCTTCATCTGTTGGACACTCAGCAGCTAAACAATCTGCTTGGCAAGCAGGGAACAAACAATAACTGTACTAACAGCTTAATGCAATGCAGGAAAATAATGCTTCTTGGGCTTTTGCACCAGTGGCATTTGATATTCACTTGATATTCAGTGATGAATTAAATAGGCCATGCAAAGTTATCAGGGCTAGTTGTGATACCAAGCCAGCATGTGTCTTCCCTTTACAGACCAGCAACCACATGCACAGCTGCATGATGTTTTATTGTACTTAGTGTTGTTTGGGAGCTAGCTGCATAAGTTACTGTTTTATAACCTGTATTGGGACTCTACAGAAAAAAGTAACTCCTTTCTTCTCAAAAAAGCTTCCCCCGCCTCCCAGTTTTTGTTTTCAGTGTCTGATTCATCATCGCTCAGAGTCTTATGTAAACCTTTATTCCAGTACAAAGTGGACTCAAATGGGACACGGTCTAAGCACTCTGAGAATAGCTACAAATGACCCCTTATACAGGCCAGTGATTTAGGCCTCACCCTGTGTTTCTTCTGGTTCTGCTGTAGTTATGAGGGAGCTTGCAAACAGGAGTATGTCCTTAAATAGTGGGTTTTGTCTGCTGGCTCCTTTCTTTAAGCACGTCAGTTCTTATTTTGGGATCCATCACTGTCTCTGCTGTGCTTTGGGGTTTTTGGTGTTTGTTGTTGTTGTTTTCCCCCTACGAGTCTACAACGATTTATTTACAAACTGCAGAAGCTTTGGTTTCCTGCACTAAATTGTCTGCTTCCAGTTGTAAACCCTCAGTAACTCTTCAGACAATTATTTTATTTGTTTCTGCTGTGTATGCATTCATTTTACTCACATTATCATTTGATAATTGCATCAAGCCACTTGCCTTGGTCATCAGCTGCAAGATCTGTGTGTACTTACCACCATCAGGGAATTTCACAAATGAATTAAAAGCTGCATTTTACTTATCTTTAGATCAGATCTGTATTGTACCTCCACAGTTCTCTCAGGATAAAAAATATAGCCTGTGTAACTGAATCCCTGAGGAAAATAAGCAGGGCAATTTTTATTGTAGTTGGGCTTATCTTTGTTGGTATAACAGTAGAGTTTAAAAATGAATCCTATACCTCTGGTTAACTGCTAAATTTAAAATGCCTGGCATTGCAGAACATATGAGTAAAGAGAAATGTAGGGGAAAATATAGTGAACACAAGCTTCCTGGTGGTTAACAACAAAGCCCTTTTACACTGGTAGGGGAAAGTATGTATTAGTGTTTATGTTTATAGTCTGTCTTGTTGCCAGTTTGATGTAAAAGATATCCTATCAATGAGAACTGAGCAATAACCATATCACATAGCCATGAGACACTATCTAGTTAGAAAACAGGCAGATTAATTTATGGGTCAACTAGCTCCAGCTGGTTGCTTTAACATGTTTTCCTTTATGCCATTCTAGCAAACAATGCACTTGTTAAAAACCTAATTAATGCTGGAGCATACAAACAAACGAACAAAAGAGGCACTTAGAGGCACTGTTCATCGTAGTTAGAGATGGAAAAGCTCCATTAGGTCATCTGCCTATTCCCCTAATAGTACCAGGCTGTTTTCCTCCATTAGAGGGGAAGAGTCAGTAAACTGAGCAAGAGGGTAAGGACAAATGAAATGGCATTGGTGAGCGACAGAACAACAACAAGGTTCATAGGAAGGTAAAAAAAAAAGAAGAATTTTAGCAGTGTGCTTAGAAACCAAGGTTAAAGCACATTGCCTCTGGAGGTCATTCATGAAGATTTCTTTAGAGTGCTTGCATATTTCTGTAAAGAAAATAGGAAGAAGGATTGTACACTTGCGCAGGAAATGTATTAATACAGAGCTAACTATTGAATAAAGGGACACCTTTATTCATACATAAATGTACAGCTGCTTTATGTCCTGTATTGGATGGGGCTGGTTGTAGGTTTTCAATGTTTTTCATTTAGGAAGGATCACAGTTTAGACTCTGTGTTGTATGAGTGTAATTCACAACTCATATAGTAAATTTTCTGAAATATCTGGCAAAATTATTTTAGCCTGAAGCTGAATAGATCCCTAGTCAGGTTCTGTTTAAAGTTACTTAGAGCAAATTAATTTATTTTGTATTTCTGATGAACTTTTTTTCTTCCCTTTAGCCTTCTTGATAATCCAGTTTGGCAGGCACATTTTTTTTTATTTCAGAAATAGTTATCCTTCACATTGCCTAGCCTTGCACTTCAAGTGAACTGACACAAGCTTTCTTGTACAACAGGTTAGGCATTACTGAATTCATTCAAATATTAATTTAAGCATTGGGTCAAAACATTGGCATTATTTCCTGGAGACATTTTTCATGTGGGTGCTGACTGCAATGACTTTACTCTGGCAACATTGTCCTGGATTTATTTAATCTCATGAAACCAACTTGGTCTGCTTTTAGAGATGTGATATAGCTATAAACATTAGTAAATATTAATCTTGGATGGGCTAGCTGAATATTTCCATTTCTTTATATTCTTTCATTTAAGGTTTTTCTAACCAATAAAGTGTGCTCATATAATCTGAATTGTCTTTCAGTGAAACATAATAAAAACAGTGATACTTGTTTGAAGAGAAGCATATTTCTGTTTTATTTAAACTACTTAAATTCCTTTAAATTTAACCAACTAAAATGCTTAAGCCAGAAGATAAGTGCCTGCACAGTCTTTTGGGCTAATTTGATGATAATCCTTACTTTATGCAATGCAGCTTTCTTAGATAAAGAAACTCCACTATGTTCTAAACTCTGGTGATTTCACCCTGATACAAAATTATTATTAAATAATGTGGAAGCTTTCTTTTTCTGCTATGCTAGTTGCCTTGTATTTTTCTTATTTTAGTAGTGTTACTACACTGCCTTACTCTTTAACTAATAGTAGTGTCAGCTCAAGGTTGAACAAGCAGCCACAGTGAGGTGATAACGCTCAGCTGACAAGGCATCAGGACAGATATATTAGGCAAGAGTAGTCTTAAAGAAATGTATTTGAAGTGCAGAAATCTACATAAATGAGAATTCTTTGTAAACTAAGTAAAAAGCTAAGCACAAAAACTATGTATACCAACTTGTTCTGCCCCTACCTTTTTATTTCTTTTTGAATTTTGGTTTTTGTTTTTGTTTTCCCAAATGCTGATCTGCATTATTGAGGTTTATCATTGGAGCTACTCTAGGATTTGTGCTGTTCTTGTTTTCATTATTGAATGTTCTTGTATTCATCATTGAAGACTGGCAGACAGTACATGGAGAGTGCTCTAATTAAACAATCAAAGATACTCAAAAATCTCTGTTTGTCCTGATAAGTGGTTAGAAATATGATTCAGGAATTAGTCTTGCTCCCTATGTGTCTTCATTTTGAAAAGAGTAGATTTAAAAGAAGTTGTGTGGATAATTACTTCTTATTGTATAAACAGCCCAGCCCAAGCAACATACTTGGTGACACTTGCATGGTAACACATACATAAGTGTTTATGCTCATATTTACATACATGCAATATAAAGACAGTATTAAAATATTTTAGTATTGTGCAACTGCTCCTATGACAGCTGAGGTAAACATGCCTGGCTGTTAGATTCCATAAATGAGCTTCCTAAGCTCTGTGAGTCTTTCATAAATGTTGTTAAGTAAATACAATTTTAGTTGATACTAAAAATAGTATTATATGTCTGAGCCCTACAGCAGTATTCAGAATTTCTCTCTCAATCTGACAACTGGTGGATTTTTTTGTTTGTTTTTAAACTGTGAACATTATTATTGTTTTTTTCCTACAGATTCATCTTTTATGTGGTGTGGCTTCCAAATTGTATTAACATTTCCTAGGGGAAGATGAAAAAGGTTTTGAAGTAATGGAAGTGGTTTTTATGACTGTAGCAATAAACAGAATGTGTGGCGTTTGTGCATGTTGGATTCTGTACTTGGAACAGAAAGGAAACTGATTTCTATGGCTTTGAATGCCAAATAGCTGTAATCACACACCCGATTTGGTTCACCTGTAGGCAGTACCATAATATAAGTCAGGTATGGAATTTATTGATCTGCTAGATTCCTGGATAAGTATTCTAACTTCGTTATCCTTCCATTAGAACATGAAATACTTCTTATACACATATTAGGCAGAAGCAAGCACAGGAAAAAGCCATAAGACTGCTTTAGCTTGGAGAAATGTCTCAGAAAGGATTTTCTTCATTGAAAGCTGTTTTTCATATGCCTTCTGACTGAGAGGAAACTCCTACTCCGTCTTTGCTGGGGTCTGATGACTGCTACAACATAGTCTTTGTTTTAAGTTTCTCTGCAAAGCTGGAGAGAGTTGCCTCAGTAAGAGGAACTATATGCAACCATAGCTTTGTATCTGTAGCTTATTTCCTTCTTTAGGTTTTCGTCCTCCATGAATAGCAGTGCCTGCCAACAAAGCACTGTCTAAAAATTCTTTTTTGGCTTGAAACTGAGCTTTCAGATGTTCCATGTCACTAGTAGTAATCTAACCAGGCCATTGATGCTGTTAATGGAATTCGCACTCAGAGTGGAGATATCGGAGCTATCTGTGGGCTAACAGATAAGCAAGTATTGGGGAAACCAAAGAGGACTAAGAATTTTAGAAAACGGCAGATCTTTAGTTGTTTTGGAAAGTGGCCAGTATGGTTTTTCCTAGATGAAATTGTGAACTCTGTAGAAATTATTTACAATTTATTTCTTTATGCCTGCTGTACACTAGGGAAAGCTTTCTGTTCCTCTGAGATGAGAAGAGTTATAAAACAACAGGGAAATTTAAGTGAGCACAGAACTGACTAAAGAATTGCATTTCTTTGAAAAGGCATGATAAAGTACTTTGCATATAGAGGTAACTGCAAAGGCTGATTGTTGAGAAATGGTGTATTTTTTAATTAAATAATGTCATACACAATAGGTTAAAAAAAAGTGCAGTTTGCAGCTTAAGTTTACAGTGATGAAGCTTCTGATCCTTTCAGTTCCTATTTCATAACTGATGATGAGCGTATGTGATAATGGGGTAGCTAAAACGTAGGAACAACAGTTTGACAAAAGATCTGGTAGAACCACAGTTTATAGAACAGGTATCTCAAATAAGAATGAAGACATTGGTGCTAACATTGGCTCTCAAAAGCTATCAAGTGTGTGGACACAGGAAAGACTATGGCAGATTCATGTAGTCTGGGATGTCTAGGAAGTTTAGGGAGGAGATAGGCCTGTTTTTGTAGCTAAAGTACTTTCAGGTGAAGGGTGACTCATCTGACCACATAGAAGAGGTAGATTCTCTGTTTTGAAGAGTGTCTGAGATGCAGGAAGGTACACTAGAAGATGAGCATAACTAGAGACGTGGCAAAACGGTAATACTTTGGTTACAAGGTCTCATGCCTGTAATGGAAGAACAGTCAGAGGATGTGTGCCAATGACAGAAAGGAAAGACAAGAGTCGTTAATTGGAGCATCCTGATGCTAAAAGATGTTGAAAATGTGTATATCTAATGCAGTCTGGGGACTTAATGCAGGACTTGGATGTTCAGGTTTGGGAATGTTCTAGCAAAAGTACAGGTGACAACCATTATGTATAAAATTTCTGAAATTGCTGCTGTTACACACACAATGGTCCTTCACATGTTGAGAGGAGACTAACCTCTCTACTGCTTGCCTCTTTATATAGCAGTTAGTTTGGAAGCAAGTATTAATGTGAGGGAGCACTATTATACAACTAAGTATATTGTGATTACTTTTGGAAATGCTAAAGGATTTGCGATAGTTATCATGGCGTTGAGATCTTCTATAGAAGTAAAGACAGAATTACTCATCAGCTGGTCTTCATTTCAGTAGTGTTTCTATGATACAGTGACATATAAACCCTATTTAAAACCACAATCTAATGTAATGCTTAACACTTTTTTCTTATACCTGCTTTAAAGTAATAATAAAACCAATGTCCCCTTTCAATATTTTTAAAGGAAAACCATGAATTGCTGTCCTATTTCCAATGTAGAAAAAGCAGTTACATGTATCAGAAAGAAATGCTGTTAGCTCTATACTGTAACATAGGAAATACTGATGTGCTTCTGTAATTGCTTAGCAACTTGAAATATACTTGAGTGACTTTTGAGGAGAAGTTGTCTCAGTGGCTCAAATGTATCTTTAGGATAACATCAGTGTTTCAGTGGATGCAGTTTTAATCTATCATAGTATTAGACACCAAGGGCAAATTTATGCTTGGCATATCTCCTTTGGCAATGCTGGCACTAAACCAGGGAGTAATTTTCCCTATTGCATTTAACAACATCTCAGATTTAAAAGCCATGGAGCCATTAAAATATGACTCCATCAATTACAAAGTAATTGTGGTATGTCGTTTTAGGGCTGAGGGATTAACTCAATTTAATCTCAGTGTGGTTAACAGGCAGTTAGCTACTTGCTCTAAATGTGAGTTAAATATGTAAAACATAATAATCTAATGGAGAGCAGGATTGGTCCCATGGCACAAGCCCAAAAAAGGGGGCTCTTGACTTTGTTGAGCTCAGTGGGAACCTTGAACCTAAGGGTAACATGATAGAGCCCTAAGGGCTGTTCCTGTAGGTGGTCTACACTTGGAATTTGCATACAAGTTTTTTATCTTTTTAAAGATCACGAAAGAGTCCTTTCTTTGTTGAAATCAACACTTGCTGTAGAGCAACTTCATAAAGCAGTGTGGTAAGAAACTGAAATATAATGATTATTTGTCAGTATTTGCTGTCATCCGTTATTAGTATTAGAAAATCCACATTTGCATACTAGATATTAGACAAAAGCTGGAGTTGCTTGAGTCATTCTTGCTCCATAGCTGGCAACCAGCATGCTCTCTCCTAATTCACTGCTGAGCAAATAAAAATATGTTGTCATAATTCGTCTGCAGAATGCTTAACTCATAACTGGTGGTCTCATGAAGGCCTTCTGGAATTTTACCACAGAATTTGGAAGTTTTTGAAGAATTACAGGGAAATCAAAGACCTATTATACAGTGTTTAGTTCAGACTGTCTCTCGCTTTGGGTGACACTTTAGTTCTACTAGAGTCTGACACTGAATGCCATTGAATGCTGAATCAAAGAGAGTTGTCTTTCTGGAGTAAAAACGCCAAAGATTTAAAGCAAATGCTGCATATTTTTAATAAGGTTTTAAGGTAAAGCATATTGGTACATTGTAAAGAGATTTGTGATTTCTCTCGGCAGATCCTCCTTTAGTTGGTAGGCAGGAGGAAGGAACCTGTAGGCAAGATTGCATGTATTGCTGTAGAGGTACAGAAGGGTTAAAGCTGACGGTGAGAAAAGGCAGGAGGGATGCTATAGCCTCCTCGGGGCGTTGCAGGGGAGGAGAAGTGAGATCTGTGGTGAATGGGAGTTTGCTTTTTCTTTTGTTGGTAGCAACACCGCTATCTGTGATATGCCCACTCAACATATCGCTTTTTCGTTGTTGTTTTTTTTTTTTCGTCTACCTTATTCCCAAGATCTGCAAAAAGGGGGGAAAATAATAATGTTGTTTGCCTTGTGTGTAATGCTTCACAGCCTGTGAGCCATGTGACCCCAGTCCTGGCACCACAGCTTGGCAGCTCCTGCAGGACTGTGGTGGCTGGTGTCTCCCTGGCGCTGCCAACCACCCTACAGGAAGCTCTCCTTGTATAGTCAGGGCTTGTTAAGAGCTTGTGGCAGGGATTTTACGGGCTGACCATGAAGGGTTTCATGTGCACCTTTTTCCTTCAGGGGGTTATACCTTTGACCTGGGGCTTTCCCACCTGGACTAGGACTTTCCACCCAAGATACAGAAAGGCTGAGAGGAGGGAGGAATAAAGGCAGCCAAGTGGTGAGCAGCCAATGCAGGCTCCTGCTAGGGCTTTTCCCTTGTAGGGTTGAAAGCCCTTTGCCTGTCAGTCCTGGCAATAACATCCCTTAATGCCTGTCTTTCCTTCACCCCTTTGGAGAGCCCCTCTGGCCAGCCTGACTTGTTTCACCATACCTACAGGTCCCTGGTCTTATCTCAGCAGCTAGCTATCCCTTTTGCCATCCCTTCAGTCTTGCCATTTGTGCTTCCCATAAGTTGTCCCCAAAACAGTCTTCTTCCTGGCATCTTTTTCCCTCTCCCAAACCTCTGCCCCCACTTCACCTTTCCAGTTCTTCTCTGAAATGCTGTCAGGGCTATATTTGCCTCCTTTGCTCCATGCCATTGGGTGTCATATGTGTTTACTAGCCACTGGCAAGGAAGGTCTAGCTAATGTAAGAGGGTCCACAAAGATGCTAGCCTGATGATGTGGAAGCTGGAGATCTTGCTTTTAAGTAGATGGCTTGCACCTCTCTGTGTTATCCCTCTGTTACTGAACAGATTTCTTTCAGTTCCTTTCTATCATGGTCTACTAATAGCAAAACCCATAAGTTCAATATAGCAGATAATTCAAAATATCACTTATCACTGTCTTCATTTAATTAAGGATTTAACAACACCAATTATTTCTCTTTTTTTTTCCATTCTGTCTAGTCAGGCTTCTCTGAAAAAGGCAAAAGCAAATCTGTGAGGTCAGTGCTTTTGTAGAGAAACTAGGGGTTTATGGAGTTGTATAAAACCACAATTTCTTTGTTCAGCTTTGAAAGAAAGACTTGTGATGTTGTCCATACCCTTCCACACTTCATAGCTATAATCTAATCCAAGACCTTGTCTCTCCTATAAATCCCTGAAATACCGTTGTGCAAAATAAGGCAACTGAAGTAAAACGAAACACCCAGGTGTAAAGTTGGCTAAGAAACTGCCAGAAGGTTCTTGCTAATGTATTTACTGAAGATGAAGTCTGAGTGATCATTCAATACAATCTGTCCCTAAAAAGAATTAACTGAATGGGTATCAACTTTTCTGCAATATGCATTTGATTTCCTCTGGTTTTATTTCTTGTAGGACTGCCAGAATGAGTGTGCAGCTGGCGAATGTGCGGGAGAAACAGCAAAGCATATGATGGAGTCTTTCAAGGTATGTTGTTTGTTAAGAGTTGAGTGTCTGAAGCATTTCAGTAATGGTGCCAGAAAGCATTGGTATCATGCTAGTGAGTGTTGTGCAGGTGTTCATAGCTACGACAAGCTTGAACATCATAATTTTGTAAATAATTATGTAAATAATAAGTTGCATTTGCTGAAAATATTTTCAATGTAGAAACTAAGAATGTTGCAAAAAGAACTTTGTTATAGTTTCAGGTAATAGCTAAAAGGTTAATAATCATTAAGCAAAAATTAATATGATATAGGTGATTGTGGTTTTAACTCTTACCTGCTTCAGAAGCAATAGAAATAAAGATAGATTCCCCCCACTAAGTTTTTTCCAAAGAAACTCTGTGTATCACTCTTATTATTTGTTAAAGTTTGGCTTTGTGAATTGTGTTCAAAAGTAGATTTTTCCATCTAGTTTCAAAGATGTAGAGCTAAGGATCTCAGAAGGACTCCAAAGCACACTACAGGTCTGACACATTATCAGCACTCCACAAGCAAACATTGCTATGATAATAAGGAATGCTGAGCAGCTGCCAGCAACTGACTTGAAATTGAATCCCTCTTTTTTTATTATTTTTTTTTTAATTTTAATCTTGTGCTTATTACTCAGCTAAGATACCATTCTTCTCCTTTGCCTTCTTCCTGAATGCAGTGCTACCAAGTGCTCATTTCAAACACTGTATGGACACAGATGTCAACTTCTCCTTTTGTGTTGGATATGTAAAGCCTACCAGCATGTGCTCCTTTGAATTGTACTTTCTTTCCTCATTGCCTTCTTTTCTGCTTCTCTTTTATACTTCTTTGCCTTTATTCCTTATGTCACACGTCTGTAATTATTTCCCCTCCTCTTTTTCACTGATTTACAAGTTGCAGTTGTTTAAAAATAGTACCCAGGAAAAGGTTTTCTTTCAGCAGTTCCCTTCCTGTTATTGCTGACTATTGTCAGCAGTACATGAGAAGAAGTTATAATGATGAACTTTTTAACTGTCATTTTCTTCCTGATTTATTGGGCAGTGTCACAGCTGTGTGGTCTTCTCAATTTTGCTTAAGTAGTTATTTCCCTTTTAGTTGCAAGACATCAGACAGCTGTGAAAAATAAATGCTGTGTTGGTGTTCTTGATTCTAATGCTGATCTCACTAAAAAGATCAGGCAATTCTTGAGAGTCCATGACTGCAGAATTTCACCATGTAGCAACATGCTCATTCCCAGCCCTTCCCAGTTCTTCTCTTCCTCATTTCTTTGTGTGTCTCTTGCAATCCTGCCCAAGAAAGAAGATTTAGCATGACTTTTCAGCCAGAAGGTCTGATTTTGAAAATGTTGACAAAAACAGGCATGCAACCAGTTTTGAAATCCCAAGAATTCACAAGTCAGACTGTGCAGAGTCGTTTTGTGAATTTACTTTTAGCAAAAAGACAAGACAGATTTCAGTAGATTCATTCAGTAGAGTGTGCTCATGTATTTAAAAATAAAAATTGCTTTAAAAAGAGAAGGCTCTTTTGTAACTGTGCTGCACTGTTTCCTTCCACTCACTGGTGTAAGTAGTCCAGACAAAGATAGGGAGAGTGGCAACAAACTCTGATAGTGTTTGGTTTATAGGTGAACTGGGCATAAACTAAAGCAGACATAAGGTAGACATAATTATACTGGCAGTCGAGCAGGTGCCTTACTGGAGGTTCAAATACTGAGTGGCACAAAGTTGGATTTAATCCAGTTTCCTTTCCATCAATACTTGTATGTCAGCCAGAATGGCAAATCATTACAGTTGAGAGTCTGCGTGGTGGGAAAAGTATTTTAGCAGGTAGGACAGATGGTCATAAAGGGAGTAATACTAGAAAAAACAACTGGCTTAGGCTGAAGCCTAATTTGTAAGTCCATTCCTGCCTTATAGCTCTGTTTATTAAGATCACAGAATCACAGAGTATTAGGAGTTGGAAGGGACCTCGAAAGATCATCTAGTCCAACCCCCCTGCCACAGCAGGATTCCCTGTACCAGGTCACACAGAAGTACATCCAGAAGGGTTTTGTATACCTCCATAGAATGAGACTCCACAACCTCTCTGGGCAGTCTGTGCCAGTGCTCTGGCACCTGAACTGGGAAAAAATTTCTACGTGTATTCACACGGAATCTCCTATGCATCAGCTTACAACCATTGCCTCTTGTCCTGTCACTGGGCTTCACTGAGAAGAGCCTGACCTGATCCTCCTGACACCCACCCTTCACATACTTAAAAGCATAGATGAGGTCACCCCTTAGTCTCCACTCCTCCAAGCTAAAGAGACCCAGCTCCCTCAGCCTTTCCTCAGAAGGAAGATGTTCCAGCCCCTTCATCATCTATGTGGCTCTGTGCTGGACTCTCTCCAGCAGTTCCCTATCCTTCTTAAACTGAGAGGCCCAGAACTGGACACAATATTCCAGATGCAGCCTCAGCAGGGTAGAGTAAAGAGGAAGAAGAACCTCTCTTGACCTACTAACCACACCCCTTCTAATACACCCCAGCATCCCATTGGCCCTCCTGGCCACAAGAGCACACTGCTGGCTCATGGTCATCCTNTCTGTCCTTCAACCAGTTCACAATCCACCTCACTACCCAATCAGCCAGACCACACTTCCTCAGTTTAGTTGCAAGGATGCTGTGGGAGACAGTGTCAAACGCTTTACTGAAACCAAGATAAACCACATCCACTGCCCTACCCTCATCTATCCACCTGGTTATGTCCTCATAAAAGGCTATCAGGTTGGTCAAACATGACTTCCCCTTGGTAAACCCATGCTGACTGCTCCCACTGACCCCCTTATCCTTGATATGCCTAGAGACAGAGTCAAGGATAAAGTGCTCCACCACCTTTCCAGGGATGGATGTGAGGCTGACCGGCCTATAGTTACCCAGCTCCTCCTTCTTGCCCTTTTTGAAGACTGGAGTGACATTTGCCTTCCTCCAATCCCCAGGCACCTCTCCTGTTCCCCAGGACTTATTAAAGATGGTGGAGAGGGGCCTGGCAATGACTTCTGCCAGCTCCCTCAGCACCCATGGGTGCATCCCGTGTATTTATGGATATCCAGATGGCTTAACTTCTCCCTAACCCAGTCCTCATTAACCAAGGAAAGATGAGCTGTGGTCACCAGAAAGGAGTACAGTTTTTTAGTAAATACTGTACTGTGGTGTGTGTGTATGGAATTTATTATGGGAATACAGGTATTGATAGCAGTTATGCATTATAATAATTATTTACAGTCTCTTTAACTTCATTGTCAAATTAAAAAGAAAAACTTTATAAACAAAGGGAAAAATAATACCAATAAATGACAATAGCCTGGATTCATTCTATGAAACTTCACAAACATTTCAGTGGAAGACAATTATGGTTACAATTTCAGAAACTATATTTCAAAGGAATCAAATTGGGGGTTGTCTGTGCTGAAGAAAGCTGCAATTTTGTGCCAGAAAACGAAGTAATCCAAGATTGCAGGAATGTAGTAAACAAGGTATGGTTTTTGTTTATGTTTACATAAAACATATTGTTTAAAATGGATCATGTCCAATGTTTGAATGCCAGATTAGCTCTCTGAGGACCTTTCTTTTTAGAATGCAATGCTGTGATTTTTAGGTGGGGTAAACTTCTTTGAATTTTATTGCTATTTCTGCCTGACAAGGACAGGTGGACTCAGAGACTCTCTGTCACTAGATGGGAAGAAATGAATGCTATCTAAAGCTTCTAGCAAGCTACCTGCTTGCTGTTTTAGATTCTCATGAGCTTCTCTTATGTCAGTGGGTCAGATTTGTCACTTTGATAAGTTTAGCCGCTACTGAACTACCTTAATTTGAGTCCCTTCTGCAGTTAAAAATCTTACCCTGACATGCCTGTGATTTACAGATATTTAATGTATTGCTTTTAGAGTTGACACATGACCAATAATCTTGGAAGTAGACAAGAAAAACTGAAGGAAATTGTGGTTATGATAAGAGTTTCCTGTATTGTAGAAAATGTCAAGTGTCCAGGATTTATCTACTAAGCGCCTTTCACCAGAGTGAAATCTTCCTCTCTCCCTCCTCTAAATGTTGTATGCACATATTTATTTATTTAAATAACTGGCTGTGATTTGTGACCATAACTTAAGAGTTTATACTTGTAGTTTTTGTCTATTGTCAGCACTGGTATCAGGAGCAAAGTATGAAACCAGTAATGGAAAGTGCAGTCATCCTCTGTGAATGTTATTTTGGAATGTTGAATTAAGAAATGCACCTGACTGGTTGTGCTTTTACACATTTGTTTGATTGGGCTTTTTTTACATTCAGTAATGCCATGAAATCACACACAGTTATGTCTAAGGCACTTCATGTTTATGGTTGCAAGTCTAGTGATTTCTTTAAGGCAGTCATTCTGCTTATTGTGTGGTCACAAAACGGAATGAATGTTATTTGGATAATGAGGCAGTCTATTTCTATATGTAAGTCTAATTTAGTTTCTTTTAATGTGTATGTTAGCTCTCAATTCAGAATACTTAAAATTTTAAAAAGCTAAAGGCATCTGTGATTGCCTTTTCTTTCCATCATACTATCAATCCATATCCAGAAAGATGATTTTAGTTTAACCTTTTGTTATGGAATACATTTTCTCTTTGAGAGACTGATACATGCAATACTTTAAGAAGGGACTATGTACTCCTGTTGTGTTTCTCTGTGTTTTAATGATCTGAAGCTATGTGGAAGTTATTGGATGCGTTAATGGTGCAAAGTTCAGTTCTTTTGCTTTAATTTTTAATGACCTATTTAGTGTACCAAAATGGTTCAGACCTTCTAGGGAATACTGTCTAGTCTGCTATGCCAAAGCAGAATGAAATAGCTGAAGTTTATGAGGAGGTCTGGATTTATTTGCTAATATGATGAATAGTGGTAGTGGAATGAAAAGTGTTTAAATGGAGCTTCTGTATCTGAATGGCTCCTCATGTTACTGTAAATAACTGAGTGTTCCTGCACGCTCTTCTGCAGACAGATGCAACCTTCTCAGGCTCTGAGCCAGTGGGATGTGAGCCCATGGCAGAATGGTAGAGGCAGGTTAGCACAGTGCTGTGCTAAAACTAATAATCGCTGTTGACACCTTGGACTTGCTAGACTGAATATAGTCCTCTGCCAATATGTTTACATGGCTTCCTATTTGAAAGCTAGCTCACATCTAGCAGTGTGAGATGCTGGATGCAGTGAATTTTCTGCGATGATGTATGTTTTAGTATTTGTTTCTTGAATTGCTATAATATTTCAGAGCACTAGCTGTGAACTAGTCAACACTGTGCTAGGTATTGTACAAATGAGAACATGAAGGTTATGTTCATGCTATTAATATAACCTACAAATAAACAACCAAAATTTCTGATGCTTTCATAATGGAATCTAAAGCTGTAGTGTATTTTACTTCTGGACGAAGTATGAAGAAAGTGCAGGCATTTGTGGTTCAAATTGAAAGATTGTCAATGAAAGTTTTACAGACTTTGATGTTCCTCTTGGAGGTCTCTTCACACAAATGTAGTTATTCCTTGTAATAAGATCTCTAGTTGCATGTTTTGAAACATGTAGCCTTTGCAAAAAATGACCAAATTCAGTTGGAAACAGGGCCAGGTATCCCAGGAAGAGTATAGGGGCATTGCCTGGTTATGTAGGCACAGCTGCAGCTGAGCTTGGCCAGGGATGCTAAGAACAGTAAGAAGAGCTTCTACAGGTATGTCAACCAGAAAAGGAAGGTAAAAGAAAATCTACCCACTCTGATGGGCTACTCTGGTGAGCTGGTAGTAACAGATGAGGACGAGGCTGAGGTACTTAACAGCTTTTTTGCCTCAGTCTTCACAGGCAAGTCCTTTCCTCATGTATCCCAAGTCAGTGGACTGCAAGATGGGAACCAAGGGAGGAAAGTCCCTCCCACTGTAAGTGAAGATCAGGTTCATGACCACCTTAGGAAACTGAACATACATAAGTCTATGTGTGTGTAGGTGAAGGGCCTAGAGAGTAAATCTTATGAGGAGTGGCTGAGGGAGCTGGGATTGTTTAGTCTGAAGAAGAGGAGGCTCAGGGGAGACCTTATCTCTCTCTCTCCAACTACCTAAAATGAGGTTGTAGTAATATGGGGATTAGTCTCTTCTCCTAGGTTATTAGTGACAGGATGAGAGGAAATGGCCTCAAGTTGTGCAGGCAAGGTTTAGATTGGATATTGGGAAAAAAATCTTCACAGAAAGAGTCATTGGAACAGGCTCCTCAGTGAAGTGGCAGAGTCACCATCTCTGGAGGTGTTAAAAAAACCCCCCATGTAGATGTGGCACTTAGTTGTGTGGTTTAGTGGTGTGGTGGTGGCAGGTTGACAGTTGAACTTGAGGATCTTAGAGGTCTTTTCTAACCATAATGATTCTGTGATTCTTATTTCTTAATTAAAAATCAAAACATCATTTAAAAATCTGAACTAATTGACTGTCACATTGGCACAGCATTAGAGTGACACAGGAGAAGTTCCACTCCTTGAAGAGTTTAGGAAGTACATAGCACTTCTCTTGTGTTTTTGTTTTATTTGAGCAGAAGGTAAAGTTTCTGACATGTTCAAATGTCAAGGGATCAAGGGAACACTGAAATGTTTTTGGACAAATATGCATTGCAGTTACCACATTATGTACCAGGCAAACAAATATAAAGCAAACATATAAGCAAGTTTAAAGCAAATACATTTTCACATCTCTTCCTCTCCAGCTTGTTCTTAATTTGTCATTATCTACCTGCCAAAGCGTATGGGCACTCAGTAAGGCTTTTTGTCATGTTACAGCTGTTGATTCTTCTTTGGTTTTGGATTTGAAGGTTGTGATGTTAGTAGAATGTCCTGCATTTCCATTTTAAATTCTACATTAGTCTCCATTTTAAATTTAGATTGATCGGAAAGAACATTTCTGGTATGTTTATGTTAAGCTGTATGAGGGTAAATTTATTATAGAAGTATCAATATCTTGATGCTGTAATGAGTAGTAGCTCCCTCAAAATGTATATATAGCAAAACTGCTTTTAAATTAAGTCTTGAAGCAGTAAAAGAAATATGACCAATTGGATATCTGTGTGTATGTGTAACATTACACAATGGCATCTCCAAATACTTTGCTTCTTTAAAACCATAGGCCATCTAGTCCATTCTCCCACTGAGAATGGGACTCTCATCAGCACCAGACCAGGTCAGCTGTGGCTTTGTCTGTTGAATGCAGTGCAGCACTACTCTCTTTGAGCAAAGATGAGTTTTTTCTGACACCCAGTCTGAAACTCCTAAGCTAACACTGTGTGAGTTACCATTTGGTAGGTCATGGCCTTACCATTTTCATGGAAGTGCATACCTGTAGCCATTGTTAGATCAGGATGCCAAGCTAGAGGACAATTCTGTTGTTGTCCTAACAGTATTTAGCATTTGGGGCTTGGGCATTGCTTTAGAAAAGGTGATTCAGATTTTACCTTGATTTCAGCTGAGTCTTTTCAGTGTAGCTTTTCATCGATAGCAGTAAATGATTTGCTTTTTTTGTCCTGTGTTGAATCAAAAAAGAATGGTGAGTAATAATGTTACTAGATTGCAGTGCCTTTATATCACTTTGTTATGCCTCTGTGGTGGGTTTAAAGGCTCTTCCCACCCCCCACGCACGGCAGTTAAAGGAGAGGTCTCTGAATTGGAAGGTAAAAACTAAAAACTGCTTTAATAATAACAACAGATATAAATGAGACAAATAGAAACATATACAGGACCCAAAATACTGAACCGTCCCGATGCCAGCTTCTAGTCCCAGTGTTAGCTTCCAGTGGATTCAGCACAAACAGTCCAAAGTAGCAGCTCACGTGGGCGGCCCAACACAGAGAGAGAGCACAGGTGGCTTCCAGCATCAACCAAATCCAGGCAGAGGGAGAAGAGAAGAGGCTTCCTCGTGGCTACGAGTTAAAACCAAAAGTCCTCAGAAAAAAACCAGCATTCCCCTCGCCTCCCTGCCCTGGGCGGGGGTGGGGGTTGCAGTGTCCTTGATTCAGGAATCTCAGGTTTCTTAAAGGGGCAGTCCAGGCAAGGTGTGGAGGGGAAAGCTGATATGATATTATGTATGTTAATGGAATACTGTTCTAACCCAAACCATAACAACCTCCTAGCAGGGTATGTTTAAGCTGCAGAATTACCTCAAGTGATTTACAGATCTGTTCCCTCATCTCCACCTGCCAAGAGGGAAAGTAGCTACAACACACAGAAGATTGAGTACTGAGTGGTTTCTGTGATATTCTACATCCATGCATGAATTGCACAAACTCCCTTGAATATTACTACTAATAGCTGGATAAGACTGACATACGTTATGTGCTGCTTTCATTCCATTTATTAGGAAAGTATGGGTCTAATTCACAGCAATAATCATTTACAGTTAGGTGTCCTCTTTTGATGAAAGAGAAGAAAAAAAGCCCAATATGTTCATGTTAATGAAGGTTTCAGTGGTCGATGTCTGCCAGGAAAAAGTGGCTTTCCTGAAGGAGATCATGTAAGCTGCATGCACAGGTGGAGGTTACACTAATGCAGCTTAGTATTGCTAATGACTCTACATGGCACATCAGTTTTTCTGCATGAAGCTTCTTATCACAGAGTAGCCACAGTAGTGTCACTGCTTCAGGGTCAGAGTAGCTAAAAAAGCTACTGAGCAGCAAGTTCGTGGTAGTGTGAAACTGATTCACCGTGATTCTTCCATGATATGCTAAGGGATGATTTCCAAGCAGTCTGCGAGTAGGTTTCTCATGCCATCAGGAACCCATCTGTAATGTGGTGTTTGGGATCCGGGGCATCTCTTTTCAGGTTTAGCTTGGTGGCAATTAGTTCTATATTTCTTTTCAGGTGGGCAATGTCCTTCAAATAGCTTCAGGCTTTTAGCAAACAGGTTTTCTAAGCTGTAGTAGAGAAACCGATTGTCCCGTTATCTGAAGCTGTAGGATTTGGAAATAAAGCTAATTGTCTTCAGCAAATAACATGAGCTTTCAACCAAGATAAAAGGAAGATGCTAGAAAAACAGCCAGGGGACAGTTTGGCGGAGTTGATTTATAGCACAGAGAAAGTGCTGCTTTATCTTCTTGTTTACTAGGAGCTTAAGATAGTTAATGTCTGTAAAACCACAGAAATTGTACTAGAGTTTGGGAAATTCCATTTGACTTGTATTATTTTCTGGTTTGTTTTTTTTTTTTATTTTCTCAAGGTGAAGAATTGCTTTTTAAATGCAGGGTTTCAGCACCAGCCAGTGATTCCCAAAGGAAACTATCTGACTCCAAAACTCATAAAAGTCATAGTGTCCATATCTATTTCCAAGAATTTTTAAATTTTAATGTCATTTTAATTTCAAACCTGGGGACTTGATATCATATTTTCTTTGCTGAACACACCTGAATAGAAACTGCAATTTAGGAAGAGTATTTAGTCTGTGTGCTTCTTTTTGAAATTATATCCTAAGTCTCATGAACTAGCACCTTAACAGAGGTGGAAGAGTTTTATCTTAATTCCATATTTAGTCCCTGTTTCTAAGAAAGTACTGAATGGAATGAATTGGCAAAATGTGGCAGTTTCAGTGGCAGATCAAAAAATAAAATTGAGGGCCATTTGCAAGTTTGCCTTCTGACCATCAGTGTGAAAGGGAAGAGGAACAAGAGAGAGAGGCAAATGTGGATAAATGAATGTTTCAAATTATTCCTGTAACCTTTGTGTAAGAGACTGTACCATGAAAACGTTTTATATTCCCAAAAGATTTTGAAATTCCATATGAAATGATAAATTCTGAATGCCTTCATTCCATGAATCGACTTCCCTGCATGTCTGCAAGCTTATTAAAATCGGGGTAAGAAGATTTAATTGCAACTGCTCAGGACTTGGACATGTGAGATTATGATTCTATTCTTGGCTATTCCACGTGTTTGTGAGTGGCCAGGCTACTTAGGTGAAATATTTCCAATTTGTTCGCCTGCCATTTAGATTTGCAATTCATTTCTTCCTTCGATATGACTGCTTTTTTAAAGAAAAGCTGAGATGTAAATATCTTAATTTTGTTTTACTTTCTTCATGTGAAATAGAGGTGTTCTTTCTGAAGTCAGGAGACAGTAGCATCTTAAATCTCTGTGGACCAAATTTGTAAGTTTTGTGTTCATCTAAAATGCTATGCTGCTGGACAAAAATGTGCTAGTGGTGAAATGTCACAGATCTCTCTATTCCAGTTTTGTGCCACAGGCCACTGTGAGCCCTCAGCTTGTGTTAGGCTCAAACCTTCTCCCAGGCAAACTCTCTCTAAAAATGGAACATTGTGTTTATGCTACAATGCAGAATTACAGTGGTTATGAGGTAAGGAGCAGCACAGCATCAGGAATGGCATTAACCAAGCTGCTAGGTCTTTTGAGAAGCAGCAGTTAATGTGTTCCATTAGTGAAGAATGGTCATAATTTTGTATTTATGGAAATATTTGAGGATGTGGCTGTGAGAGGACTTTCTGTACAAGGCATTGGGCTACTACAGAGTTGCAGTCTGTATTTCCCTATATGGAATTGCTTCTTTCTAATCAAAATCCTAGGTATACCTACGTGGCAGATGTGAAGTATAGTTGCATGGCCAAGAGAATTTTTTATGTAGCTAGCTTGACTAGCCATAACAATGAGCTACAAATGTGTTTTTCAGTTCAGTGCAATGACTGCATTAAAGCTTACTTGTACTTCCTCCCTATTCACACTTCCTGATTCACTCCACTTAATTAACTGGAATAGCTGTTAGCAAACAGAAACAATTTATAGGACCAAAATGCAATGACGTATGCAATTTCTGTTTCTATGTTTAGCAGTTTTATCAGCATCTTGTTGGTTTATATTTTAAAGAGGTAGACATATTTGAACTATTTCATATCACTCTTTAACATATGAGATACTAGAAGATTTTTTTTTCCATAGATCTGAAAGTACCATTAGCTGGATTAGAGGAGATAGACCTCATGAAAATCACATATATACTTTTCTTGAGATTTCCTTTATAGCAGATAGAAGATTTCCTTAGGCTCTGTAGGAAGCCCATGTCTTCTTAACTTTGAAAATATATATCTTCTAAAAATTGTGTCAGTGAAGAAGAAGCTAATGAGTAAGGGACAAATATAACACCTTAAACCATTACTAGTCTATTTAATTTTCCTGAAGCAGTAGAAATGGATGAGGCTATAAAGATTCAGGTAGCTTTGCCTCTCTCACAATCTAAATTCCTACAAAGCTGGTAGAAGATGTCTTGATTAATGTCAGTGGGCTTTTGATCAAATCAGTGGGAGATGATGCAGGGCAACATTTCAGCAACATATGGAAAAACTCTCAAAATTTAGTTAATGTCATTGAAATCGGTGATATTACACATTATCTATGTGCTTGAGAGTTTTGTAGGGCAAGATTGGTTTCTTCAGTGCCTTGTCTACAGACTAGTTAGATGGTAGCTTCCCAGCATCTTTTTTCCCCTTCTAGTGCATTTTGGGAGCTTCAGACTGCATTTTCAGCTGTGCTGCTCACCTAGATGCCCTTTTCATTCAATGCAAGAAGTTTATGTCTTATTATCCATACTTATCCATTGTCTTGTCAGAGCAGGTTTACTTCCTTGCCTGCTGCTCCAAATCAAACACTCCTACATCAGAGCTGGAGCATCCATCAGGTCAGGGGAAAGGTTAAAGAAGGCAGTAGTATGTTGTGCCCTTCTCCTTTTCTTCCCATTGCTTACAGAGTGTAGCAGAATCTCATTCTTTGGTTTGACAAATATTTGATAAATATCTGTTATGAGTAGTGTAGGTTAGATGCCTTACAGAGGATGGACTAGACAGTCCTTCCAGCTATATTTTCTGTTGTTACCATGATTGGCTCATAACCAATTCAGAGCCTTGTCTCCCTTTTGCTTTGTCATTTTTTCTGTGGTTTATTACCCAGTGTACAGTCAACCTGATGCAATGATTCCAGGCCCCAGTCCAATTACGTGTGCTAACATATTCTCAGATAGAGTCTCAGGGAATCTTTATGTTGAAAGATTTCTGGGTATTCTCCCTGGGTCTACAGAAGATATGTTGTTATTTTTTTCTCCCTCTCCCTTCTTTTTTTTTTAGAAGGAAAATTAGGGCTTGCTTACTGCTCAAATCTTTTAAATTTTATATCTTGGCACACTTCCATTCTCAAGCCTCAGGCTCTGATGTAAATTTACAGCAGTATTATTTTTATACTTACAATCTGGTAATAGATTTCTAAGAATTCATTTAACTCTGTCTTATGTTGTTTTTTGTGACAGAACTCATCTTGTTCTTAATGTTTCTACTACAGACTTTGTTGTGTTCAGAGCCATAGAGGGCGTAGTCCTAAACAGAAAGTGATGGCCTCTGCCCTAGAAAACTAGCAGTCTTTTCCAAAGAAGGTGATAATGGGAAAAGAAGCAAAACCACAGACCTTGGCTTAGCCAAGGCCTATAGGACATAAATCTCTTTTTTCACAGAATATTAGGAGTTGGAAGGGACCTCGAAAGATCATCTAGTCCAACCCCCCTGCCACAGCAGGAAAGCCTACAGCACCCAGTATTCCCAGGCCGTCGCCCATCCAAGTACTATCCAGGCCCGACCTTGCTTAGCTTCACGAGATCAGACAGGGTCAGGCATTCTTCAGCACTGGTGGAGGTTTTCTCATGCAGATGCTGCAATTTAGACAAAAATAACACTAACACATGCTAGAATAGGCTGCAGCTGGTTTAATCTGCTGGAGCAGTAACAGCACTTCTTTTTCTAAGACAGGATTTAGGAACAGGCAGAACGGGTGATTGTTTATTTTGTCCCAATAGAGGCAGAAAGTACCAGTTGCGGTAACACCACACATAGCCTCCATAATCTCTTCCTGCTTTCTAGTTACATAGCCTAGCAATGCTGCTGTCTGCTCTGATGTCACTCATGGAGGAGTTAGTGTGTCACCCCTGAGTTTAGCAATAGTTTGGTGCAAGCCTATATTTGTAGCAGTAGTGGCTATTAAGCATGATTCCTGACATCTGCCTACAGAATCAGTCCCATGTGATGAAGGCTCTTCCTAGGCCAGGTTGAAATTCCCTGCTGGTTGCTTGTAGTAGCTGCTCTACATGAGCAATTATGTTCCTGAACCATGGTGTGTGAGGCTGCTGGGCTAGAATATCTAATGGGTGAGCTTCTCCAGCCAGTTAAGATCACTGCCTAGGTCAGGAAGAAAATGAGAGAAATTCTCTGCCATCTGAAGCTCAACATCTGGAAAGCAATGGAGCTGAAAGAGTTACAGGAGAAAGGTGGTAGCTTGCTCATTGACTGCAAGACCCAAAGAACTTGTTTAAGAAGAGGGAAGGTTTCAGCTTCCAAAGTTCAATTAACAAGCCACTTTCTTCAGCCTAATTAGTATTCTTAACTTAGTTCCCCACCACTGCTTCTCTTTGGCAGTGCAAACGTCTTCATTCTATCATATTTGGAGGAGCTCCAGGTTCAATAGGGTGGGCAGAAGATCTTTTAGATTGAAAGTAGCTGCTCCATCAGAAAGAATGGTTTCCTGGGATAGAAATTTGTGGGCTCAGGAGGGCCCCTTTATAGTAATTCCTCATGCTCTTTGTAATCTGTCTCCTTCTCAAAATTTGCTCTGCTATTGCAACCACATTTTGCTATTCACAAGTGCAAGGGCAAAGCAAGTATATTAATTTTGCTTATGCTTCTGAATCTGTTACTGCAGCAGAAGACCCTGATCATTCCTAGGATATGCTTACAAACTCAGCATAAGGAATAACAAATAATAATTGCTGTTCCTTTGTGATCTTGAATGAATCACCTTGACTAGAAGTTAGGGAGGTTACTTATTTCATCAAAATAGATTAGTCAGTCTCACTGAATGTTAATGTTTTGAGGATCTCTGCTGAAACTTGCTGTTATAGTTAGGTAACTTGTAAACTATTTTACAGCTGAGGCTGCCAGTTCTGATTTTACTAAAGTAAGTGATAGAAACTTTGCCCAGGTCAGTGTTTAGAAAAGTTAGGTAAGACAAATGAGTTACACCTGTAACAGCTGCTCAACCTACTGCTTCTGGTCTAGTAGTTTCAGTGCAGTGAAAATAACCGCAGCCATGGATCATTTCGGAAGGCCTTGGCAAAACTTGATGGAAAGCGTAGGACAAAATATGCACTTGATATCTGCATCTACCTGAGACAGCTTTCTAGGGTAAGAAAGGTAGGGATATAGTAATGAGAGTAACAGCTCTGGCCAGAGGCTGCTGTCAGCTCTGAATCCACTTAAGGCTATTACAAAAGCCGGGTAGAATAAGCATTAAACTGACATCTTAGCTAGGGGCACCAAAATGTCTTTCTACGGCTTTGGTTAAAATTGACACAGACCAGCATGTCACTTTTAATTTGACCTAGCTCATAAGTGACAAGATCTGTTTTGATCAAATGAAGAATTCCAGTTTCAGGAGGTCACACTGTTTCTTCTTTACTTGGGCTGGGTAAAGCTTTGCTCTGGAAGAAATTGCCTTGGAATCAGCAGGCACTTTTCACGTGAGGGGCTATTAAAGGAAGTGCATCTGCTCAAGACAGAGGCTGTTTGTAGGTGTAGTGTTGCTATACAAGCCCTGAAAAACAAAAGTATCCAGCTGGCTTCTCCACCACTCCCTTTTGCCTGCCATAGGAAGGGCAATCTGGTTCTTCCAATTTCTTACTGGAGTGCCCTGGTCTGGGATGTAGGCACATATATCTTGTACATACTATACTTCTGCGACATGGGGAGTTGCAGGACTAGAACTGCATCTTTGCCATTTTACTTTAGGCAGTGGGCCAATTAGCTGTACTCAATAGACTGTATCTCCCTTATCCTTTTGGTTCCTGCATTTAGTGTTTTTCCTTTCAGTTTAATGGTTTCATTAGGGAGCAGTGTCAGAAGGTGTTTGAGAGCATGTTGATAAACAAAGCAAGCAAAACACTAACCTACTTGAAAATTGTCCTTTGTATTGGCAGTACAAATAGTGGAGATCTGGATAGGTGTTAATGCCAATCCCTAATGCATCCTTAATGTGCTGCTTTCAGGGCTGGAGGAACATTGACAAAGGAAAGATAATTTGCTGTTTATAAAGGTACTAGATGATACCATGGTAGTACTGCAACAGTGGTTTAATGACCAGAAGGTCTCCCACCCCCCTAGGGTAAAATTTGCATGCTCAGCTTGCTCCCTGAAATGCCTGTATACCA
>VWZX01005345.1:1379427-1581222 GCA_013399015.1 Galbula dea | reverse complement strand
ACTTGTGCCCCAGAATCCTTCACCACTTGCCCCAAAAGTCTCTTTTTAAAGCCCTAAAGTCTCTTTTTATTGTTCTAGGACTACCATATGTTACTTCCTCTCCTCCTACATGAAAGATCAGGAGTGGATAGTAGTCCGAGGATTTGAGCTGGCTGAGGGCTGCTTGCGCTGTGTGGCAAGTTACAGACTTTCCTAACTTCAGGATAGGACTCTGGCCTAGTTTTGGGAATGTTCCCACACAACAGTGCAGACCTACCAGCTCCATTTTAAATAACCTTCTCTGTTCCCCAAAATGATGAGGTGTTTCTTTATTCATTCCTACTGTAACACATGAACCAAGAACAAGCCAATAATCCCTAGAGGTTTAAGATGCCCCAAACTAGGATGAATCAGAGTTTTTGAGTTTGGTAGCTCATGCTCTTCTCACTGGTGTCTCAGGAATCTGTCTTGTTCTTTGCTGAGGCTCAAGATCTTGCTCAGTTTGACAGTAAAGTTTGTCACAATGAACAATCAGCTTCATATGAATGTTCGCATGAGCAAATGACACATGGAGCTGAAGTTTTAAGATTTATTTAGTTAGACAGAAAACAAGAAGTAAGACTCAGGTGGGGTTTTTTTCTTAATATTTCAGCTGAAGTTCACTTGACTTGGTCTTTTGCAGTCAATTGGACTCCTGCTGACCTATTTCTGTGCCAAAAAAATAAATACAGGTGAAAGATAACTAAAATGAGAACAAGAACAGCCAAACTAAATTCTTCCTACCACTGATGCCAGTCATCACTCCTTTATAGGATGGTAAATGAAGGTTCATACAGTGCATGTACAAAGGCTTTGCATGCCAGATAGTTACTACAGTAGAAAAGCAGCAGTGACAGGGTCAGCAAAGGAACTACTCCTCCGCATCCTCTGACGTCTGTTGAAGTCCCTTCTCAATGTCCTTTTGCTCCTGTTGTTCAGAGCATGTGAGCTCTAGGCCTGGCAGGCATGTTTGGAATTAATGTTTCCAGCATCATCCTGATGCTGCTTTCTGCACCACAGAGAACAACATGTGTTCCATGAACCTGCGCTGTCATGTTGACTACTCAAAGGTAGCACAGAACTTTCATCAGGCTGCTGCATCATAAGTCTCTGTGCAGAATAATAAAAGCAAGCCTTGGTGGAGAAGCATGTGGGCTGGGATTCTTGAGGTAGAAGCAGGTTTGAAGAGGGAAGAGCATCAGTTTTTCAGGGGAATACATGAAAGGAGTTTGTCAGAATTCTTAATGCTGTGAAAGTGAAGGAACTACAAATATATGGTTATATAAAAGAGTGCTTGTCTGTTGGGGAGTTATTTCCCCTGGGATAGAGTAAATGAAAATGTTTATAGTCTTCCTTTTCAGTAGGCTTCATGAATATTGGCTACTGCATTTTTTTGCCCATTACTGGAGCTTTTTAGAGCACCCACAGCTGCAAGTGAGTTAAGGGACACTGTGGTAATTGATCCCAAATCAAGTGTCCCAAACTAGCAGCCAGCCAGAAGTCAGGCATAAATAGATAAGATAAATGCCCATCTAGGTCACACCAATGTTCATATCTGGCCTGGATTCTTCTCCAGCAGTGCCCAAAGGATGTGCTGCTGATCAGGGAGAGCACAGGAGCCTGGCCTGTCTACATCCTGCTTTCTTGCACTCCCCTGCATCCACCACCCTTGTATTGAGGATATTAGGAGGAGCATCCTTGCCTGTTCCCTGTGCTGTTTGTTTATGGACTTACTGTCCTGGGATTTGTCTAATCTGTTTTTGAACCTGCTGATACTGTCTGCCTGTGGCAGATGTTGCAGGTCATTACTGTGGCAACAAATTCCAGAAATTCACTACTGTCTCAGCAGAAATGTGCCTTGTTTTATTAATTTTACATGATTTCCTTCTAGTTTCAGTGAAGGCCTCTCACATCTAATAATACTGAATTTAGTGGAAAACACTTCTACAAGTACCTTATCCACAATCTTCATGATTTTGTAAATCTTGATCATAGCCTCTGCCAGACTTCTCCTTTTCAAGCTGAAGACCTCATTGACTTTTCAGTCTCTCTGGCTGAAGCAGCTCCTCTGTCCCCTTGATCATTGCAGTTGTCTATGTCCCTTTTGTGTCCACTTCATCCTTCAAGTGCAGACACCAGAAATGTCTCCAGTGCTCAAGAGGCCTGTAGGCTTCATGCAGATTGCACTCGAAGACGCAACCGAAGCCCTACAGAATTCTCCGTACACAAGAACTGCCACAGCTGCCAGTTCAAATGTTTGCTGGGCACAGAGATGGAAATACATTTGTAAAACACTAAATAACAGCAGTTTGTGATATATCTGATGCTTCATACTGTTAATGTAGATGGCACATTACAGAGGGACAAAGATGGGGTGGGTCAGTGATGGAGTCACCTTCCCTGAAGGTATTCAGAAACTGTGTTGATGTGGCATTTGGTCAGATGGTTTAGTTATATAGTGGTGATAAGCTGATGGTTGGACTCGGCCATCTTGGAGGTCTTTTCCAACCTTTATGATTCCATGAAATAACATCTCACTACCTCATGTTTTTGTGAATGAAGTGCTTTAGCACATGTTCCCAACCCTGCAAGCGTTTCCACCTGTAGTGTTGCCAGGAGCAATCACATGAATTTGCAGGGTCTCTTCATGGTAGTGAGCAGCATTTATGCCTCTGAACCCAGGATGCTTAGTTATGTAGATACATATGCACCTATGTAGGTAAGGGCTTTTTTTGAGTCTTATGTATTTTGCAGTGTAAACATAGGTGCTTTAAAAAGACAGAGTAAAGGTTGGCTTAATTGTATGGGAAGACTGCAGGAATTTCCCCTTTGTGTTAAAACAAACAAAAAGCAACAAAAGAATTGATTGGTTGAGATAATGTTTTACAGAGTTTAAGATTAGGACTGGATGTGAAGGTCTATAAACTTGACCACATGGGTAAGGATTTTAAAATCTGATGATCTGTTTTGTGATGAGAATTACTTTTGCCAAGCTTTGTTGTGCCATTTGACAGTTGAACTTGATCTTAAAGGTCTTTCCAACCATAATGGTTCTGTGATTCTGTGTTTGTAGTGCACAAATGGAGGGTTAACTCTGGAGGAGTGACTTTATAGTAAGGACTCACACTTTTTTGGTTTTGCTCATGGGAACAGTAAAGGAATATCCCATGTTCTTGCTGTGTAATCAACTCTGTGCACATTTAACCCCTACATCCTCTGAATGTTGTTTGCATGCTTTCGAACTTGGTTGTGTCCTGGTTTTGAGAGATGGCTTCTTGAAAGCCTCAGAGAACACCAGTCTTGCCAGAGACCAGCTGTGAAGTTTTACCCTATTGACCTATGCTCCAAGGATATCCATGGTTTTTATTGGCAGTTGTAAATAATTGAATCTATCAAGTTTGATTTACTAATTGGCAAGGAGAAAACTGGAGGAAGTGTTACTTGTGAAAGGAGTTGAATTGCTTGTCAGTGTTCTGAGCCGTTTGTGCCTAGGGAGAAGTCAGACTAGACATCAATTGGAATTTCAGAAAAATACCTATCAAGGTTAGGGGAGAAGTCATTCACAGTCAATATTTGGTTCAGTATACTTTGTCTTATGAAACTGATTTCCAGTGTTTTAGAGCAGCACATTTTCTAGGCTAAATGTGGTCTACTTTGGCACTTCTTTCATTATTTTTTCTGCCTTTTCCCACTTCATTATGATGATAATCTATCCAAAATGCTGCAGTGCCTTTATAGTGCAGCTGTGTTCCATGTTTTAAGCACTTTGGCTGCCTTCCCAAAATGGCACATTTCAACCATGACTGTCATGAAAGCTGCTACCAAGGATTCTAACCATCCTGATAGACTTGTGTTTGGACCAGCTTCATTATATTTTTAAGTCAGGTCATACTCAAGAATATTCCTGGCCCCTGGCTATGTGCATGGTACAGTAACACTCTGAAATTTCATCTCTTGGGACATCAGCTGTCATCTTTGAGTCATTGAGAAATGAGTTTGATGATATCTACTCAGTCCTTGGTGAAACATTTGCTGATAGGACCATCTGCCCCTTTAATAGAATTGTCATTTCAATGTCTGCAGCAGCTGCCCATTGCTAAGTCGTCAGATGCGGGGATGTCACAGAGGAGAACAGCAGAGCCTGACTGCAGTGCTGTTGTCGCCTTTGGCTCGCTCCGCCAGTACATCCTCTCCCCAGTTAATGCAATCCCCGTTTACGTGCACTGCCTGATCCACCCTTCAGACTTCTTCTTGAACTCTGGCCAGCCAGAGAGCTAAGTCATGTGGTAGCTCAGACCAGATGCCTTTTGCGTGGCCTTCACTGACAATAAGTGGCCTTCTGTGTCTGCTGAGAGGTGTTTTTAGCTTGGCTTGGCCAACTCAGATTAAAACATTGGCAAAGATATGGGAATTTGCTGTTTTATATGGATTGGCACTTTTAAGTTCTCTTTTTAGGCTTATTCTTGAACTGATGATCTCTGTTTATTATTAGATTTGCCAGACATCTGCCTTTCAGCTGTCCAAGTGGGCGTCCTCAGAACCACTGCAAACCCAAGCTGCCTAGTTTGTAGCACCCCAATGGTATTGAGTCCTGCAGTGATTCCCAAAGGGAATGAGGAGCTGATGCTAATGCTGTGTCCTTTGGAATGCAACATCTTGTAGGTGATTTGGCCTGAGTGAAAAACCTGTGGTTTTATAAACAACCCTAGTGTGAGTGACTTTCAACAGTGCTTTTCTTCCTGGTGTCCTCTGTTACCAGGCACAAACGTGTCAAACAAGCATTTTGAAGTAATGCAGTGTGGGAAGGGTCATTCCAATGGTTTGCCCATAGGCCTGGCATCTGGGAGATGCAAGTTAACTTTCCTGTCCTGCTTCTTTTTTTTTTTTTTTTTGCCTCATTTATAGTGGAGGCCTGTCTCAGTTAACTGCAGACAATCTCTGTTTAGGCATCAGATCTAAAACTTAAGTATCTGTTCTTGACTGGTAGCCAAGGATCTTTGAGGTGGTGGAAAGACCAGCACCATCCTAAAATGTGTGGCCATATTAGCCTCCTGGCAGTGTGTATTTCTGTCTGTTGAGTTCAGAGAATTCCCAGATTACTAGTTTAGATGAGATGCTTAACTTTGTGATGGCAGACAGGAGCAAAAATGAATTCAGGGCTTGTAGTCTCTCTGTCTCTGTGAAAAGTCATTAGTGATTATTTGCTCTTTGGCAGGATGTTGTGGTTGGTAATGATGAAAGTGCCTGGAGATTTTTATAAGTAACTAAGTTATGCAGAAGGGAAACCTGCTTCTGCGTAGGCAAAGGTGACCCAAATGAAGTGACAGTGGCTTCTTTTGAGTGGGAAATGAAAAGAGAACTTTTTATCCTTTTCTCAAAACTAGTTTTATACAATATATAAAGCCAAAAGCATAAGCAGCTTCTGTGGCAATCTTGGCTCTGTTTTCTGCTCCCCTACAGTTGGAGTCTTTCATAGATGTATGCATGTTGGTGTGTGCACCAACAAATTCTCTTCCTCCACCCAAGTTTGGGGAGTGAATGAATTCCCTCTTTTTTAATTCTGAAGTTCTTCCCCTTCTCTGATGTGAGTGCTGTCTTTGAGGACTAGGAGGATAAATTACAGCAGAGATGGTCTCTTGGCTCTGTGATAGGTGGTTTAGCTGCAGATGGACTCCTAACTACTACCTACTTCAATTTCTCATTAGATTTTTTTTTTTAAACTCCCTACAGTCACATGGAATGCTCTGAGGAGATCTGTGTGCATTGTTGGGTTGCTTTGCCCAGGACTTCTGGCTGCTTTTTTTGGCCTTTGAGTCATCTTGTAGGCAGGAAGAAGGTAGCAATTGCTTTTATGGTTGAAGCAGTCATTGGATATTTAATAAAATGAACTGCTAAGCGGAAGTGCTGCATGCTCCCAACCCTTTTGGGATAGTAATGACCCATCTGGTGAGAGGATCTCCCAGCCCAGTAGAGTTTGTGAAAAAGACACTGGTGTCTTTCTGTCTTTGGGAAGTGTGGTTAAGTTCTCTGGGCCCAGCCATCAGGGGTCTGTGTATCTCCCTGGCCAGAGCTGACCACATGAACAGAGGGTGTGTTGCCACATGGACCCTGGGCGCTTGGTGTGCCCTGCACTGTGATGGGAATCATGAGGCTCTTGGGCTTCACGTTTGGTCTCACTCAGCACAGCAGGGTAGTGGTGAAAACATACAACCAGGTGGTTTAGCTCAGTACCCACTGCTGAAAGGAGTATGAAGGCATTACAGCACTGCTCTGCTGGGTTTTGACTATGTGCTTCGTGCTACCTGACGGCCTGGAAAAGTTTCATGGAAGCTGCAATGCATGAGGCATTGTGTGCCAGGGAAGACTTGCTGAGTCACACTTAGTTGGTTTTTCCTTCTAGATCAGATTCATCTTGGTTTAGCAGAAAATGACCCACCAGGGCAAGATGCTATATCCACTCACACCTCTGAGGCACTATTTGAAAGCAACTTCACCAGTCTGGAGAAGAACAATCTGTTTCTTCTAGCATGAGATCCAGTGTGGAATAGTGACAGGTTTTTTGCTCACCTTATCCTGCTCTACTTTCATCACAAAAATTTTGTTTAAAATTTCTTGGTTGGCTGTAAAAGCCAGGCTTGTGGATTTGCACAGCTCTAAGCCCAGCAGGGCACTTATGGGTAATAGGAACTGCTGGAAAAATATTCCCACTCCTTTGTCTCTGTGCTTATTGTGGAAACCTGGGGAATGAAGTTAAGACTTCAAGTGCCTTTCCACATAAACCTGCTGCACTGGCTTTTAGTTGTGCTATGTCACTTCCTGCCAGGCAGTTTGCACCTTGTGCTGTCCTTGATCCCCTTAGAGCTACTGCCTTTCTCACCATCAACAGGAGGTGTGACACATCCCATTGACTCCAAAGTACATTCCTGGTGGCACATCTCCACCATGTGCTATGTGATGAGAAGGGAAGAGTCTTTTCCCTCATAGGTGCCCATGCTTGCACTGCAAGAGCTGCCTTTAAAGAGGCTGACAGACATTTTATGGCACTTGCACAGCTGGGGTTGTTTTGAAGCTGTGTGCAGTACATGTGAAACCTTCTCCACGTGTCTTACCATTAGATGTTTTGCACTTCGTCTTCCTCTGGAAAACTCCCCCTTGCAAAACAAAGCACCATGGCGTGCAGGATAAGTTGGTAGTCAGGTGTGTGTTCAAGAAAGCCCTATTTTTATTTTCCTTTTTTGTTTCTGTTTTTTTCACTTGTTCCCCTTTGCATCTTACTGGTAGACACTCACTAGTGTACATTACTAAGGGACACTTTAGACTCCTTTTTTCACTGAAGTTGTAAATTGTGACCTGCTCTGATCTCAGGCAGTGTACCCATACCACTGCTATGTTTATCTGTTTCACTGTATTTTGTTCTAACAGTGCTAAGTCTTCATCTGGGGCAGGGAGCTGGTGAATGTGAGCTCTGAGCCTGGAGATTTTCTCCTGTTTCTCTCACTGAACACTCAGAGGATCTTGCATTTTGGCATTTGGCCACAGACTGAAACCCTCTGTGGCCTGCTATGACCCAATAACTGCATAAAGCAGCCCTAGAATTTGGCTTCTGATTGTTATTTTTTGTTTAATTATATTCATAATGCAGTGATGCATAAGGAGACAGGAGTTTCTGAAAGGATTTAGGTCAAGCTCAAAGAAATTGCTATTAAATGACATTGATTTTTATTTTATATAGCTGGGACTCTTTTTTTAAGTACTTTAAATATTTAGTGACACTTTTTCCCCTTTATCTCAGGGGTCAGTGTCTTGTATTGGCTGATGGTGTGGCTTCACTTGCCAACATACAAAGGTTGCCAATTGTCTCTTTTCATCTTAACAAGCTTGGCTTTTTACCGTGTCTGTAAGCAGTGCTTGGGTATTGTATCCAGATGATGGTCCAGCTCCCTGCAGCTAGACACTGCTCTCTGACTTCCTCTAACAAGCTTTTCTTTGCAGGCTGGGATACTCTTAATCCCTTCTAGCATTACTCAAGATGGGTCAGGGAAAGGCCATGTGTTAGCATAGTTTTCAATTTCCTGCTTGTATAGCTTATCTGTTCTCTGCTGAGCACCTCTGCAGTCTGAGTTTTCCGAGTCAGAACAGCTCTATTTTCTAGAAAAGAGTGGAACATCAGTTGTGTGTGTCCCCCCATCCTGTCATCATCCTGTCCCCTCCACTTTCTTTTTATGTGTGCTGGGATGTCCTTTATCATCATGACACATTCTGTTTTTAATACCTTGTACCTGCAAAGGTACTTGCACTGTGAGCAGTCATAGCTTTTTAGTCATGGGCAGTTTTGGTATATCCTTGAGCTGGATTCAAACACTTCTGTGAAAAGCACAACTAATGAAACCTGATTTTCACATTTTCCTGTGTGCAGTTATTAAATGTGGAAAAGGTTAATGGCTGAGAAGCCTTAGCTGAACTCACTTCAGTGGGAAGCTGTGTCTGGTCACTCAGGGAGACAGTCGAAGTTGTTCTAGCTTTAACTGGATACAGTGTTCCTCTTCCTTTCATGCCCAGCATTGGAGGCTTCTGCACTTGCAGACTGGCTGTGAGGTTGTGTTGGTGTTTTGTGGCTGCCAGCCTGTGTCTGGAAACATTCCTGGAGTGAAGCCATGCCAGGCTGCCAGTGCCTGACTCACTGAGGCCATCACCCTTTCATAACGTGCGTGCACCCTGTGCTCCTTGAGCTGCTCTGTGGCAAAGTCTTTTGCAGCCATTTATAGCAACTGGGGGTGAATTTATGTCCTGTGCTTGCACTTCAGGGCAGGATATTGAAGGATGCTCCAATGCCTTTGCTGTTCTGGCTAAGGGGACAGTGGAGTTGAGACTCTAGCCAATGTTGAGACTCTAGCTGTATGTTCCACTGCATGCTGCCACACTTGTGTGAAAAGGGGTTTCTTGATGGGAGAGGGCTGAGATTAAAACCTCTGGCAATGTGCAATGGAGGTACCTATAGCTGCTCCCTGGGGCAATCAAAGGGATGCTCCACATGCTCGAGTTTTAAGACAAGGCTTGATGGGACGCTGGGTAACCTGATCTAGTGGATGGTGTCCCTGCCAGGCAGGGGGGTTGGAACTGGATGATCTTTGAGGTCCCTTCCAACTCTGACAATCCTATGATCCTAAGATAAGTTCTGACACCCTCCTAGGAGTACTGGAGTGCACTCAGTTCCCCGCTGTCAAGTGCCTGATCAGAAGGTTTTGCCTGTCATGTTTCCAGGGAGCACAAATTGCAGTGCCTCTGTCTCTGCACAACAGCATGTCTGTACAAAGCAGGCTGGGGGGGGGAGCACGGCACAGTCCTTGCAGAGATCTCTCTTGTAATCATGGTCAATAAAAAATTATTTTTTCTAGGTGCATTTGGGGCATTTTGAGGCAGGAGCTACCAACATTTTCTAGTGTATTCAGTGTAGAGAAAACAAGTCATGTTCATTTAGCAACTGTTTGGGCTGGAGGGAATAAACTAGTTACATCTAGCAAGTAGAAAAGAAACCTGAAAGATACTGTGTTTTCATCCAGTTAGATGGGCAGAACCAGGCAGCAGAGCTCTGCACTCTCGGTGTGTCTGCAGCCACCCTGTGCCCTCTACAATCCCCTTCATAGCCCCAGTGCTTGGCAGAGCACCATAAAAAAAGTGACTAAAAATAATGTAACTTTAAAATGTTGCTAAGCTAAGGTAGCAATGACCTAGCTGTTTACATATCTGCATGGGGGTAGTCATTAGTCAAGGGGTGCATGGGGTTCATTTGTTTTCCTCCTAGGAAGGGCTGTTTTCACAGTTAATAATTGCTTCCATATGAGAGTTGAAGGTGCACTGCTCTGTCTTTATCACTGGGAAAGGATGTGCTGAAGAGCTTAGCCAGTGGCAGGTGCTTGCTTTGAATGACAGATCTTGGTTGCCTCCTTTTAGCTTTTTTTCAGTGATTAGTGAAATTATTGGAAACTTTTTGGAAGAAAAAAACCCCTGCTTAAGTTACAAGTTGTATTAGATGAAGCTTTTCCTTTCCTCCAGTAGATCCTTTCTTCATTTTCTAGATTCTGTGTAATACTGTCTTGTTTTTCCTGGCTGTTTACAATAATGCCAGAATTCAGAGAACCAGCTTCTCTCTTGCCTTCTTTGTTCTCTGAAATTGATGTTTTGTTGCCTACTCTCCAATTTTCCTGGGCAACTGACTCAACTGGGGACCAGATGTGGGTGGATGAAGACATGTTGCAGCCCGAGATTTTGTCTGGATGTGTTCATTGCTTTCTGTGCATTGGAGGTTTATTTGCATGGCAACAAAACCTCTTCAGTACTGCCGTGAACACACATGCTGGGAATGTTTGCCTTCTGAAAATGAAGGGATGCATTAGAGGCTTCTCTGAAATAGAAGCAGAGGAGCAAGAGATGAGCTGGAATTGGCATTGCTTCCCCTCAGCAGAATATTGTCACCAAGTGACCAGATTTCTGTGTTTTGATAGTTCTCACTGTGAAAGGAACAATTTTAGATGAGCCAAGCCAACAAGGACAGCAACAGCAGCTCTGAACCATACAGTAGGAGAACCAAATATTCTCTGCAGTCTTAGGAGGGCCAGTTTTGTTGAGAACAAACACCACAATTTTTTTCCAAAGGATAGCCCAACTGGATGTGACTCAGAAGAGAACCATCCAAATTTCTGTCAAGCCCAGCTTCTTTTTGGTGTCACAGAGCCAACTGAAACCTGCTGTATTGTAAAAGCACTGACATCAGCATAGGCATGTGCTTTATTCACCTGCAAGTGTTGGTAGATTTAAAAAGTTTTATTGAAGGGAAGCCACACCTATAACATAACAGTTCTCCTCCTGCTTGTCCAAGCTGAAGAAATTTGTGTTGCTGTGATGACATCCTGCAGAACTGGAAAACTCCTCTGTTAAATGTGCTGCTGTAGTGCAAAACAGATTGCAGAGAGGCTGTTCCAGCTTGTTGCCACATTTTATGTCCTGTCAGGCCTCAAGGACAAATACAAGTTAGACAGTTTAGAAAAAGTACTCCTGAAACTAAACACATTTGCAGTGAACAAAACCTCACTTTAGGAATCTAAATGTCCATACAAAAATGCATGGAGTTTTTTTGCAACATAAGAAAGCCCTCAAGATCAAGCAGCCTGTTGTCTCCTGGCACTCTAAGGTTCTGGAGATGTGAACAGGCTCTGCTGTAGCACCCTTAACCATGGCAGCAGGACAGTCTTTTCATCTGTGGGAGAGCTGTGCTCTGTAAGTGGCCTGTGGCTGGTTTCAATAATGCTGTGGCTACCTGTTGGTTATCCTTGTTCCTGCAAAGGGATAATCCTCTATGGGAGGCACAGGTACAAAGTCAGAGTTAAGATTGAAGTAGGTGATGACACCAAAGGGTCAAAAACCTCACCTCTGATACACCCTAGGAAGACTTCTCTTTGGCATATGGGGATTCCCAGTTCAAGTTTAAGTAGGGTGGAGTCATAGATGAAAGGGAGAAGAAGATGTATCCCCCTATTCCTAAGCAGCCACAAGCGTCTGAATTTGGTATCAGCCGTTTGACACACAAGGCTTGAGTGACACCTTTGTCTGCCTGGCCAAGAGGGTTCTTCTCTGATGGCCCATGAGCTTGTGATCCTCATCGAGCGTGCAGAGCAAAGCTCTTGTCTAAATCCACCCTCATGCAGTCACATTCAGGTTTCTAACTGGAAACTTCATCCAGACTGAAACACATTGCAGATAAGAGACCTCCCAAGGATCTGTCTGACCTGCATGGAAATTAGTCCTGGTGCAAGATGTGGGACATGGTGTTTTACATAGAGGATTGTGGTGGTGTGGCTTCTAATGTGGCTGGTTATACTGGAGTAAAGCTGACCTACAGAAATGAGGCAAACAACTATAAAGGACTTTTTATCAGTAAAACCATGTGTGTGTGCTTGGGGGTGGGAATGTTATGTTTTTTAATGCATCTTTATGAAATAATAATGAACTGTATGTAGACATGGCTTAAAAAAAAAGGCAGAATCCCAGACTGGCTTTCTGTCTGTACTTACTAAGTGTCTTTTGGGTTATTAAAACCCTAGGCTATATTAAATGATTGTAAAGATACAAGCTTGTTATTCTGAAGCCGCTTGAGATATTGTACAATGTGGCTGCAGAGCTATGCAAATTGGAGTCATTTCCATTTGACATGTGCACTGTAATTGTTGAAAGCTTTTTTCCAAATTTACTTTTTTATGTCTGCTGTAGTTAATTCACAGTCTCCTTTTAACATTGGCAATTATAATTATTTGCCAAGAGCACATCCTTGCTAACAAAAATCCAGTTTTCTTTTGCCTGCAGCTTTTCTTTTGATTTCATGATGAGGTGCTGTTAATCAGAGGAACCAATGCTGGCCTGTGAGTATCCAGCAGGGCAGAAAAACACTGCAGTCAGAAAAAAGAAATGCAATTAATTAGCCTAAGCTTCTTTCTAGCGTCCCAACCTGGGGCCTCCTGAGTTGCTGTGTTTGTGGAGAGGAGCTCTGTGAGATCAATCAGAGTTAGCATCTCAATAGGACTTGCAGTGAAAACTGTCTGTGCCCACTGAGAGATTTCTCCTCAAGAGGTCTTGCTCATTCTTCTTCTGTAGTGGCTACAGATAGAAAATAACAGGTATTTGGAGAAAACAGTGTTAGTAGGTTGAAAAAATTCTTTCTGTGGCTGTTTTGCATAGAGAGCTGAGCCAAAGCTGTGGCTAAAAAATGCAGCAGTTGAAGGACTTTAGGCTTCTAGCTGCATACTGTCATCCAGAAGTAAAACAATTCTTATTCAGTTGAAAATGCCTCATCCTTCCTGCCCTCCTTTCTCCTTTGGGATCAGTGTGTTATGCAGCTTCTGAAAGGAAACATAAGTGCAAGTGCTTTCTAAGAATTACTGACCTACTTTACAGGTATTTTATTCTTCCTTCAATCAGAGTCGTATCTGTAAGAATGTAAGTAGATAAAAATTACATTTGTTTCACCCACCGCAGCACAGGTCAAGTGCAGGAGGGTTCTCCCTTTTAAGTTTCTACCCCTGGAAATATTACTTCCAAGTTCTCCTGGGGCTTCAGAGGGATGAGGTCTGAACAGAGCCTTGAAGTGAGCTCTTAGAGCAGTGTAATGTAGGGCAACCTGGACTGCACTTCTCCCATAGTCAAAGGTCTGTCTCAAAGTGGCACAGCTAGAGGAACTGTCCTTGTTGACCTGTCTTTCTGGTCCAGGTATGCAGCATGTACATGGTAAAACACAACCTGTTGTGAATAGGGGCTTGTTTTCCATTGTGTGCTTGCGGAGCACCTAGCACAGGAGGATCCTGAGATTACAATACAAATGCATCAAAACCAGCCATTGAGGCTGATGAAGAACACATCAGGTTGGACTACCATAATGACTAGATCCATCATATTGAATGTAAAGGGGAAATATTCCAGTGTGGACATGTTTTCCAGCAGATTTTCAGTGGTGGGGAAGAGTTCCCAGTCTCCATTAGAGCACGTCCTGGAAAAGCATAGTGAAATATGGCTTCAGCTGCTACTGTAGTGTGCCTGTGTCTTGTCCAGCATGAATAGCATTTTCCAAGAAAATCCTTTTGGGAAGACTAGTCTGCAGCTTGACTTCAGACAGGGCAATCTGGCATCCAGGCTGATTGTACCCAATGAGTTACTGCTATCTGAGTCAGCTGGTTGGGCTGCCACTGAGTCCTTGGCTCTGATGTGAGCTCTGCAGTCTGGGAAGTCATTAATCAAGCATCCATCTTTCTTCTGGAGCCAGGGAAGCACGGTGTCAGCGTCTCACATAGTTAGAATTGCTGATTCACTTTGATCCTCTCTGCTGCTTTTCAGAATGGCTTTATGGCTCCTCTTTAGCAGCACTTGGCTCTTGCTGACAGGAATAAAATACTACCTGAGAAAGTACACCAAGTCTAAGACAACTCTCTGGGGAGGGGGAGGGGTTTAGAAGTTACTAAGAAGTTTCTCAAAGAAGCTGAGAATTATGGAGTAGGATTGGATGAGACCTTAAGGAAAGTGCTGGGATGAGAAGTTAATGAAAAGGCTGTTAGTTCAGGCCACAGTTTGCTTGTCACTCTTGTTCCACTGACAGTGTTGCTTGAAGAGCCAGACCAGTGACCAGTGTGACTACTTTAATTAATGGGATTACAGCTGAGGTAGATTTGACCTGAAGTTTGGTAAGGCTTGATGCCAGCTCCCTAGGAAACTCCATTATCAAAATTGTCATTAACTTCAAAATAGAGGTGGCACTGGTCTGAAGGAACCAGACCCAGTAATGGCTAGGATAGAGCTGTGCTACCCAACATCAACTCAGAGAGGCAGGGGTCTTCTATGGTAACATACTTTGGCTTGATAGTGTCTCAGCAAAGGGATTTCATTATGATCAGCATTTTAATTAAACTGGTTTGATTTTTCTTATGTAGGCCAAGATAACTTACTTTCTTTACCTGTGTGTTCTGTGGTCTTGGTCTTGCTGATATTGGCGAGATAGAAAAACCATCTCTGGTCTAAGCAGATGATTCAGGCTGTGAAGCAGAGATGCAAAGCCATGAAGAATCAAGCTGGGGTCTCATCCATAAATAGTCTTAGGCAAACTCTGATGTCCTAGGCAGGTGGAAAAATGTTGTCCTGCAGGCTGACTCTTGTGTATATGCTTTTGTAGTCTCCTAGATCCTGATGAAATGGTACACCAGAAATGAGCAGATAGGGAAAGCAGCCTTAAGCCCCTTAGGTGAAGAAGGAAGATTGGTCCAGCTGACATGATTCATCTTGACACCTTTTGCTTCCTTACTTTCCCCTCCCTCTCTGTTGTGGCCTTTCTTGAGAGTGGAACAGTGATGCCAGCCTCTCCAGTGCTGCTTGCTGATACCACTCAGCAGAAAGGGGACCTGCTGACACAAGGAGTATGAAACCACTGAAAGAATATTCTTCTCCCCAAGATGTGCATCCTGGTGTTTTTCCATCTCTGCATAACTTCACATCACTCTGGAAAATGGGGTTCTGCTGCTAGGCATAGCCTTAGGGGTTCTAGTAGGGTTTGTCTGATAATTATGAATTGACTTTTCCAGTTTCTGCAGCTGTGTGTTTGAAAGAGGTGATGTGATTTATGGTGTGAGCTTGTACATGCAGATGCACATGGGGACACAGTGTACATCCACTCACTACCAAATGAAAGGAATGACACAACTCGCCTCCACCTGCCCTGTGCTTGTGTTTATGTATGCAGAATATGTTCCTTTCTCTGCATATTATATGTTATATGTTCCTTTCTCTGCATATGTGTGCATCTGTCTGTGCTTAGATACTGGAGTTAAAACTTGTGGGTGAGGGTGCAGTTTTCAAATGCATCCAATTACATTAGTGCATCCCAGCCCATAGTTGGGTGCTTTGGTGTCCATAGTCAGTACAGGATTTGGGAAGGTAATGATTTTAGGATCTATTTTAAACCCTCATATCAGAAAATGAGGTCAAATGCATGCTTCAAAAGGAGCAAAAGGAAAAGAAGTAGAAATGCTGAAGCTGAAAATATTGCAGAGAAGTAAGGTTAAGGGAATTGCGTGGAGCAGAGGCTGGGTTAAGTAAGTAGCAAAGCTGATGCTTCATACAATCTGCAGTGTATCTCACACAGATACTATCACTGAATGTTTACTGAAGAAAAACAATCCTGAAATATAAAGTGCAGGGAGAGTATAGGGTTTGCTGCTCTGTGTGGTGATGCCACATGAGATACAGATAGAGATCTGCCACTGCAACTTGTAGAGTTGGGGTTTTTTTAAGACTTGGATTTCCTTTCACTTTCTCTGTCGCTTGGCTGGCAAGTGGTCATAAAGCTTCCTGAATGCTGCACAGATCTGCCAAAATAATGGCTGCATTAATTGCTCATGGGCATTAGTCTGATGTTTATTGGTTTTCAGGTTTTTATTTAGCACATGATTACAACTTGCTAGTTTTAATGGAAGTAGAAAGGGTAGGCAAGAGGAACATAAAGAAAATCACTCTAATTATCAGCTATAAATTTACCCGATGCAGTAAGTGTAAACAATCCTGTGATGGAAAAGCAAGCTGAAATAAAATTGAACTGCTTGATTTCCAAATTCTCCTGAAACCTTTGCAACATTTAGCTGTTGTCAGCTAACACAAGAAGAAACATATTTAAATACAGATAATGATGCGTAGAGATGAACCATAGGCTGTGATTGCTCTGTGACTTCATTACTGTGGAAAAGAAAGGTATGATATACTGAACTGATGGATGTGCATTTTGCTCTGAAAGTTGAATAGCAGGAGTGAGAGTAATTGGAACAAATAAAGGAACAAATACAGAGATTTCCACTGAGGTTTCTATTTAGTCCTAAACCAGTTAAAATCCCATAGAAATTAATGATTGTTTGCTTGAGTAAGGTGTAAGTAGAATGGTTCTCTTTTCTCAGTTTATCTGAGTATGTAGTGCAAGCCTTCTGACTTTTTTCTTGTCTAGGGAAGTACTCAATCCCTACAGTTTTGATGGAGGTTTGAAGATCTAAAAATTGAATAGAAATTTGGGAAGGCCAGCATACTTTGTCCCATATACTTTTTCCCAAGTGCATATGAGAACATGGAAAGCATCCAAGTAGGGCTCAGGGAAGGTAAGTCTGAGCATGTTTCAGATGCCTGAACAGATAATCTCCAGCTGGGATCTTTGAATCATTTCCTTGTGGTGTACAAGTGGCTGGTTTGTCAGGGTTTGTTGGCACCTTCTCTACCTTTCCCAGGAGTTAAAGGTTTTTAAGTTTTAAAAAAAAAAAATAGTTTATTTCAGTCTCCATTGCTGTTATTTGCATAAGTACCTACAGAGAAGAGATCAAAATGACATGCCAGGTGAGCTATAAACCAAGCATCAAACTGTAGCCTGTGTTAGGAAGGGGCTAGAGGATTTTGCTTTGCCTTGCAAAGCATGCTGGCATACAAGTAACATGAGATTCGGTTGCTTTCCTTGCTCTCAAGCACATTGCCTATGGATACAGTGATTGAGATGCTTTACACTCCCAAATCAAAGGCCTCAACTAGTCAAGCTTAACAGAATAAGCAATCAAAAATTCATATGGACTTGTTAAGAAAAGTTAACTAACTTGGAAAGTTACCTTAGCACGTTGTCAAAGTCATATGGATGCATATGGTCTTTGCAGAAGAGGTCAGAGGGCAATGACTCATAGAATATCTCAGATTAGAAAGCACCTTTAAGGATCATCAAGTTCAACTCCTTGCTCCTCACAGGACTACCTAAAATTTTATGAAGGAACCCTGAGTCCAACATAAACCCAAAAGGACTGCATCTATTTCTGAGTGCCTTGAATGCTGCTACAGCTGCATTTATACCTACAGCAACAGTCCCATGTGCAGACATGGCCCCAGTCCATAACCCTAATGACTACCTCTGTGCAAATAAAGGTTAGAGGCTGTTGAACGCGGAAGTCCTGGACTCTGCACACGATTCAATATGAATTTGGCAAGAAGTCGATTTTATTAAACACACAGTCTACTTAAATACATTTTCTACATACGTGCCACATGATAGCTCAAACTACAATTGGTTGCATGCATTGTCTACGTGCCTAAACATTACATATGATTTGCTAAGACCTACTGACCACAAGGCATCAATCTCCACCTCTGACTCCTGCTGTCAGGTTCTTGTTGTTGCAGGTGGCAAGGCTGCTAATCTCCTTGTTTTGGTATTGCACAAACACGCTGTCCTTGAGTATGCTCTCCCAGCATACTTTCACACAGTAAAGAGTCCAAGGTTGTATGCTTTCTCATAATAACAGTGTCCCAAACAGTATGCTTTCAGATGGGAACAGAATCCTGTCAGACAATGTCCAGGATTGCTCACAGTATGTCCACTATACGTCCATTTTCCTCCAGAAATCCCACAAGAGGCAATATTAATACATAATGAAAATTGATATCACAATCTGCTCTCATTCTGATGAACCATCCTGGTTCTGCTTACATGGCACCTGCTGGCATCATTGTAATCTCTTGGAGTCAGCAAGATATTTTCCCAGCCTAGGCACCAAACCTTGTCAGTGATCTATAAAGAACCCAACATTTCTTTATTTCAAGACAAACCAGTTCCCTGGTTTCTCATTTTCTTGAGAATTTCTCATTCACAGCTCATGTTAACCTTCTTACTGGTTGAGCCTACTTGCAGTTCTTGCACTGTTTGTGTGCACTGTGCATGTCTCATTAGCTGGGTGACACCTCAACTGTTGTGGAGATGCTGCTTGTGTATCAGTAGCAGTAGGGTGTCTTTGCAGGGTTTTGTTTCAACATGCAGGTAGTCAACTTGAGTGAACTTTGGTTTAGCCTGTGGTTACAGGGCAGCCAAGGCAGAGACAGTCACAAATAACTTTTTTTTTCCATGTAGTTGAATGTTTTGGGGTTGTTTAGTCTGGAGGAGACTTAGGGGAGCCCTTATCACCCTCTACAACTACCTGAAAGGAGATTGTAGCAAGATGGGGGTAGGTCTCTTCTCCAGGGTTAACAGTGAGAGGATGAGAGGAAATGGCTTCAAGTTGAAGCCGGGGAGGTTTAGATTAGATATAAGGAGAAAATTCTTTACTGAAAGGGTTGTAAAGTCTTGGAATAGGCTGCCCAGGGAGGTGGTGGAATCACTATCCCTGGAGGTGTTTTAAGAAACATTTAAATATGGTACTTAGGGACGTGGTTTAGTGGCATGTTAGTGATAGGTATGGTTGGACTTGGTGATCTTGGAGGTCTTTTCCAACCTGTGTGATTCTGTGATTCTGATTCTGTTTAGGTTTTTGTTTTCAGTGCAGTTGTTTGGAAAAGAGGTTACACCAGTGAGAATAAGCCAGCCTAAAAACTGGAATCAGGGTGTGATGCACCAGGGCCAGAAGTAGATGCATGAACTGAGACCTCACTTTGGGTGGTGTGTACAGTTTGGGCATGTTCGTATTTACTTTCTAGAGGTTTTTCATCTAATGCTTCATGAAGTGCATCTCACCCCAGTTGACTATAAAATGTAACCATGCATGTGTTTCTTTACTCCATAATATTCTGCTGCAGAGGAGGAGATGCAGAGTTTGTACAATCTCTGAGGCATTGATTTGCTGTGGCCAAATGAGCTGCTGCTTGTCAGCAGGGCTGTGTATTACTCCTGGTGGCATTCGCTGTCTGTTTCAGCTACGAAGGAAAACATGTTCCCTCAGTCTCTCTTATTTTCCTTTACACTTAAAGCAGACTAGGAACACACACATGCCCTGTTAGTATGACTCAGTTTATAAGCTATGATTCATTATGCTAGTGACTCCATTTTTTTGCAACAGCTATACTGTGATTAACCAAGATTGCCTTGGCCAGTGTCAGAGCTGTGACTAATGCCAATCTTGTTAGGCATTCATCATCCAGATTTATCCCCTTGTCAAAAGTTTTGTTAAATAAGGTTTCCTCAAAGAAAGGTTGTCTTGCCATCAGTTTTCCCCTGGCAGATGTATTGACTGAAATAAGTGTGGTTTTTGTGCCACTCGAGGAACTGAGTGACAGATCATGCACTGAATACAATAAATGCAACCATTGTTCTTCTTGTTACTGTAATTATTACTGTATCACAATAGCAACAGCAGTGTAATCATAGCAGAGGCACCTCTATAGTAATAAAAAAATCCTCATCCTGTGTGAAAAGGTTTACAAATCATCTGAGTGATTGTTGTATGAGATGACCCAGAAATCACTCCTCATTTCCCAGAGACTTCTATCAGGTTTTCCCCTTTTCCTGCTAGATATATTCAGACCCATATTTATTTTGACTGTTTTGACTGTTCTGGGGGATTCAAAACTTTTTCATCACTGTGCAGTATAATATTCACACATCTCCACATGTAAGGCATCAGAAAATAGTATTCGCCCCCTAGAATAATCTGTCCCTGTGTTGCATTTCGCTAGCCAGAGGCACGTACTGAGCAGTAGCTTAACACTCACATCTCACTACTTTAACGTAAATGTTGCTTCTCCATCATTCCTTTCTTCCTGTCCGGTCTCTGGGTGCTAATTTTCTTTGAAATCTCTTTCTTTCTCCTCCATTGTTACTTTTTTTTCTGCAGAAAAGATACTAGCATGGCTCACCCAGCTGAAGGAGAGCCTTTTAGGATGGCCTTCAAGGACTGGGGGTGTTGTGGATACCGTCAGGGTTTGCTCTGATGCTCCTGGAGTGGCAGGACCTTCTCTGGGCTGCTTGCACCAGCCCCTTCCAGCATCCTCCTTCCCACCTTGTAGTGTTCTTCCTTCCTGTTCCCTCTTCTCTGCTCCCCTCTGTTCCCTCAACAACTTTCCTGCTTTCCTCTGCTGCTGCTTGTTCATCTGGAGAAACACCTCGTGGCTGTCTTGGGTTCCCTTGGAAGCCCCAGGTGGAAAGCCAGACCATGGGCTTCACCCAGGTCTTCCCAAAGCCCACATTGCCAGTCTCTTCCCACTGCTCCAACACCCAGATGAGCTTCATATTAACAGACTGGATGTTACTGTAGGAAACAGCAGTTTCATGGTGAAACAGCCAAAAAGAAGCACTTTTTGTTGAGACAGCTGTTTGAAAACTGCACCTGAGGACCAGGCTTCTGAAAGCCAGAGGCTGAGATACCTTCATTGTCATCATCTGAGTAGGGAAGGAGCTGTTAGTTGAGTAGTAATTAAGAGAGGGTACTGCTTCCCAAGTGATTCTGCAGTGCTTGAAGAGCAGATCAGAAAATAATCAGTTATGGTGCTAAAGATTTGTGGCTTATCATGCATGTAGCAGGGTGAACTGATTGCTGTATCTCTGAAAGGCTGAAGAGCTACCCCAGCTATCAAACTTAAATGAACAGTGGCTGTGTGAGCTTTTGCCTTCAAATTCTGTATTTGCATACGATTTCCAAGAGGCATTTTCAATGTTATGTGTCTCTCCTTGGTACACATCTGCTTGAAATACAGAATAATACTGAACAGGTTTCTTCCAGCTCCATATAGAAGTGACCATGTCTGTGAGGTTTTCATAAGGACACTTCTGGAACAGCAAAAATAATGCTTTTTGTTGTTGCACCAAAATCTGCCTTTAGTTCTGTGGGTCTCCCCTGAAGCCAGCAGTTCAGCACAGTTACAGCTCAGCTCAGTTATATTTTCTTCTGAATTTCTAGAGAAGTGGTGAATTTGGAAGGAAAAGAGAACTTCACTACAAACCCCAGGTTTTTTCCAAAGTTCTGTGAGTCATTGTAGATTAACTAAGATTTTTGTGAGAGCCTGGCTAAATTACAGCCTCCACATTTTGCATATTTTGCAAATTTAAAAGAAAGGGCTAGAAAGGAATGATTCAAATAGCTGTGAGGGTTTCTGAAGTAATTATTACTGAGGGGAAAAAACAATTCTCTATGGTTTTGCATAGAGGTGTACACCCAAATTCATAGAGCTGGAAAGACTGTTTCTGAATATCCAAAGGGATTTCAGCAGTACCATCTGCTGACATAATCAGTGTCACAGAAACATCTCTGTCTAGTATGGGAATGGGCAAATGACACAGTTCTTCTGATACTCAGCTTATCTCAAACGTCTGTGGAGCTGTACAGAACCAAATGCTGGCTTCTGGTGTCTAACATAGTTTCTGAGCAAACTCACAGAATTGACAGTGTGTGTACATCTGTGCAGAGGAGCAAATTGCTGTAAATCAGCTTTAAATGACTTTTGATTTAAGGTATTTGTTTTGACTGTGGTTTTTGATCTATTCCTAAGGATAGGTCTTCTGTCAGTTTGGCCAAAATGGCTGATTTTCAGCAAAGTCTAGCCTTTTAACTAAACTTATTCCTTTTTGTTTGTTGACTTAGGTACATTTATAAGAGTACCTGTATATCTTATGTATAGAAAGTGGTGAATACCTCAGCTTATTTTGTCAGTGTTACAATGCTAAAAAACCATGGTGAGATACTTCTTCTTCCTGTGTTAGATGATCCTATTTTATATTTTCATGTCAAGCTGCATTAGGATGGAAACCATGATCTGATTACAACTAATAATTTGTGTCCTAATAATACAGCACTTATCACTGCAACACATTTTACAAGCTGTGAACAGAACCAAGTGCCAAAGCTTTATTTCCCTTCTGACCCTGCATAGGATCCAAAGGCACCACCAGGAGCTGCAATGGTTCAAAATCTCAGAAGAAAAAATTGCTCATGTTTATTTATTGTAACCATATTCATGATAATACTGATTGTCACTATTTGGAATGTAGCTATGTAGTAACTTTGTGGTAAATCTACATTTAGAGAAGATAGGATACTATCTGATCTGAACGTTTAAAATCAGCCATTTGAAATAAGCCTGGTAAGCATGCTCTTCCACCCTCACTGTACTTGCTGCAACTATCAGACTATTCCTTGAGTATTGACAGTTCCTTTTTAGCTTTAGAAATGTATTTTTTGTTGACTGATCTATCTGACTAGCTTTTGTGCACCATGTTTTCCTCTTTGTCTCACCCCCCTCCTGACCAAGAGCAATTGCTCACTAATGAATTAGTCTGCTGCCACTGAAGGTTTTGATTATATGCCCAGATTTCAACTAGAGCTCTGCTTGATTTTCTTGTGAATAGGAGGAGGAGAAAATATTGTCTTGGGGTCTCATGTCCTGAGCCAAAGAGCTAGAGGACTAGTCTTGCTCCAGTTCAATGACAAGAGATTTTTTTTTTTCCTGTGAAAATGTTTCTTTCCTTATTTGAAACAATCAGAGTGGATGGGAAAAATGCTGGCATTGCAGGTTTCAGAATTGCTGAAGCCTGTGCCTGTTATAGCTGCTTTACCCTCCCTGCACTGTGGGCCCAGGAGTTTTGCTCATTTTCAGACTGTGCAACATAAAGGCATTACAGGAACAAAGAAAATTCGGCTGCTGCTAACCAAGGAGCTAGAACCTTCTCTAAAATGCAGAGCTGCAAACCCCAGGCATTTCAAAATCTTACTTGCGCTCCTTACTCTTCCCCTGCATTTACATGGAAGAAAATTAAATGCTACTACTCTGGACTGTATCTACTTGCCACTACACTTTTGGGCTTTCAAAATTGTCTCCTCATCACAAGGGCTTCTTTAGTCTAAAATGAAGGCTGAGGTTTGCAAATGAATTGCATGACTTCCTTACAAAAACAGTTTACTGTAAGGTGAGTGACGAGCCATTAGATCATGGTTACAGTTTGACTTTCCAACATCATGGGGAGAGAAATCTTCACCCAAGTGACTTCACACCAGTGACAATGTAGACAGTTTTTTTCTATCTGCTCAGCTGCTTTGAGAGAGTTGGTTAGACATCTCTACTTCTTCAGAGAAGATCACTGTTCTTAAATAACCTTCTTCAAATAAATGCAGATTGGTAAATAAATTGTTGAGGCTTGGTTTGGGGGATATATGCACCCTAGCAGATAAAGAATAGTCAAGACAGACCATTCAGCCCTTAACCTTCCTTGTGAGACACCGAGAAGACACTAGTGTTAGTAGTGGTTATGTGATGTGGGCCTGCTCTGGAAACTTCTATTAATTTTGAAGAACAACCAAGCAGTCATCAGATGTTGTCATCTTTTAGTCTTTATCAACCAAATCTAGAAGTGAAATTATCTTGCATTATTTTTGCTCAAATTCATGACCTTTTAAATTTAAAGGACTGTTAAGACTGAGTTATACCTGTCACTGGTCTAGGGATCTGGTCTCTCTCATAGATTGTCATCTTCCAGCTCCACCACTACTTGTTTTTTCCCTTTTTAAAAGAAAGGGATAGAAAGGAATGGTTCAAATAGCTGTGAGGGTTTCTCAAGTCATTATTACTAAGGGGAAAAACTAATTCTCTATGGTTTTGCGTAGAGGTATACACCAGAATTCATAGAAATGTGTAGAAAGAAGATAAAGGGGTTCAGGGAAGCAGACCTGTTGGGTCTAAAGTGGTTGTCACCTCATGGACCTGTGGGCACAGGTGGCTCACTGTCACCACGGCATAGTGCCTGTTAATGCAGGTTCTTTGTGTTTCTGGCCCCCTGTGCCTGGAGCAGTGGGTCTCAGAGCAGGTCCTAGGCTGAAGCCTTGTATGGCAGCTGTGAGTGGACTTCAGAGTCAACTTGCCCTCCTGGGAGCTTTGTTAGGAGATATATTGTCCAACTTCAGCTTTAGACTTGGGCTGGCCAAAACTGAGCCCCTCTCTATTCCATCCCAGTTCAGACACATCCCACGCTATGTCATGTCACTTACAACCCAGCTGGCACCGCAGTGTCTCTTGTTAAAACACACGCAGGCAGAGAGACTGGGGTGAAGGCTGTGTGGAGCTCTCAAAAAGCATGATGTATACTTAGATTATTTTTCGTCTAAATTTTACCTAAGAACTTAAGAAATCAATGTTCAGAAGTGGCCTGATCAGAAACTGGAGCATCACAGACCAGGTTTCTTGATGCAGGTAGTAGGGGTGTGCATGCTTTCAGACAAAGAGATCTGTTTGCCTCTGTTGATTCTCACCATGGACAAATACATTGCACTTCCTTGCTGAAACAAGCTGATGGCACTGCCTTGCTTTTCTGTATTTAATGAAGTTTTTGCTGTCTGCTGTGGTGTGATTTTCAAAGACGTGTGAAGCAGCAAAACACCTTGATAGAATGACAAGAGGTAGCCATTGATCCTTTCTTAGAGTCTAGCCCAAAAGTGAATGGGGTTAGACCCTAACCCCAGGCCAGGAGCAGGGGGTCAGAGAGTCCTCCTGCAGCACCTGCATTCAGAACTCACACACTTTTGCATGAGACTGGCAGCATTGAGGAAGGAGATCTTCATCACATACTGCCCTCTGCTCTAGAGAATGACTCAAAGACAAGGTGCCTTTTTCCCTTCTTTTGAGAAGGAAACAGAGGGAACAGAGCAGAAAACGATGGTGTTTCGATCTGCCTGTTTCTAATTCTAGTTGTAGAAACATGCCTGAGTATTTTTCTAAATTAAATTAAGCAAACCTTTCATGTTCTCTCTCTGCTTCAAAGCAGCTAATAATGTGGCTGCTTGCAGATTTGCAGCTACGGTGAAGACAAAGATCTGTAGTGTGCACAGACTCAAGTGCTGAGCAGTGTCATGCTGAAAGAACCTGCACAAGCTTTAATAGAGTATAAAAGCTTTCTGGGCATCAGGCAAAAATCTGTTTAAATCCCTGGCAGGGATGAGAGCACAGCATTATTATCAGCCTCTGCACAGAGATGGGAAGGCTCTCAAAACATTTGCATTTTGGATTTGTTGTAATTAAAAGGTTTCAGCCTTTCCTAAAAGATTGAAATGGTGGAAGGACTAAGTACAAGACTTCATCTTTTCCTTTTCTCCATACAAATATTTAGGACACTTCCCTTTTCTCTGCATGCGTGCCTGACTTAACACTGACCTTAGTGGCAATTTTACTCGCATGTAGGGAATCTAAAAACCCATAGGCTTCTCTTTCATATTTATAATCATCTTTTGGTACTCAGATTGTGACAGTCCCAAGTGTTTTCTACCCCACACAGTGAAGGACTGACTTCCACTGTGCATGATGCTGAACACAGAGCATAAAGATTGTCCCTGGGCTGCGATTTGTCATGAAAGCAGATCCTTTTCCTCACAAACACATGGAGAGCTGCGTATCTTGAGAGATTAGCGCTTGCACAGACCCCAGATAAAATGTGACAGGTGCTTGTGAGGCAGAATGATGCAAGGTGAACTGGAGCAGGGAGGGATGCTTGTGGATTAGTGGTGAACAGGTCAGATGATGACGTAGTACGTATGGGTTTTTGCGGGGGGGTGAAATGACCATTTCAGGAAGATTTGATTGAAAGCAAGTTTTGTCTGACTAAGATTTCCCTTATTGTGGTAACTAATTTGCCAGACTAAAAATCTCTCTGCAAAGAGTCTGTGTTAAATTAAGGACTATTAAATTAGTGATCTGTATCAAGTGGCGTAGCCAGAGCTAGCAGTTAGAGGAATATGGGACAGGTGGATGAATGCTTCCTCCAATATCAAACAGATGCAGGAAAAAAATATTCAGGAGCAGGAAAAGAAGTGCTATAAGGTTGAACATGTTAACTCAGTCACCAGTAGCAGTCTGTAAAAATGAGGGAGAAACGTGAGAAGGGAAGACCATGGCCACTGAATAGAGGATTCCTGCCTAATATAAGAGGAAAATGAGTCTGTCTTTACTTACCTGATTAGGTAGAAGGTAAATAGAAGCAAGCTGAAGGAAGATCTTTCCCTTCTTGCCTGTTAACTAGATGTGACTGCCGCTACAGTGGTGACAGCCACTTCAGTTTCAGCTATTTAAATAGCAGCAGACAAAGATTGGGAATAGGCAGTGTGGATAAGCTGGTTATTGAATGTTTGGACTGTGACCCCCCTTCTCTTTCCAGTCAGGCTGTTAAATATTCATGTAAGTGGGCTCAGGCAGATCCCTGCCATCTGTCTGTATTTATATGACTTCATCCAAACAGCTCCAAAACATGTAAAATTTTATCCTCACAACAGCTCTTTCAAGAAAAAGGGATTTTTCACCCATCTGAAGGGAAAAGGAATCAAAATACAAAGCGATTTAGTGAGTAACCAGATTAATTCAGCTGGACTCCAGCAGAGAGGATCCAAATGCAGCGCTTTCAAGTGCTGGGCCCAGCTACAGCCCAAAGCTCTCAAGGCAAAGATCATACTTAGTGCTTTAAGGTGTTGTATAGCTCACCTAATGTTGCTCATTAAACATAAAACTATCTTTTTATGCAACTGAAAGGGAGAATCTGTCACTATATTTGTGTATGAATACAGAATGAAAGCATTTGATGAGGAGAAATCAATAATAACCCCATTATTTAGGCATCTCAACCTGTAGTGTATTCAGCTGCACACCTTGGTGGCCAGATAAAACAAGTCCATCATGCAAGCTTCAGTAAACAGTGTGCCTGTATGGGCAATTCTGTGAGGGAACAGATTGTCACAGCTACGTTTGACCTGGTTTAGAGCAATCGTGGCTCTCCCTTGGCACTGTGGATGTGCTGTTGACATTTCAGCAGAGCTGCTTCGAAAAAGATGAGTGCCACTGTCAGAATACTGTGGCATTTTATCAGTGGGAAGCATTTTCTACATTTTAAATCAAGCTACTTCCCCCTCTCTCCAGATAAAGCCTCTTACACAGTCTGAATAGGAAAGATGAGGGGACAAGACCATTGATAAGACAAAGCCAGACTTTTCAGTGTGCCTGTGTTAAGTTACTGTGTATATGTGGTCATGTTATTCATGTGCTTCAGGGATTTGAATTTGAAGCTCATATTTAGCTCTTGGAAGCCCACACACAAGCAGGTTATCATAGAAGAGATGTCTGTGGGATGGCAGGGTGTGGGTGGTGGGTTTTTTACCTCCTCCGGGAAGGTGACAAATATGGACTAGCAGTCCACGTTACCTTAGCTTGCTTTCTTATCTATCCAGGCCCTCACTTTCATGCTATTTTGAGGCATACCTGCATTCTGAAAATAAAAAGGGATGAATTTTACCTGTGATGCTCAAGAAACTTTTACCTGTATTTTGGAAACATGCCAGAGAGGGATCTTTGTGCCTTTGACAGCATACTGGAATGTTTTCTTCTTTTGAGGATCTTTCTCCTTGGCTTAGTCTTTAAGTCTAAGGCTTTCAGCTTACTCAGATGATATATTTTTGCTGATGATTGATTTTTTTTTTTTTCCCAACTGTTTTTCAGGCATTGGTAAAAATGTCATCTGTGACCGAACAGCGACTCCCCTGGATGCCTTTAGGATGATGACTGCGGCTCATTATTACCCCAAACTCATGAGCATTATGGGGAACGTTCTGCGCTTCCTGCCTGCTTTTGTGAAGATGAAGCAGCTGATCCAGGAGGGTTACGTAGGGGAGCTGCTGGTGTGTGAGGTGCAGGTTCACAGCGGAAGCTTGCTAGGCAAGAAGTACAATTGGAGCTGTGATGACCTGATGGGAGGTGGGGGCTTGCACTCAGTTGGCACCTACATCATCGACCTCCTGACCTTCCTCACCAGCCAGAAAGCCGTGAAAGTGCACGGGTTGCTCAAGACCTTCGTGAAGCAAACGGACCACATCAAGGGGATACGGCAGATAACCAGTGATGACTTCTGTACTTTTCAGATGGTCCTGGAAGGTGGCGTGTGCTGCACGGTGACGCTCAACTTCAATGTTCCAGGGGAGTTCAAACAGGACATTATTGTGGTGGGTTCAGCAGGACGGCTGATTGTAATAGGCACTGATCTCTATGGACAGAGCAACAGCTCTCCCCAACAGGAGCTCCTGCTAAAGGACTCCACACCTGTCAGCAACTCCTTACTTCCAGAGAAGGCCTTCAGTGACATCCCCTCCCCCTACCTCCGAGGCACCATTAAGATGGTTCAAGCTGTCCGGCAGGCATTTGAGGACCAGGATGACAGGAGGACCTGGGATGGGAGGCCCCTTACGATGGCTGCCACTTTTGATGACTGTCTGTATGCCCTGTGTGTGGTGGACACCATTAAAAAGTCAAACCAGTTGGGGGAGTGGCAGAACATTTCAATCATGACCGAGGAGCCAGAACTGAGCCCAGCATACTTAATCAGCGAAGCCATGCGGAAGAGCAGGATGTCTCTGTACTGCTAGAAAGAATAGGAACCAAACAGCTCTTGAAGGAAATGGTAATTCAGCCCCTGTGAAGGGCTTGGGCATCTTAGAAACAGCTGAGGATATAGGAGAAGGAAATGTGGTGTTTGGATCAACTAAATCTGTTGGTGGCTAAATGCCAAACTGATAAGGTCCTTAGAAATGCCCAAAACAGATAGGAGACTTAAGAGCTGATACAACTGTTTTAATAACAGTATTAATAGGCTGATTGGAAAGATATCTCATGGACTCATCTCCTGCTTGCAGGTGCTTTAGATTATCCAATTGTGTTTACTGTGAAAGGTTGGGAAGATCCTTTTAGATTTTCCTTACCTACCAGAGGGCTGTGAAGGTACTGTCATGTCACTCCATTTTCTGCAGTGTCTGACATGAATGATTCCTACCATGACAGCTGACATCCCTGTGCTGTAGTACTACACTTCTAACCAACAAACAGAGTAGTAGGACTTGGTGTGAAAGTGTTGTGTGATATGGAGAATCTTGGCAGCTCACTTTTCATATCGTTTGTTAGGAGCTTCTCTGTGTTGGTTTAGCTAATTGGTTTTTGTTTTGTTTTGTTTTGCTTTTTTAAGCACATTTAAAAAGGAAAATGTGTGGCTTTTAAAACAAAGCAGTCCTCAACCACAGTACATATGCTCCTGTATTGGGGGAAGGAGGGTCTTCTCTGAGCTCCTGGTAACCTTCAGTGTTAATTGCACAGATTTGCTGATTAAAATGGGTTGTGCAAAACCTTCATGGGTGGCAAGTGGCATGACACAATAGTGATCGTGGGGTTTAGTATACAGCTGAACTCAGGCTAGGCTAGTCTTAGGAAGGTTTATGCACAATTTCCTGTGTCTGGGAGTGACTTTTGAGTGAATTCATCATGCATTTTGGTTTGGTGGAAAACTGTAGAAATCCAGCCCAAAACCATGTTATACAGTGGCCCAATACACCACGGTATAATGCCTAGACCTTTCTGAACTCACACTTGAGTGATGCACACCAACAATTAATTTTGTATAGCTCAACCCAGAAGCTTTCACCTTCACCAAGTGCTGAGTGAGTGAAAAATAAAAGGGATGAGAAAACTTCCCATCCATTTCCAGGGGAAAAAAAAATACCTAAGACCTCCACCCCATCACCTCCTTAAAGTGGCCAGCTACTGGTACTGTAGCAATCATTCCCTGCCGTCTCTGCAAGGGGTAGGCAAACTCTTTAGATTTGTTTGTTCTGTTCTTCTTTTTAATATTTTGGATTGCAGTCTTGAAATAATATATTCTTTCAAGAGTATATTGTTGAAAGAATATAGGGAAAGGCACATGAATTATCCCAGTAAAGAGAGATACTGCTCTTCTATATAAAGCTGCTGCAGTGTTTATGTGTTTACAGCTCTAGGTCCTCAGACAGGAAGAAAGTAGAACACAAGCGTATAGCACTAAATTATATTAAACTTGAGAAAAGCCTTTTCAGGGGTTTTTTGTTAATTCTGACAAGGGGAAGGAAGAGAACATTTGAATAAGCAGTAAATTAAAAGAGAAAATGTAACCCTCTTTCTGAAGGCCACATTAGTGTTGCCATTTTAGGTTAGAAAGAGAACTGTCAGAATTTTAAAAGCACTTACAGTTTTGCTATTTTTAGGAGCACTGAGGGCTTCTCAAGGGCTTCTCTTAAAAATGGCTCTGTCTGATTGCTGTATGCTGTTGCCTGTCCTATACCCAAATTTAGGGCTTCGTGGGTTTGAACAGGAGGGCATCAGTAGTATGGTTCTCATCTGCTTTTAGCCAGCTGAAAGTCGGGTGCCTTGCCTTGATCAGCCGTGCAAGGACACAGTAGTCAATACAGAGAGACCTCTCCAAAGGCAGACTCAGTTCATCCCAAGATTAATATAGGAGATGCCCATGGGAAATTCCTGTCCTTCTCATTTGTGGAGAATCTTGGCTTCTAAATTTTTAGGTGGCTAAAGTTAGAAAACTTGACTCCTACCCCAAAATTATTAATGTGTGTTCATTTTTTGAAGAGCCTATGTGTGACCTTTCATGAACCATTCCCTAAAATATAATAGTGTGACTGATGAAAGAATAATGTCATACTGCAGACCCCCACCCAAATGGAGAATTGTTTCTATCTATGTTGTTCTGCCAGTTCTAGCAACTCTCTCTGGGGCTGATGGCTTCTGCTAAGACCTCGGGCAAGCTTTCATCATTCCTCCTTGGAAGCAGCCCTTGACAAGTTTGGATGTTTTTCCTAAAAATAGCTTTCTGTGAGATTTCCTTAGGTAGTATCTATGCCAACAAGAATTTCTCATTATAATTGTTGTGGTATACCATGCTATCTAGTTTCTGCCTTGAAAATTACCCAGAGAACTACAGAAGAGAGAATTTGGTCAAGAAATCATCTCTCTCTCTCCTGAAAGAGGGAATCAGCCCCAAGGGGATCAAGAGAGGTTTTTATATAGTACGGCAAAAGCCATTTATTGAAAATAGTTCAAGTTCATGAGTGCAAGCCTGGTGGATAATTAACCATGTCTAGTTGAATATCATCCGTGGAACTAAACATGGACCACAATGTTTGTGGTTTGACCACTGAGCTGGAATTGCTGTTCATGTCTTTGCACCTCATTTAGGTTCACAATTGTTAACAGGTTTTCCCATCTGTATTTTTTTTTTCTGTTGTCTTTCTGGAGTTTGTGATTCCAGCTGGAGAAGATATGCCTGAATCCTGTTCCCTACCAGTGCAGTGACCAGTCCCCAGTTGAGACACAGTGTAGAGGGATAGTACTACTGACCTCAACCTTTCTGTCCCAGATCCAAAGGTTTAGGTGACAGGCTTCATCCATCCTCTGCATAGACTTACTGATGCAGATAGTGCTGCTTAGCAGAAAGAAAATCTTACTGCTTTGGTTACAGAGCCATCTGATGCCAGTATTAGTACTGGCTTGCAAATGGGTTGGATCCTGTACAGCACATTGTGTGACCACAGTGCTGGCCCCAGACAGGCAGGCAGAAGGAGCAGGGGCAGGCTGGGACCTCTTTTTCTGGTGGCATCAGAGATCTTCTGCTAGATTTAGGTGAAGGGATGGCAGCAGTAACAGCTTATGTTCAGGATTGGATGACAGTTTTTCCATTCTCTGGGAGCTGAAGGTGCTGTAGCGTCAAGTGTACAGATACTAAAATTCCACCTGGCTTAGAGGAGGAAGGAACTGGTTTATTTATAGAATGTATATTACTGTCCTGATAAATTGTTACATTACAGTCTAGGATCTTTCCTGGCAGCATCAAGCCCTCCACAGTTCTGGTATAGTTGAAAGTGCACTGAAGTGCCCTAAGCAGCCTCTGGAGTTCCAGAGAAAGAATTTGGGCAGCAGAGAGCAGAGATCTAGTTGCCTGAACTCAAAAGCAGTGCCACACCAGGAAACATATATTTGGAATTGCACTTTTAATGCTGTTCTTCAGTCCTGTGCCACAAGGTTTGAGATGAATGCTGCTGGAATTGGTGGAGGCCTAAATAGCCAAACTGTGGCTACTGCTGGAATTGACAGTAGCCCCTAAAAGAGCTTGTTCAGACACTAGGTGAGAACTAGGCAGCAGCCTTGCTCCACCTCTGTGCTTGAGAGCCTGTGGGGAGGCTGCCTTTGGGAAAGCAGCATTCAACCTGTACTCCTGGTAGATCTGTGTGTGTCCTCAGTACTGAAAGCAATGCAGAGGCATAAGAACTCTTCAGGAGCTTGTGGTTTCCTATACCTAATACCATGCATGTGTTAAATTAGTAGTACTTTAGCTGTGTAGTTAGAAAATGCCAAGTAGAGGTGATATGTGGTATCCATGCAGCCAATATGGCAGAGAATCAGGGCATGCATAGTAGATGAGTTTAGGCTCAGGATGGGCTGCTGCAGAGTTCATCCTTTGCTTTGGCTGAAAGCATGAGAAATTCCTGCCCAGCCAGAATAGGGCAATCAGAAGCACTCTCCACTTTGTACTTTAGTGTTTTCCTTCTTTCAGATAGCTTTCAAATCAGTGACTGTACAAGGAAGCAGCTGTCCTGGAAGTTCAGCCATTCAAAAAAGGAGGCTTTTCTGCTGCAAATGGTCTCAGCACAAGGACAATTCGACTTCTCTGTTGCCATGTTTATTTCTGTGACCATACAAATGTGGAAAAGACACAGATAATTTAAAACGACTCATTGATCTATGCCCCCCAAAAGCATTTTATTTAATGGGTAAAGGTAAACTTAGTATAGTGATGCTGTCTTTGCGGAGATTCAGAAATAACTGATGACAGATTTCTCATTGTTGGGAATTGCTATATTTGACTTTTATCTATGGCCTTCAATATAAAATATCACAGTTTATTAAGTCTATTCACTGTTTTTACAGTGTTTACAAGGGTTTAAAAGTACCCACTAGACTTTTGGCTTTGTGCAGATACTCAACACTGGTGTGTTGTTCCAGTGGCCCAGTGATGTACTCCTAAGTACTTAACGAAACTCAGCACTGGACTGTGGGTATCTAGGCCTAGTTGTAAAATGGCAAGATTATTCAGGACAGCAGTTTCTTATTGTTGTGGTTGACGTTGTTACTTGTGGGGAGCAAAGTTTGTAAATTTTAAGAGATGAAGTAGGACTGAAGAATAATTGGCAGTCTTATCTGCTTTAAAATTTCCTCTCTCTTGAGCTGCTGGGTGGAGTCTGTCCAATCAAATTGATTTCCCCTTAACAATAACAGCCCTCTTCTGTTTGCTCCTGAAAAGATGAAATTTAAAGTAAATGAGACTATCCATAACGCTGCATTCATGAACCAATGTCACAACCTCAAGACTTACTGAAGCCAGCGCCCAGGCAAGTAATGACTCTTTCAAAGCTGCCAAATCAAAGCCTTGGGGTTGGGGAATGAAGGGTATCAGCTTAGGTCAAACTGAAATAGCTTTTATTCAGCCTTCTCAGTTAAATGAATAAACAAAATGGCTGTGGTCAATCCAAAACTGAACAGAAAACATGTTTGTAGAGGTTCATTTACCTTTTTTCTTTTGGGATTGATTTCCATTTTTGAAGAATGCTGTTTTGAAATTAAAAGTGTGGAAAAAAATCCATCTTTTGTATGTTTTGGCATATGTGAAACTTACCTGTTTGGGGTTGCCTATTGGGGGGTTTTGGTTGGGCTTTAAGTTCATACTTCAAAAAATCCCATCCGTTAGGTTGAGTGAATGTCAGTTAAGGACATCCAGTGAATTCGGTTGACCTTGGACAGGTTTGGCTCTGAACCTGCAGCCTGACAACCTCATGCAGTGACCCCATTCCTAGCATCTGAATTTGGCCATCTGGGTTTTATTCGTGTCTTCTTGTGGCAGTGGGAAAACTGGTTCATTACATGGAGTTGGCTACAGATAATCAAGATACTTTTTGCAGCAGTGCCAGATGTCGTCTTTAAAAGCACTTGACTCTCTTAACTTGTTTACCATGGTTATTTCTGACCATCCAGCCATGTGCTGTCCATTATTTCCTTTTCTTTTTACACCAGCTGTCAAGAGTCACTTCCCTCCCCTTTCTGTTTCTCATTCCATTGCAAGCCACGAGGCGAGTCTCCCTTGTTCCCCAGCGAGCTTGCTCTCAGTCTGTGTTACACATGGCATGCAGGGTGGCTAACTAATCTACAACTTGACATAACTTCTAAAGCAGATTCATTAAAAGCTATGTGAACACCACAACTGCTCAAGGAAGTAGCATACCAAATGCCCAAGCCAGAGCAGAAATCAAAGCTCCCTGTGATGCTGCACTTCACAAGTGACACTCACTGTTTCTCTCTCTACTTGTTTTCTTTGATTTGATTTTCAAGATGAGAATATGTTCAGTTTGTTGCTGTGTCAATATTAAATATATATTTATTGTTTTTCAGACATACATACATCTATATAAATGCTATATATATATATAATGTCAACGCATGGACATATGTACAGTAGATATTTTAAAGAGCTATTTATCAAGAAAAGTAAGTGTTATAAGTAAACAGAGTTTATATTTTATATATTATGTAGATAGCAAAAAAAAAAAGGGGTTAAATTATAGTAGGACATTTGGGGGTGGGGTTGGAGAAATGGGCAAGGACTGGTTCTAGCATTTTAACTAGCCAAACTACTTTGTACGGAACCTGCCTGCTGTGCCTCTCGGCTGCAATATCTGTTTGTTTCTTCTTCTGGAAGATGATGTGCATTGTTACTTTTACATTGCTTGGGGAATGTAGTTAGTTTATTCTCAGCCAACTGGTATGTGCTGCTTAAAACATGGTTTCCTGCTGTTCTGCATATTTGCATTGATGGAATTAAAGGATCTTAACTGGCAAATAAAGATGTAAAAGGAATGTGATCTCAGCTGTCTGTTGGTTTTCCCCACACTTGTTTTTTGGGGGTTTGTGGCAATAATGACAATCACCTTTGTAGGGTTTCTGGCCTGCCTGCGAAGTTCAACACATCTGAATAAAATACAAAGGCTTTGTGCTTGAGAGCCAGGGTTGTGATGAAGGGAGAGAAAGAAGGTTTAACACTAAGCTATTTGAAGGTTTAATGTTATGAGAAGGAATGAACTAGCAGCTGCTGGAGTGATGTGTTCTGTGTTGGTTTTATTGCCAAAGTATATGAGTATATCTAGTGGTATAGCAAAATGGCACCATTGGACATCCCTGCTGAGCACAGCCTGGAGATGCTTTCTCCTGGATTTCCTTTTTCTTCTGGCTCCTTCCTCTCTTCCTTTCTCCAGTACAGCCTGGAGATTCTCCTCCTACCTCACCACTGGTGTCCTGCGATGCCTTTTCCTTCCCCATCCTCACTTCTCTCCAGTGACATCCCCATGCCTACCCAATACTTGCTCCCATCTACCCAGAGCTGTCAAGTCTTTCCACTTAACCTAGTGTTCCTTTTCTTCCTAGGTCTCATCACCCTAGTAAGGAGCTTGTTACTTCAGCCCCTCTAACACTGGAGGAAACATCACTTGAGTACAAAGCAGAAGACAATATGAAGCAGTGGAAAATTCCAGTCTCTGAGGGAAGATGTATTGAATTTATTTTATATTTTTCATATATATATATACATAAATGGATGTACAGAGTAGGTCTAGCATTTACTTCATCCCAGAAGTGCAATTAGCAGTTTATACTACTACCATTGCAGCTGTCATACTTTAAAGATGTACTCATGTTCATATACACATAAAATACATTTTATCAGTTAAATATACATATCTAAATATTAAAAAAAATAATACATTATATATTAAAATACATAAATATCCGTTTAATATACATTATTTCCTTAGGCTAAAGAGGAGAAAATCACAAGGCAATGAAAACTCGGTGCGCAGGTCATCAGGAATTCTATATGTAATGTTTGCATTGCCCTCACGAGCAAATGCAGTATAACCTTGCTCAGGTTTCCAGATCACTGTCTCCGACGAATCAATTAAGTACTGAAATAAAATTGGGCCAAATTTTATGCTATATCCTTTCCCATTAACTTCATAGTTAGAAGAAGGCCTACTTCTGTTTCAAAGATTAAAACATGGAAATCTTTGGAAAACAGCACCTAGAGGAGCAATTACTGTGAAAGTGTCAGAGATAGAGTGGGATTATTAGTACACAGTTCCAGCACACAATATGTAACTGCATAGGTAAGTGCAAATGCAGAACTGAGTATAAACATTCCACACTAATGAGGCTACATAAATGCCAAGGTAAACATTTTCAAACGTGGGTCAGCATAGTGAGACACCTAAGTGTAGATTTATGAACCCAAGGAAGAGTTCTGCTTTTCAAACAAGCTGCAAAAATGTAGGTGAGGGGAAAAGCCTCTTGCCGCATTCCATAATTTTTGAAGAACCATGAGATTCCACAGCTCCCCTGGCTTCTCCTGCTGTTTTCTGGAGCCCCTGTTGATTAGCAGCTTTGTAGTAAAAACAATGGGTGGCTTATAGCCATAAATATGAATCAGAAGAATGTTAAATACATTGTATTGTTCTTTTTAGGAATGAAGAGCTTGCTGGGGCAGAGATTATTAAAAAGTGCTGCTGTGCCTGAGAGAAGATGCACTTAAATGCCTTTATTACTGATTCCTGTTAGTTGGTGGAAACCCACACAGCTCGTTGTGTCACTGTGATGCCACCAGAAAATACATTTCTGAGTGGACACATGTGATGCACAGAACAGGGCCTTTTGCCCTGTGCAGTAATACTCCAGAGCAGCTCAAATGGGGGGTGAGGCAGCACAGGTCTGCCTGCAGCAGCCTTTCCTGGGGCTGGAGGCTGGGGAATGGCTGCTGCAGCCCAGCAGCACCCAGGTACCTCTTGCTCGGCCTGTGCCTGTGCTGGTCACTGCTGCAGCCGTGTTCAACATGGAAGGAGGAAATTTCCATCAGGGGTCCCCAGGAGGCAGCCCTCCGAGTCACCAGACCTGTCACCTGTCCTACAGCACTAGTCTAGTACTGGCTAATACTCTTCTCCTACATATCTTGCCATTTGTAAGATATTTTCCACTTGGGACTGCTCCAACTGGTGAATTTAGCACCACAAGCCTTGGTGTGGCACCACATCTTTGCTTTAAAGTTAGTAACTGAAGCTCCTTGAGCAGTTTCTGAGGGATGAGGTAGGGCTGGTGGCAACTGTGAGCCACCAGTCCTTGCTCTTGTCCCCAGCTGCTTGTTCCTGCTTTCCCTGAGTACTGGCATTGGGGAGCATGCGTGTAGCCACTCAGTTAACTGATCACAGATTTAGCTGAAAACTAACAACGTGGGGTTTTTACTGGGGTAGTTTTCAGGCAGATCAGTTCCCTGATCTGAGTCATTGTCAACAGCAATTTATGCCAGATCACTTTAATAGCAGAATGGAAATAGAAACCAGGTCTGCTGACTGCCAGAAATGTGCTTTTTTTTTTCCCCATCAGATCAAAATGTTGGTAGAGTAACTGCAGAATAATAAACAGGATCAAAAGAAAAGGGAATGGGTAGAGGAAAACTATTTTAAGTTCTGTATTTCCATACAAAAGGATACATGTAAGCAAATGTTTCTTCAGAAGCTGGAGGCTCCCTCTTCCAGACATGGAAGTTGTGTGTATACAGATTCTCAGAGAAGCCTTTCAGACTCTGCTCCAGTCTGTTTTAATAACTCTGCCTCTTCCAGTTAATCACATCTTGCAGACTAAAAGCTTTTCTAGAAATTATCACATCCCATCCAGGCAGTGACAACAGCCAGCAATGAAAATGGCTTTGTCATTTGTGCAAGTTTTACATGGTGTTTCAGCCAAGCCTGAAGAAACTCAGACCTGCATTTCAGACTTTGAGAATAAAGACAGTTGGAAAAAGCACTTGATGTATAGCCTCATGCATTCTCTTTGGTGGCTTTTTTCCCCTCGCTGCTGTCCCTAAATTGCTAGATTTTAATTTTTACCATTTCTTTTCAGTGGTGCTAGTTGTTATACCTTCTGGAAGTATTTGTGATGAAAAGCCTTACCCTACTAACTGTGACAAGCTCTCCAGCTCAGGAAGGAAGGTAATCAGAAAGAGAGCAAAAGTCAGAACCAGGATAAAGAGCAGAATCACAGAAACAAGAATGTTCCTGGGCACTGGTAACTGACTCTATCCTGTTAAATTGTTAGAAATGTCCCAAGCATGGTTTTGGGCTTGGATCAGATTATATTTTATAGCCCTCCTGTGGCACAGTTAGGAAGTCAGCATGCAGCAGAGACTATTTCCTTGTAAACACCTTCTTTTGGAGACTCTGACATTAATAATAGAGCCATGACCATTCTGTGCCAGCTGCCCTTACTGCACAAGGTGGTCCTGGGCACTTCATCTGCTGCTATGGATGGAGCTGAGAGCTGAGAACTGATCAGTGGAATGGAAGGATGTTGGTATTACAAAACCAGTGTATTAAAAGAGGAGTCCATCTCTGTCCCAGCATGAGGAAATTCAGGTATAAACTATGTTGAGCTCTTTCAGCTCAACATTTTTGGTTAAAATCAACTATTTTTCCATTCCAGTTCCATGACAGCAGAAGGAACTTTCTGGGAGGTGTCCTGCCATTTTGCCCACAGACCTTGCTAGCTGAAAGTAATTCCTGGTTTTAGGACTACAGCAGGAACAGGGCCTCTCCAGAGAAGAAGGACCTGAGTCACTTGCTGAGTTGACAAAGCTCACAGCTATCTTCCCAGTTTGGCAAACTGTACTACTTCACACGTATGAAATGCCTTATAAAGATAATAAATCCCCACAAAATGAGCTGTTGTGATTATTCCCATTTTGCAGCTGGCAGGGTGGAGGCAGAAGTGAAGTTGGTGAGATGTCTGACCAATGTATTTCTCTCTTCTCTGAATTTCCTACTTGGATTATTAGATTTGCCCTCTCCCACTGACTGAACTCATCACTTTGTCAAAAGGCCTTCCAAATGTCTAAGATGATAGAAATGTCTTATGACAGACCGGGTACAAGCTGAAGTCATTATGGAATCCCAGCTTATTTGGAAATGCTCTTACAAATAGTAATATTTTAAAATATTTTTTTACTTTACTTGTAGCTTCTAACTTCTTTTTTAAGGCAGCTTTTGGTAAGATTTTCCTTCTTTTCTGGACTAAGTGGCCTGGACTTTTTAGTTTTAAGAAGGATTTTAAAACTGTAGAACTGGAAGATTTCAAATTACATACTGTTATTTAAATGTAGATACATAGGTAGTGATATTTGTGTTTATAGCAGGATCTCATTGGCTTTACAAAGGAGGTACATACCATTACCTTCACCTTGGCTTTTATAAAACTAGAGATAGAAAGGCAAACCATGCTGTCTAAGGCCACACAGAGTGAGCCCATCACAGCCAGATACTAAATCCTGCTGCTTTGATTTCTATTTCCCTTTAAATAGTTCTTAAACCCAATAGAAATATCTTTTGTTATAATTAATATAATTACTCATATATAATTAATGCTTAATATGCTGCTGTGGTTTCTAAATGCCAAATAAGCTAGTGTTGTCTGCACAGTCTAAGTTCAAATTCATCAGTTTAGGAAAGTGCAAGCAACACCAAAGCCAATACCAACAGCTTTTCCTAAGTGAATATGTTCTCCATAATTCCATCTCTGGAGGGGAAGGTCGGGGACACTGCACTCTCCATGCATTGATTTTAAAGCCAAGCTGATACAATTAGCACCACATCTATGTGCTGACAAGAAAATCACTAAAATAATCAATCAGCCTGAAAAAGTGCATGTCAGCACAAAAGTGCAGTTCTATTGTGTGTTTTCAAGGAAGGATGTTAGAGAAGTGCCTTTGCCTGCACCCTATAGTTCACACTGCTCACTTTGGCAAGGATTTCTGGTGTAAAACCCTTCAGAAAACACTCAGTTCCCATGGCAAGTTCTCAATGGTAATGGCTGCAAATGGTTACGTGGAGAGGCAGATGCTAGTCATCCTAGTGTAATTCAGAATTGATGAGGGAAATTGTTCTGTCTTTTTTACAGCTTTCCATTCTTCTCTACAACAATAACTAGAAAGCAGGATGTTGGCAGCACCTTTAATGACTATGGAAATGCAGACCTAGAAAGGAGAAATAGAAAACCATGGTCAGAAGAGAGGTGAGACCACTTTGTGCTGTCACAAAATAAACATCAGTCCACCATTCCAGTTTAAAAGCTTGTTTCATATATTAAAGCAAACCTCCAAACCATGACAGATACAATTTTGAGCAATTAATTAGTTGCTGCTCAGTCCTTTAAATGAATACTAGCAAAGCCCTCTGAGCTCCACCAAGATCAAAAGCCTGCTTGTGTCCATGAACTCTTTTCAATGGCCAAATGTACAAGCAGTTAACTGATGCCATTCTCAGTGCAGGTCTTGGCTGAGGAGGGTGGCAATGGCTTCTGCAACCTTGCCTCTTAAAAGATGCCTTGAAACTCTGGCTTGGCTAGGCTTGCTTTAGAGAATGTCTGGAATCAAATATGCCCAAGGACTGAAATGAACCTGTCCCCAACTCCATTCTGGGTCACAGGACACAAAAGGAGTAAAATCTTTTTCAGCTCCTCCATCAGTCTACTGCACTGTGCAGTTTGTCAGGCCCTAAAGTTTTGGGGGTAGTTGGTGGAGTGAGGAATACAGAACCTAACTATTATATTCAGCTTGTGGCCTTGATTAGCTTCTGGGCACATTTGTGGCTCTGATTCAAGGAGAAATATTGCAAAAGCTGAAACCTATTCCTAATTCCTACTTATTTTCTCATTTTATGGCAGATGCCTGCATATTGCCACAAGTTTTCCTCCATCTCTAACTCTGTGTAGTGTTCATGATACCTATACCTCATCTGTATAACAGATCTCATGTTTAGAATTCATTTAGAATTTCATTTTCCCACTGCATATTGCCACAAGTTTTCCTCCATCTCTAACTCTGTGTAGTGTTCATGATACCTATACCTCATCTGTATAACAGATCTCATGTTTAGAATTCATTTAGAATTTCATTTTCCCACTGACCAATCTTTGTCTTATTGTCACCTCATTGTCATTACTGGTAGGACAAGAGTAAATGGCCTCAAATTGCACCAGTGGATGTTTAGATTAGATATTAGGAAAAATGTCTTCCTGGAAAGGGTTGTCAAACCCTGAAACAGGCTACCCAGGGAAGTGGTGGAGTCACCATCCCTGGAGGGATTGCAAAGACACGGAGGTGTGGTGCTGAGGGACATGGTTTAGTAGTGGACTTGGCAGTGCAACATTAAGGATTTGGACTTGATGGTCTTAAAGGTCTTTCTCTAACCTAAACAATGCTATGATTCTATGATTCTAAAACTGAGATAAGATTATTTGGGACTGAACATTTATAGCCCCAACATTTGCATTCTTCTCTCAGGTAGAATGTAAACAGCAGAGTTATGCCCTTTTGGCCTGGAACTGGGTCCAAGCTTTTCTAGATCTGCTGATGTTCACAATGAAAAGGTTATGTGAATGTGTAAGCGAGTTGTCCTTTCTATGAGCACAGCCTTACTCACCATCTGGAACTATTCATGCTTCTGAAGAAACAGGAGATGGTATCTTAGAAAAGCTGAAGTGACCAAACTTGTAACTCCTTTCCTGAACATCAGTCATTTCCTATTGCAACAGGATCAAGGGAGGGTGCGTTAGCAGGCAGAAAGCATGCACTGATAGATCATTCATACAGGAGAGCCTGAAACCCTGAAGACTTTCCATGAGCTGTAATATTCAGCAGCACATCACTCTCATAAAATTATTCCAGCTTTAACAGCAAAAGCATTGCTCTCTATGAAGAACCACAGACATGTTCCTATGTTGCAATAAAAAACATTAGCAATGCCTGTTTGGCTTCCTTCTCATGTGTCTTTGGATGTCAGTGTCTAGTATCACTAGAAAGTACAAAGACAGTCATACTCAAACTCACAGGTAAAAATGAGAGATGCACTATGCCAGAAGGGTAATAATTAGCTTGGCTCTGCTATCTCAGATAATCCCAAGCCAATTCCAAACTGGTTTCCCTTTTTTCTTTTACGTGTGCAACCTTTTCCGATGTTATTGCAGTATAAAAAATTCTATGCTTAGGTTCCCAGGGTTTGGACAGATGCCTAGGAAGGTATTATTGATAATGATGTTTTAATCCATTTTTGTATAAACACAGTCCTCCACTTGGCTGATTAACACCTGCAGCTATTCAGGATGAAATTCTGCTTTCATTTACAGTGGCAACAAAGAGACTCCATCAACAAGAATGAAGATACTTTATGTCCCTAGGCAAAGGAAAATAAGGTCATTATTTGGTGTGTGAAAATGTAAGATTTCTTAAATGAAATATTTAATTAATGAGTCACCTGTGTGCTTTAAAACATCAATTTACAGAGTCATTTAGCTATTTTCAGTGCAGATGGATGTAGAAGGGCAGTTAAAAAACCCAGGCTGTTAAAAGCAAGACGATCCAGTTCTGTGCATGGCTGTGTTTCTAAACAATTCCTACCCTTTTTTTTCTGGGGCAGAACCCTAGGCCAGCCATGTTCTGCAGGTCGTTAGCAGATTGGAGTCAGCCAGGGCAGCTGAGCTGAATTAACTACAGGTGTAGCCCATCCCATAAACATCACGCTCAGTATAAAAGGGGAGGTTTGCTGTAGAGAAAGGGTTTTTTTGTTCTTGTTGTTTCTTTTGCTTCTCTCTTTCCATGGAGAGGCTTCTTCCCATCCTGCTCCTGAGGACTGTTTTCCTGCTTATTGTGACCACTGTGCACCCTCTAGGCTGAATATAACGTTTATATTTTATATTGGCATTAGTTTTGCTGTTTCATTAATTTTATTTTCCTTTCAGCATGTGGGGCTTCTCTTCTCCTGATCCCTGTTCTCTGCTGGGGAGAGCTCACTGGGTGATAGAGTAACTGCTATAGTTTGTTTCATTGTGTATGTGGTGCCACACAGTCCCTGGAGTTATTAGCTGTTCATGCTCAACCTATGCATTTAATTTGTGATTTGAAAAGTCTCAATTTAACTTCTTTAATTCAGTTCTTAATGTCCTAAATATAATGTCAGTGGCCATACAACTGACTTTGGATGGGATTCTACTATAACCTATTATTTGTGTGTTAGAAACTGTTCACAGGCACCATTAAGAAAACGTGTGTGTTAGTAACATAATCAAGAAGCTTTTTATATGTGGATTTTAGAGACTTTATTAGGGGGAGTGTATTTTATGGCTTTCATTTTTTTTCCTTAATGAGTGTTGTTTTCATCCTGTATTTTTATGCAGCTGAATCTTTCAGACCCTAATTTTGATTAGGAACTTCTAGCAATGCAATAATTGTTAACATTGCTATCATGTAAATTCCTAGCACACTGTTTGATAGCTGAACTGCTTACAGTATTTCTGTATCTGCTGTACAATTGGTGCTAAAGCAAATGAAGCTAGCCTCAGCCTTTAGAACACCACAGTAGCAATGTAATACATCTTGGTAAGGCAAAAAAAAAAAACCAACCAAAAAACCAACTTAGAGATTTGATTGAATTTCAGCTGCTTTCTGAACCTTGTGATACTGGCTAGCTCCCAACAGCAGCGAGCAGATCTCACCCAGAGCCAAGTGCCATCTATCGGTCGAAGAGGTATTTGAGCTGAAGAAGCCCAAAATCACGAAAATGGCCCCAGCCTGCCACCTGGTGCTGTACAGAATTACTTCATGAAATGTATTTGCTAGGACTTGCACTGACTCAACAAAAAACACTCCTCTGTGGATGCGGTTCAACAAAAGTTTGTCCATTTTGCAACAGCGTGTTTCCCCCTTGGCATTTCAAAAGCGTTGGGCAAGAATAAAATAATAGCATGTTCTGTGCATTTTAAAATAGGCCACTTATCCTAAGAAGCTGTGCTTTAAAATCCTGTTTCTGCTTCTGGAAAGGGGCCACGAGCTGAAAATTCAGCTGTTAAAGGCAGCTGCTTAGTCCTTGCTGCAATTGTACAGTTAAAGGTTGGCAAGATCTCAAAAGATTTGAATAACTCCCCCTGACAACTAAAAAACCAAACAGTTAAAACCCTACTAATAGTTCAATGTCCCATGCTTTTGGCAGCACAGGTTGACTTTTGGGCATTGGCTTCCAACAGTGACATCTAGGTCCTTTGTCTTGTTTGAGGGGTGGGAATTTTAGCATCAAGTAGTTTGCTTATGTGTGTGAGAGTAAATCTTGATTTTTTTTTTTGGGAAGTGCACTTGGCTTCTTGGAGATTATTCTAAGTAAAAGGTCCTTAGATGAATGTCCCAGTAGATGGACCACTTATTGACTATAACTGGTAAGCATACCAATTATAGTAAATAATAGGATGCAGACAATATTATTATTTGCTATTCTTCATGCCCTCAGCATTAAGGAAAAGTTATTCTCTTTTCAGTGAGGGCTATTGGTGGGTCTTGTGCAGCACTGTGCTTTCTGGATCATTGCTTTATATAATTCCATACTGGGCACAGACTGTTCTGTGACTCTGGTGTCACACTGAGGCAGGTGTATAAGATCATAGAATCTTAGAATGATTTAGGCTGGAAAAGATCTTTAAAATCATTGAGTCCAACTGTTAACCCAGCACTACCAGGTCACCACTAAACCATGTCCCTCGGCACCACACTTAGATGTCTTAAGTATTTCCGGAGATGGTGACTCTTCCACTTTGCTGGGTAGCCTGTTCCAGGGCTTTATGACCCTTTCAAGCAAGAAATTTTTCCAAATATCCTATCTAAACCTCTCCTGGTGCAGCTTGAGGCAGTTTCTTCTTGTACTATTGCTCGTTACCTGGAAGAGGCTGACCACCACCTTGCTACAACCTTGTTTCAGGTGGCTGTAAAGGGCAAGGTCTCCCCTGAGCCTTCTTTTCTCCAGGCTAAACACCCCCAGTTCTCTCAAGCACTTCTCACAACACTTGTGCCTAGACCCTTCACCAGCTTCTTTGCCCTTCTTTGGACACGCCACACTTGTAGTGAAGGGCTCAAAACTGAACCCAGTATTGGAGGTGTGGCTTCACCAGTGCCGAGTACAGGAAGACAATCACTGCCCTAGTCCTGCTGGCCACGCTACTTCAGACACATGATGCTTTCTTTTTCCCTCTGGCAGCCCTCAGTGTGCCCAGAGCTGCTTTGGGGAGGCGCAAGGAGGGAGGGAAGCTCCCTCACCTAAGGGTGAGGAGGAGAACAACCGCGATGGGTAACAGACGTGCTCAGCAGCATCACCTTCTCCAACACTCTTCCCTTCCCTTCGGGGGGTCCCGGGGCCTGCCGGTGCCGCCGAGAGTTCCGCCCCCTTCACCGCCACCGCTGGGGCGGGAGCGGACGAGGCCTGCGCATGCGCGCGAGCCGGCGCCGTAGGCCCGCGTCCGCCTGCCGTAGGTGCTGAGGGGTGGGCGGTGGGGTTCTGCTGGGGTGTCTGCCACCGGCACCGCTCTCGTCCCTTTTTTCCAGCCCCTGCCCTTCCCCAGGTCACCTTATCTCCCGGGAGGCGGCGGGGACACGGTCTCTCCTTGCCCCGCCAGGGCTCCGGTGGAACCCTCTGCTCCCCCCGAGCGTGTGTGCGCAGGGAGGGAGGCCCTGTCTCTGCCCCATTTTGCCCCCGGGAGGGGGAATGCGTGTGTGGGGGTCTTGGAGCCCCAAAGCCACGAGCGGTGGCAGGGAGCCTGCACGGCCTGGGCGGGGGTAAGCCAGGGCTGTCTGTACCCTCCGGCGGGGTCGGGAGAGGTTTGTTCTGCGCCTCAGATCCAGCTCGGTCTCTGCAAGGGAGGGTGGAGGGTCTCCTGATAATAGGCAGAAGTATGTGGGCATCGTGTGCTTCACTGTGTGTTTGTTTCATTGCTGCTGTTGAAATGGCCTAGTGTGAGATTTGGTACCATGAAAAGTACGATCAAGGCAGAAAATGCGTTAATCTTGGAGGACAGGATGAGTTAGTTGTACTCTTGTACAGAACTCTTCTAATGAGCTGGCCAGAGCTGTTTTTTCCCTTTTTTTCCCCCCTAGTTTGTTGATGATATGTGTAAAGATTGGAGCGTTGGTTGCTTAATGTGAAAATATACATCATAAATTTGGAGGGAGGATGGGAGGAAACAGTGTTCCTCCTTTTTTCCACTGTGTAACAACAATGTGCAGCTGATACAGTGATAATTCAAGACTATTAAAATAGCATTCTTTCTTGGAGATCAAACTCTTATTTTTCAAATGGTACTTACTGTTCCTGTTCTGTGACTTCTGTCATCTTTCCACAGGTGGTACAGGCTAAATGTTTTTGAAATAGTACATACTAAATTAAGATGTAAAAAATTTCAGCTATTTTAAGTGTAGAGTGTCTGTAGCATTATAAGCATTATAAGTCTGCTTTTAGACATAGCTGCAATGTAGGTAGTAAACACTGTGGACCCTAGAATGACCATCACAGTTATTTTCATAAGGCTAGTGCACAGCTGGAATGTCTTGCAAGTAATATAAATATTTTTTTCTCTGGTTTTGAGATAGCATTTGACTTAACTCAGAAAACATTAATTCATTCCTTTGCTGGTTTATATGTTTCTGTCTGGTCTTGGCCATGGTCCCATAAAGCACTAAAAATGGACTTAATTTGAAACACAGATAGGCCTAGTGGATATAGAAATTTAAATGTGTGCATTCTTTGCAAAAGTGTGGCCTTTGTTTATATTTGTAGACGCTTTGCTTCTGATGTGTTTAGCAAGGAAAAGCAGAGCTTTAACTAGAAAAGCTTTTCAGTGCATCATTCATCCATTGCTCCTCAAATTATTTTTTCTACATGTTTTGCTGCTGTCACTGGGCATGAAAGTTAAGATTGTTTTTAGCCCTTTGAGTCACAAACCAGGACTTTCTTATGTTTGTAAGCCTCCAGAGGAGAGAGAATTGATATATAGAAGGCTAAACTGGAATGTCAGTTATATCTCTTATGAAGCAGAGTACTCACTGCAATTTACCATTGTTGCCAGTATAGGGATGAGACATTTATTTCTTTTTAGTCCTGGAATAACAAGCTCAAGGCTGTGACTGTTACAGCAAGTGATAACAATGTGAACATTTAATTAAAATCTGAAATTTAAGAACAAACCTACACACCTACCCTTATTGTCTGCTATTGCCCCTGTGCTACTGAAGCCAAGATTGCCTTGTCCTTGCTTCTGGTCACCTTGTCTGGTGAGTATGAAACCTGATGATTTTACTTATCTGGGTAACAATTGTTACCTTAATTTCAGGCTTCTGTAGCCAAATTTTTGTCAAAACTCTTAATTATCTTTTACTATATTGGTTTTGAAGTACACAAATGACATAAAAGACTTAAGTGTCTCTCCAGCTCTTTTTTTTTTTTTTAAATTTTTTGAAAAGTAGGATAATTTACTACAGGAATAATAATAAGAAACAGAGAAGCCTGTGTTTCATACGGAAGTTGGATATCTTTAGACCTTGTTTACATGGAATTATTTTTATGATTGTCTGTGCTAGCCCATGATGAAAAAAGTCTTGGAAGATTTGTCATATTCTGTAGAGTCTACTAATACTATAGAGACACAGGTAGTCAGCTTTGATCAGTGTGCAGAAGTACTTGACCTTAACGAAGAACAAATGTTTTTCCAGTTGAGGTGCCAGAGCACTGCCACAAGCTGCCCAGAGAGGCTGTGGAGTCTCCTTCTCTGGAGATACTCAAAACCTGTCTGGATGCGCTTCTGTGTGACCTGGTCTAGGGAATCCTGCTGTGGAAGGGGGGTTGGACTAGATGATCTTTCCAGGTCCCTTCCAACTCCTAACATTGTGTGATTGTGGTCAGTCTTGATGGGAATTACTGTTTTTCCAAAAGGAATCAGTCATGGCTGATGACTCCCAGAGAAACTTTCGCTCGGTGTATTACGAAAAGGTGGGATTTCGTGGAGTTGAAGAAAAGAAGTCTCTGGAAATTCTCTTAAAAGATGACAGATTGGGCAAGTTGATTTTACTATTTCCTCTATTTCTGTGGTGGTTTGGGGCTGGGGTGGGAATAATAGGAAATGTTTAGCTGCTGTGCTTAGTGCTTATTTAAATTTTGAATCTTTTGCCTCTAACCTCTCAATTATTCCTTTGACTTTCAAAGATCTGAAAAGCTGATTTTAAAACTAATTATTAAAGATATCTCTGCTTCAATGTTTCTTTTTTTCCTTCTCTCATTCTCTATGCCCAAGACACTGAAAGATTTTTGATGACAGGAATTTTAATCTGAAAATGTATCATCTCATGCTGTTAATTCCATCTAACCTCAGAATAATGAAGATTTTATTATTACTGCTACTCCCTGAGAAGTGCCACATCTCTAAGAGAACAAAAAGATAAATGTTGTCCCTTTAACAAAGCCCCTACTTGTTTTGACATAGCAACACAGTTTACAACATGTCCATAAAAAAGGTAGATTCTTCCTGGTGAAACCTAGAGCAGTTTTCTTGTACATCAAGCCAATGTATATGTTTTTGAAAGTAGTTGCAGTTTATAGGGTACATTCCAGTCTCAGTTGAAGAAGTGAAAGCATTTGGTGCTGTTATATGAGGAAAGTGGAGATCTTGATCTGCAGCTAAGGATTTGTCGTACTTTGGTAGATCAGAGACTCAAACCTATTTATAATAAATTATATTTAAATTGACCTTATTTTTTTCCTTTTTATTCCTCTGCAGATATTGAGAAGCTTTGCACATTTAGTCAAAGGTTTCCTCTCCCATCCATGTATCGTATACTGGTGTGGAAAGTGCTTTTAGGTATGCAGTATAACATCTGTGATCCTCTGTAGAAATGAGTATGTAGGAAGGGGTGTTTCTTCTGTTACGTATATTTACCCTGTTCTTGTATCCACCTAGGTTGCACAATGGCAATTACAGAAGAATATTCCATACATAGTTTTTGAGGACTCTTGCTGAAGTGTATCTAGGAGAGTGTATTTCTGTATTGAACTTTGTTATGCTATCCACATAAATTTATAAAACAGATTTGAGAAGTGGATTATAAGAAATCACTGCTACTTAGTATTCAGTTTTGTTGTTAAAATAACAGATAATTAAGTTGAAGTGAAGCTGTAATCAAACTTTAGAATAAAGAGAAATTTTGTGTTCTATATATTGTGTTATATAAAATCTTGATTTCATCTGTGTTTTGTTTCTGGCTTTAAATTGTATTTGCCTTTGAAGAAGTGATGAGGTCAGAGACAAATTGTGATTTCTTCATGTACCATAAAACCCCCATAAATAGGTTGTATTTTCCTTGAAGTGCATCACTCAGATGACTAATTCAAAGGTACTAATGACTTTACAGTAGTTGGTTAAGTGCGTTGGGTTTGCTAGGTGGGAGGTTGTGTTGCTTGGAGACAGGAGGGGTTGTGGAAGGTCCAGGAGTTCTGAGCCTTATCTGAAGAGTTTCCCTTAGAGTTGCTGCACGTGGAGAAACTCTGCCAGACTGAGTGTGAAGGTAGTTTGTGTGACTGAATCTCTGGAAGAGAAATGTGATTTACCATACTGATGGTGGTAGAGCATTGTGCCATTTGTGAAAAGCTTGAGTGTGGCTCCTCTGCTCAGTCTTGTGTTAGCAGGGCTGTGCTTTCAGGAGCGGTGCTGATGTCTGAGATGTTGTTTCATCAAGGAGAGACCAGTAGCATCAATCTGCAAGTTGGTTTGGAAGCTGCTGTCTTTGAAATATCCTATTTCATCTTTGTCTTTTGGGTCTCCAGAACATGTGATACAGATTCCATATATATCTCTTATATGAAGATTTTGGCATGTGATTCAGAGTGAATCTTTTGCAAAACAGTTTTTATTACTGAACTAACAGAGTAATCCTACTTGCCATTAGAGTACAAATTTTAGGATGAAAAAGGTTCTTGTACCCTGGGCCCTAGAGAAGTAGCTAGCATCTTTTGAAATGGTAGTAATAGGAAACAGTGTAGGTGGTTTGGACAAGTCAATGAGTACAAGATCCTTCAGCCAAAATTATAACGACAAAATACAGTCTGTTGGCACACTTGTAGCTCAGTGCAGATCCAGTGGGCTACCTTTGGCTAGGAGGACTTTAGATAGGGTAATTTGTGAATTGTATATAGGAAAACACCTTTTTAAAGGATTCTGTGTTTTAAACCCAGAGCGATTTATTTCAGGTGCTTGTACTGTCATTCTGCGTACTCCGTAGGTGGACATCAGACTTCTCTTATGCTACATCTCAGGGTTAACACTCATTAGAAAAGCTAGTATTCAGAAGGGCAGTGCAAAACAGCTCTTCCTAAATGACTGGAACAACATTCCAGTCCATTTCTGGTGAGAGGTGTTAAATCTCCTCCAAGTCATGTTAATAATTAACAACAGGTGATTCTATTTTGTCAGCAGCATTATCTCAGACACATAGCAATGCTTGATGCTGTCCCAGATGACATGGTATGTCAGTGATGTCTCTGTTAACTTCTTGTCCAAGTGTGACTCATGATGGTTTCTAGACATCCCTGTGGTGTTTAAGCTTCTTTTCTGTCTGCCTAAAGTAATCTTCTGTATTTGAGGAAAGCAGTTGACAGTATGTATATTCAAAGTCATGATGTTGATTCTGTTTTAGCATAATGTGAAAAATGTCCTGCTCTGTCCCAGCTTTTGGTATGCAGGCAGGTTTGCAGCTGGAAGAGAAAAGATAATTTTCTGTCTGATGTGCTTGTTACTGCTTCACAGCTGTTCTGTGCTTTAACACTTGGCAGGAGTTTCTTTTTCTTTAAGTGAGAGATAAAAGCAGCAGGTAGCCTGTTTCAGAACTCATTTTTGAATAATACTTTGTTCTCATGGGTTTCTACAATGGGAAAACTTCTCCTCTAGTAATATGGAAGTGGCATGTTTTTTTGCTTTGGTGTTTGTAAGATCTTGTTTCTCTGGAAGCTTGTGACAGTTTGTTGTCAGCGTCATCAGTGCATGACAAGATTTGGTCTTCAGTGAGGGGAAGGATTGAGTGAAATCTTGAGCATCTCTTCTGGAGATTGTAAGCAGTTTAATTTTCTCTGACTCTCTACTTAAATGTGTGTTTTCCTTTTTATTTTTTCCTTGTAGGAAACTAGAAAAAAAAATTGTTGTGCTAAGAAAGTAAAAAGCTTTATCTTGCTAAGTGTTTGGGTGGTATTTTAAGTTTTAATCTGTAACTGGTTCAACCTATGTGGTTGATTTTGCTTGTGAATGTTGTTTTAGAGAGGATTAATTTATAACATAGCGAGCAAAGAATTTTGGCAGAGATTAAATAGTACTGGGATCTGCAGTATCTTTGGATTAGTTACTTGTGTATCTGTATTCACTGGTCATCTCAGACAAGGTATAAAATTTAAGAGCATGAACAGCTAAAGTATTTAACAATTATTCTGCTTTCACTTTGTTTTCAAAATAAATGGAAGCTGTGCACAAATACACAGCTAATACTGTATTAAAACCTCCAGGTAGGTATAAACAAGTAACAAGATTCACAATTTAAAAATAAAGAAAGGTTGCTGGAGAGGGAGAATAAACCAATTAAATTATTTTTCATCCCAGTGACATATCAGCACAGTGATACACAAGAGTCAGCATTCATTTGCTGAAAACCTCGTGGAAGAGCTTGAGAAACAATAGTCTAAGGGTAGATTTTGGCTGGGCTCAGTTACATGAAGTTTGTTTTTAGAAGTATAATGCTAAAGTGCTTTTTTTGGTCCAATGACTAAAGACTTTTTAGGGTTCTTTTCCTGTATTCTTTCACCAAGTTTATAAACTACAGTGCCAGGTCCTGCATTTCTGGAGCCTGGGGTTAAGTAGAAGTTGAGTTTGGGCAGATCTTGTGGAAAAGGAGTTTGGGTGCTCTGCTTTTTCTCTCTGCATTTGCTTATCTTTTTTTTTTTTTTTTTTTTTTTTACTTTATTTTTTGGTAGGAATTATTCCTCCTCACCATGAGTCTCATGCTTTGGTGATGAAGTACCGGCAGGAGCAGTACTGGGATGTGCACCATGCTCTTCATGTCATTCGGTTTATTGATGACACTACCCCCCAGGTGGATGTTTTCCTCCGCATACATCAGCTGGAATCGGGGAAGCTGCCTCGAAATGTGGCTTTTCCACTGGTCAGTTGGCATTTCGACAGTCTTTTCAATACAGGGGTTTATTTAACTTCAAACTATAAACCTGTGAGAAATTGAACTGCAAGTAGCCCCCCAAATGCACATAGACAAAGTAAGGTGAAGGGAAAACAGAGAAGTACTAGTATAAAATAAGGGATTTTAGTCAAAGTGCTTTTCTCTTTTTCTCCTCCCAAGTGCTCATGTAAGATTTTATGCCTTGAAATCTCTTTTGTGTATTTTGCCCGCTAGACTTCAAACCTTTTGTGCTCTAGTACACTTCAGGGAAAAAGGAATGTAAGAATAATTCAGGTCAGATAGTCCGACACTTCTGTGTGTTTCACTGGTCTAGCTTTTCTTTTTCAGGAACCTGAAGATGAAGTGTTTCTTGCTATTGCTAAAGCAATGGAGGAAATGGTGGAGGATCCTATAGAATGCTATTGGCTTGTCAGTTGCTTTGTGAATCAGCTGAACGGCAAGCACAAAGATTCATTACAACAACTGGTATGGGAAGACCACAGTTTTTTTCTTTTTTTTTTCCTTTGTGAGGAGAGCCAGTCATGGAAAGCATTAATATAAGGAGATATCTGGACTGTAAGAGGTGACACCCTTTGATTCTGTTCCACCCATTACTTTGAGAAAACAGGAAGAGTACTTTGTGTGTTGTGATTGTGCTATCTTGTATCCTTGTCTGCATGGTAGCTTTCAGTTACATGTTAGTTACTTTCTAGGTTAGATAAAGCTTACATTGTATCTAGTTGAGCTAGAGTTCTCAGAAACTGATCACTTAAGACTTGTCTTAATTTTAAACAATTTAAAACATCCCAAAGTTAAGAACATTTTGATGTATGTCTGCTACTTTTTTAGGCTGCATCTGTGACATCAGTGGATGATAGACAAAGCCCAGTTGTTTGCTTTATAAATGGAGCAAGGCACTACATCTTCAGAAAAACAATATGTTGCAAATTAATTTATAACAGATAGTAGACTAGAATTCTGTTGGCACTGATCATTTAAGTGCTCACATAGATATTATATTAATTTTGAATGTGTCTTACTGGTTTATAAAATTAAATTTGATTGTAAAGAAAACACATACTTAAATTACAAAAGCTTCTGTAATACTTCAGATAGTCTTAATAGATAAGTTAGTTAACAATAGTTAGTTAACCATAACCACTGAGATGGTGCCAGTGTAGCTGTACACTAACAGTCACTGAATGAGAATCTGTTGCAGAAAATGATGCATGTCCTTTATTATTATTTTGGAGTAAACCTACTTCCTGTTGCTGGAGGTGATGCATTAAACTATGCCAATTTCTGTAATTCCTTGTAAAGGCCAGAGGAGTATTTTTTTAAAAAAAGAATGTGCTCTCACTGCATAGAAAGTGCCCAGTGTCTCCCTCCTTATGGTTTTGTTTTAACAGAAATACTATACCATGACTCTGGGTGTCGGAATATGGACAAAGGAAGTGTTTTCTCTTTGAGAGCTGAAATCATTAGCTGTTTACCCAATTATGACAAAGAGCATAAAAGTACTTCTGAATTTATGAAATGTATTGTGCTGCATTAGAATTTAACCAAAATGAGAGTTATCCACATTATGTGGATAATAGCCACGTTTATGCTTCTAAATCCTTCAGGTTTTTAAATAAATCAATATCCAGTTTTTAATATGTTGCACAGGGATTTAGTCTCAGAATTGATTTTCTGGCTTTTGCTGCATTGTGTGTAGATCTTATTTTTTCATGTATGCTAAGGCAATTAGCTTTGAGGTGACTGAAAATTTTACTTGTGAAGGTAGCAGTAATTAATGCACATTTAATCTCTGCATTGCCCTGAGATTTCAAATGCCTCTTCGGGTTAGGGAACACTGCATATTTTGGAAGTTCTGCTTGTCGTCAGTAATTTAAGGAACCTGAGGTTGTTTGTTTAGTTAAATGCTTAGCTAGCTAACTGCAAAAATCAGCAACACTTGTACTTCGGAATGTGGTGGTTTTAGCTAAACCAGTGCAAATTCATTATTTTAACATGTTATTTTATGCCAACTGAATTTTAAGACTTTTTTGGTTTACAGTATGTGTTAACTGTGGAGGGCACTCTGATGTGAGTGATCTAAAATTTTCCATTCCCTTTCTCAGCCAAAAATTCTGGAGCAATATTTGAACATTGAAGATAACAGGCTCCTGATGCATCTGAAAGCTTGTGCTGCAATGAGCAAACTCCCTTATGATCTTTGGTTTAAGAAGTGTTTTGCAGGCTGCTTACCAGAGTCCAGTTTGCAGAGGTAAGTTCTCTTGATTCTTTGTAATTACATAGTAATTTTAGCTTTTTTTTATCATCACTAGCAGGCAAAGAGCTCTCCTTACTTTATCTCTAAGATTATGGAGTTAACTTTATTGTTGACTTGGAAATGATAAAATTGCATTTGATTCCACTTGTTACTGATGCAAGATAATCTCTGTGTGATCATTTCTTGCAATGATATTAAAGAAGAATGGAATTAAATGTAGTGGCTGACTCTGTTGGACACCTAATGCCTCCTACGATTTAAAAGTCCAAATCCCCTCAGTTGTAGATAGCTGCATGGTAGGCAGTGTTCAAGCTTTTTAACCAAAATCCTTGCTTAGGGAGTGATTATAGTACTGTACTGTCATTAGATGAGAGAGGTTTGAGGAATGTGTACAGGTTTGGGCTGGGCTATGTTCTCCATAGTAGCTGGTGTGGGGCTGTGGTTTGGATTTGTGCTGGAAACACTATTGATAACAGATGTTTTAGCACTCACTGAGCAGTGCTTACACAGTCAAGGCCCTTTTCTGCTTCTCACCCCACCCCACCAGTGAGTGGGCTTGAGGTGCAGAAGAAGTTGTGAGGGGACACAGCTGGGGCAGCTGACCCCAATGGATCAGAAAGATATTCCATAGTATATGATGTCATGCTCAGCAATAAAACTGAGATGAAAGTTGGTGGGGAGGGGAGCTGCTCCTTGAGGACACACTGGGCATCAGTTGTTTGGCTGTGAGCAATTGTTTTATTTGCATTGCTTGTCTTTCTTGGGTTTTATTTTCCTCAGTCTTTTCATTTTTTTCTCCTCCTTAATTTTTTTAATCATTATTTATTTTTAATTACTAAACTGCTTTTATCTCAACCCATCAGTTTCTTTCTCCCTTTTACCCTTCCAATTCTTCCCCTGTCCCACTTGGTGGGAGGAAATGAGTGAGTGACTGTGTGCTCCTTCATTGCTGGCTAGGGTTAAACCATAACAGAAAGTTGATTTTAAATGTACTAGGGCAGATTGAGTATTACAGAGTTAATAGTGCATTATATCTGGTTTCAAAAGTTAGAATTAGGATGTCCAGCTTTCAAAAGGGGAATATTCATGTGCATGGTACTTCACTGAAGGACTTTTCAAACAAAGCTTGTATGATTTCTCTAGTTCTGCTGTCTGAGAACTCTTTGAAAGCAGAATAATCAAGCTAGATGTAGGGAAGCATATTCTTTCTGCTTGAACAAGAATTGCTAATAACTGAGCAGGAGGTAGCACAAAGGAAACAATGGTTTCATTTTCAGCTGCCTGAAAACTTTGAGAAGTAACAAGGTTCAGGGGAAGTTTTACTCTAGGAACCTAGTGTAGAAACAGAGAGCTTTGTAAAATGCTCTGTAGAAAATACTTTACAGTGGTAAAGTTGGTCATAATCTGAATAGTGAATACAGTCTTGCTTGTTTATCTGGGACTTCACATTACATGAAGGAGAGTGGAAAGCAGCTGTTTTATTTGCCCTTATAAAAATAAGAGATTTCTTGGGACAACAAGGTATAAGATTAGAAATCACACTGTCTACTCTTATTGTACCATGGTCATTGAGGTTCTGTTTTGCTGTTGGCAAGGAATATGACTGAGAAAAAATGTTTCGAACCAAAATTGAAGGATTTGATAACAAAACCACCTGTAGGTGTTTTGCTGTATGCAGGACAGTAATTGTTACATGGCACATTCTTATCATCAAGTACCTACGAGGCTCCAAAATAGTAATTTCTTATAGTGGTTGTGTGGGATGTGGTGGTTAAAAGCTTTTGCTGCTTTTATGTCTACAGAAATTATGTAAGCATGGATAAAATGTTTGTTACAGCCTTAAAAGCAATTGAACATGTATGGTTTGCCTGCATCACATCTCTCTTTCATGTTATTTCATGTTGCATTTGTAGGGTAATGATTGACCTTGTTTCATTGTTCTCTCTCTGTATGAAACTTAATGCCTTAAAACATAAACTACTGTCAGTAGAAGTGGCTGCTCTACCTGGGACTTGCCAATCTCTTCAGGCTTTTTTTTTTCCTGTAGACCTCTGTGATCTGAAACAGCCTTTGCAAAACCTCTTTGCATGTCTTCTAGGAGATATTTTTATTTAGAGCCTATGTGATTTAATTTTGCTTACCAGGTCTTATGGCTGAGAAGTAGAGCTGAAAGAGGAACTTGCATCAGAACAGTTTTGCTATTGGAAGGGTTCAGGGTTTTTAAGACTTCTGTTGAAAATTGAACTGGAGCTATGTCATCTTGATAGTGTAAAAGAAAAAATATTGATGATGATTCTTGATTTGCTGTTTCATCTTATCAGAAGATTTCATATTTCATCTTGTTCCAAGCTTCTGCAATTTTGGTTTGTTTATATAAAGTACTTTGTCTAGTTAGTCTGCTGTGTAACATTCTCATACTGTTTTACCTTACTGACATAGAATATTTGGATGACCTGAATTTTTTAAAAGACTTTGTTTCTTTTTCCCCATGGAAAAGGTCAAAATATTGGCTTTTTATATCACTCTGGCCTGAAACCAAATGTTGGTGTTAGTACCTCTAATGGCACAGCAATCCCTTTTCCCCATAGTTGATGTGGGAACATGATATAAATACACTTTTTCTCGCCAGTTTAGGTTTCTGAATTATTCAGTTGTAATCATAATGGCCTCATTTGCTAAGGAAATAACATACTTCATGGGTAGCATGTGACAGATGAACTTAATTAATGTTTGGAGATTCAGTTTGGATTAGAATCTAGAAGACTCAGTGCTTATCTGAAATGTATCCAAATGGCAGTGCTGGAACTGCTGAGAATTGAAAAAAAGTCTCTAATTCTCCTGTGACTTTTACTTGCTTTTTTTTTTGTCAAATGAGAGATGACCAGAGCTCAGTCTTTTATGGTTTAATTTAACTTATGATTTAGCACTGTATTTCTTAGGTTGTTTGCTTTCTATAAATTATTGTCTTCTCTGCCAGGCAGCTAAATCTAGATTTCATGGTTTTCTTTCTTTTTCTCTGAGATCTTTCTCTAAGGTTTGTAGGTGCTGTGCAGAAGTTTTATCCAGTAATGGTGAGATTAAGTTTCATAACACCAGCTTTGCTCCTGACAGGCATTGTCATTCAGCATAAATACTGTTTTATAGCACACATCTCCTAGCTATACCATAGACAAAATGTATGCATCAGTTTAATTTAAATGGGTTTGGAAAATGCATATGGACAGGTTTCATGTAGAAACTTTCTCTTTGAGCTTATGCAGTGTCTTAATACTTGACATTGTGACAAGCTTCTTTACAAACTTCTTAAAGCTGCCATGTTGGCAAAAGAGAGGAGCAGACTGGCCATTTTGAAGGCACTGTATCTCCAGGACTCTATCCCACCTGGAATACAGACAGGGTGCTTCCTGAAACATAAATCAGCCTGTAGCACAGGCTGGAGAAGGAAAGGCTTACTCATCTCAAACAGGGAGAGAACTGGGTTGATACCATGGTCCTGTTTGCCAGAGGAGGGTTAGATTGGGCATTACGAAAAATGTCTTCTCTGAAAGGGTTGTCAAGCCCTGGAACAGGCTGTCCAGGGAAGTGGTGGAGTCATCGTCCCTGGAGGGATTGAAAAGATGTGTTACTGAGGCACATGGTTTAGTGGTGATCCAGCAATTCTGGGTTAATGATTGGTCTTGATGACCTTAAAGGTCTTTTCCTCAACAATTCTATGATTTCTGCAACACCCTGTGTGGTCATCTGTTCAGTAAGCCCCACGTGTGGAGAGCTTTCAAATGGTGCTGCCTGGGCCCTCAGCTGGAGAGCCCTGCCGTGAAAGCTTAGAGTCCTGTTTGTGGCCTCAGTTTTATGGGCAAAATGGCATTTGATGGCTAGTTTATTCCAGCACTGTCCCCTCAGATGATCCAGCTACAACAGTAGTAGTGCAGCTTTGCAGATATAATTGTGGATAAGCCAGGCATGTTTATAGCCTGGAGTTGCCAATCACGTATCACACCCTGACTTGTTTGTATTCAACACTGAAAACATGGCATTAGCAGAACTGTAATAGCTGATGGGGTGTGTTAGGTTATTAGCCTCTGGTAACTTGTTTGTGGCAAAGTATTTGGTAGTTCTCCTGAAATCTTATGACTGCCTTTCAAACTGGCACCAGCTTATGTATATTACTGTATCTCCATGTCCTGCATAAATTGCATCTGGTCAAAAAAATGTAAGTCATTTGTTTAATGGAAACAACAGAAATATGAAAAGTACCTTAAATATTCTGTGGAGTGGGAGGGAATAAGAATGTGTGTATGGGCTACTACTACAGAGAAATGTCAATCAGTTTGCTTTTGTTTAATTGCACTGCTACCCAGCTCTGGAAACAGATGGGCACAAGATCATGAAGTGATATCAGGATGAAATTGGTGTAAGCCTCATCTTGTCCCTCCATGCCCAGTTACCACTGGAAGGACACTCAGAAGTGCAGGCAGAGGAGCAAGTGTTGTTTCTCCTTAAATATCTCTGGCTTGGATGACTGGAGGGCCACAACCAGGGCATGAGGTTCAGTGTGTTTACCTTGCAGCGTAGGAGGAAAAACTGAGATTAACTGTAATATTTCAGGAAGAAAAGAGAGAGAGCAGCAATACTGTGAGGCTTTTTGTACACTCCTGCACTGTAGTGGTTGAGGAACCTTGAGCAGGCCAAGCCTTCACACAGGTTATCATCAACAATGTATAAAGGCTGCTATATTAGAAGAGAATCATCAAAATAAATGTTTCCTTGAAACTACTCTGGGGATTTTTTTCCATTCTAAGGCAACACTTTTCTGACACAGCTTGTGTTGATGTTCCTGGCTCTGCTGGTGTGGACAAGGTGCTGACTGCTGCTCTGTTTATCCTAGTGTCACACAGTCATTCTCCTATTGTTGTCACTTGTGGAGTTGCATTGAGAATAACAATAGCATTGAGAATAACGAAAGCATTGGGGGGAAAAATACTGCAGGAGACGCAGCTGGTTAGTGCTGACATCACATCCACTTTGCCATGCACCCTCTTCCAAAATTTGTTAGACACTGGTGATTTAGATACTGCATGCGTTTTGCCATTGTTGAAACATTTGCTCTTGAATCAGACTAAATAATGCAGGGAAGCATTAGACTGTTTCCTGGGCATGAAATGTAACCTGATGTAATGTACTTATGGAAACTGAAGTCTGGTGACTTGAAAGCAAAATAAAGAAGGCTGGGTGGGTTATGTTGGGATTAGTAAGGTTGTTCTCAAGTTGACCTGAGCTTTAATATGAACTTTGGCAATTCTTTCCTGGTTTTGAGGTCTGCTACTTTCTGTTGTCATTCAGTTCTGATGCCTATGAAACACATAGGGAGCTGTTCTTGGGTTCTAAACAGATATGTTTGTGAAGGAGAATGCATTAGAGGTAAACAGTGTGGAACAGGAATGTGATCTCTGTTTTCTCATAGACTGGCTTAAAGTTTCTAGACCTGAGTTCAACATCAGTGTAATATTTACAGGGATCACTTGCCCTTAGATGCTTGAATCACAAAGGAAACAGTAAGATTTTAATATTGGATTAATATTGTGTTGGACTGGAAATTCCAATATTTATGATTATTTTTGCTATGATATTATCATTATTAATTATTGTAATATTTCCCTTAAGGGAATTGTATTCATTTTTTAATCATAGTGAGACAGGGAATTAAAGCTGAATTGCGAAGGGGGAATAAATGGGCAATGCCTTTTTTCCATCTGTTCATGTGAGTGTATTGTTTGTTCTCTTCCTTTTTTAAGAATGATCCTGAGGATTTTACATATTCTTTTCTTCATTTCTTCATTATAAGTTAAATTCTAGTCTAATGTTTTTGTGATGAATGGAGAGGTTGTGAAAATAGTGTCTAAAGAATTCTGTGAATAGAAGGTTAAAAACTGACCAAGAACTGACATGAGTCACAGTGTGAAAAATGAGCAATGTGTAACAGCAGCAACTCGTTCACACTAGGGGTTATAGAAGCTTTTCACAAAAAATCATGGAAGGTTTGAGGTTGGCAGGAGCCTCTGGAGGTCATCTGGTCCAAACAGTCCCTTTGCTCAAGCAGGGTCACCTAGAGCTAGCTGCCCTGGACCATGTACATGTGGGTTTTGAAAGTTGGCCAAGATGGGGAAGGCGCCAGCACCTCTCTGGGCAACCAGTGCCAGTGCTTGGTCACCCTCACTGAGGAGAAGTTTCCTGATGTTCAGAGGGAACCTCTTTTGTTTCAGTTTGTACCTGTTGCCTCTGGTCCTGTCACCAGGCACCACTGAGGAGAGCCTGGCTCTGTCCTTTTTGCACTCTCCTTTCAGGTATCTATGCACATTGTGAAGATCCCCCTGAGCCTTGCCTTTTCCAGGCTGAACACCCCCAGTTCTCTCAGCCTTTTCTCCTGGGAGAAAGCCCCAGTCCCTTCATCACCTTCATGGCTATTTGTTGGACTCTCATTTCTTAACTCCTTGTTTAGAGGTGACACCTACCCTTCAAATCAGCTGTCAAAGGTCCTGTTATGCCTGTGCCGTTTTCCTGATGCTCCAGGACGAAGGGCAAGTTCTTTGGAGAGAGAAAGCCATGTAAAAATGGAGTTGTCCTTGGAAGAAGCACACTGATAGATCCAAGTTTCTGTATCGGCTGCAGAAGATATTTTCCAGTTAGTGTTACTCTGTTCAGAGATTATGGAGAGCAGTATCTGGTCTTTGTCTTCTGTGGTTTTGTTTGGAAGGAGAAACACTTTTAATTAGTGCCCAGAAGGAGCAAGAACAATAATCCTCATAAAGTCTTTCTGACACAGCTCTTAGAATTCAAGAACTAAAAATAATGCAAGCCCATAAAAGCTGCCACCTGACAGATGGTTTCATGCTGGTTTTGGATAGTCTTTCATCCCACGTCTGTTGAGTTGGGCCTGAGATAGAGCTGCTGCATGAAGGATGATTTCAAATTGTTGCAGGCTGTTTCAGTAGTGTGGATCCCTTTTAATATTCATCAAAGTTCTGTTGCTAAAGTACTTGCAGCCTTTTGAGGCCAGCTCTTCAGGTTTTGTTAAATCTCTGTGGTCCAGATAGTAGGAGTGCCCAGTGGCATTGATTAAAGAACTTAGTAGTTGTTCCTTGTGTCTAATTTCAATATCATGGATTATATCCTGCTGATATATCACTTTTGTATCTCATACAGCAATGACCTAGACTATTTAGCTTCTTGAGATCTCGTAGTTCACTACTACATCCTTTTGGATTTTCAGTTACTGAACTGTTTGAAGAGTGTCTTTATTAGGCATGCTAATAAAATTGGTTTCCTTTTTTGCACTGGGAAAAATCCTCACTTTTACCATCCACTGTGGAATAGTAGTCACAGCTCAGGCTATTAAAACAAGATTTGCTTTGGATATTTAAACTTGTAAATGGTTCCATTTGTAAACAAGAACACACCATGTCAGTGCCTCACTGCTTGCCATCACTTTGCTCTGGACAGATTTAGGAGGTGATAAAATGTCTTTTATTTACCAAATAATTCAATTTATTGCTGTTATGCAGAAAAAGAATCTGGAAAAAGGTGGTTGTGTGAGACTGTTCTAGCAGATAAATAAGCAGCTAAGCACTGCAATAATGTTTAGTGATTCTTTTTCATTTTTTTGTAGAGTTTGGGACAAAGTTATTAGTGGGTCCTGCAAGATTCTTGCTTTTGTTGCTTTGGAAATATTATTAACCTTTAAAATGAAGATAATAGCACTGAATACTGCAGAAAAGATCACACAGTTTTTGGAAAATGTAAGTACTTTATTGTGCTTTGCATTGCCTTTTATGGTTTATAAAAGTGGGTTTCAGCCTTAGTCATTTGCCTGTTGCAAGCATACTGTAAGATACTATTACATTGCTTACTGAGAATGGTACCAAGGTGAAGAGAGAACATGCAGGGATGAGAATCGTAGGTTTTTTTCTAGCAGGAGAGAAGACTTTCATAGAATGAAATGATTTTAGGCTTTGGGGAAGTGTTATCTATGTTCGTGCAGATTTGACAATGTTCCTTGTGATACTAAAGGGTTTTTGTGTGAAAGTGCGTGCAGATGAGGTTAGGTTAATTATTCTGGAGACTCCTTAGAGGGTTAGTTTCTGGCACCTTTTCTGCTTGTTGCCTGAGTGTGAATCTATGGACTCAAGATACGCTTTTTGTTGATGTAAGGACAGGGCCATGAGCCTCACCCTGAACTTTCCTTGTATCATAGTAATGAGCATCACAGCAGGGCTGCAGGATCCCAATGGAGCCAAGGTCAGCTAGATTAGATATGCTTGTGGTTGAGTCTGGGATGTGTGGCTTGAGTGGTCATCTCGCCTTTTTGGTACAAAAAACCCCAACCTTTTTGTCTAAAACCTGGAGGTAATATGACATGTAGGGCTGAGGGATGGTGGGATGGTAGGGCAGGGAGAGGAGATTCTAGTGGTATTTCCTTTTTTATAAAGAGAGAAAATCTGAGCTGGAAAGTTCAAATACTTTATCTGAAAGAAAGCAGTGCAAATGAAGGAGTCTGACAAGGCATCTTGCCCTGATCTTTTGTAGATTCCTCAAGATAACACTGATGCTATTGTCAGCAAAGCTGTTGATCTGTGGCACACACACTGTGGGACTCCAGCACACTCAGTCTGAGAACTTTCCTCACTTGTGACAGCTTGGGGAGAACAAAAGACATTTGAAGAGACATTTTACCACATTTCCTCCATCCTAGTGTGATGTTCTCCACTACCTCTTCTATGTAAAGATACTGTTAAAGCAGCTAATAGAATAGTGATCAATATGTAAATGTTTTTCAATAAATACAGGTGGAATGAAGATACCTAGTGATGATGTGATCATGTCCAAACTGTTTCTTGGCCAGCTAGCTACAGTATTCTGCTTGCACATTGTGCTCTCTTGCTTTTGGGGAGGTAAATTGAACTCTTGAAGCAAGGTAAACAGACTCACTTGTAAATTCAAAATGTTTTTGTATGCTAGCTTGTACTTGATAGAACTAGTTACTACTTGGAGGTGTTTTTAAGGTGACTGTTAAATGTTGGTCTGCTGGAACTCTTTGGTGAACAAGCATGCCTTTGCTGGAAATGTGGCTGTACCCTACTAATGCTGACAATTTTCAGGTGCATATTCAGGAAGAGGCATCACAAGTTTAAGTTAGCGGACATCACAGTGACAGAAGGTGACATGCTTTTCTAAAGTGTCTTAAAATGCTTTCTTTTATCTGTCAGCTCTTTGTCTGTGCCTTCTTTTTTTGTTCTTTGTGGAAGATGCTCTAGAAAGATGGATCTGTCCTGTCCTAGGATGTTGCTTTGGGGAAAATCGGTGGGATAGGTCAATACAATTCAGAATTACAGGCCAGTAATAAACAATGCCTCTGATGAATGTCTGGCTCAAAGTTGTTGGAGTTTGGTTCTTATTTGGTTTAGATGTCAAAATAAATTTAATACAGAAATGTAATTAATGACATAAATAAAAGTAGAGTGATTAGCCAGAGACAGAGATTTGCTGGAGAACTAACCTTTTTCTTGTAGAAGCATGAAATTCTATTTCTTCATCTTGGGTGGACCAGGGAATTGTATATAAAAAAGTGTTGCTTAGCTGTTAGTTGACTCAGATGGATGCTTTGTGGGACAGGTGTGCTCATGGCACTTGGCAGTGTGTTTAGCTTGCCCTCTGTGTAGTGCAGACTTGAAATGCTTTAGTAACGTAACTTTTGTTTTAAACTAGGTCAGGTCCACCTTCCAACACATGAGCTGGGGAAGCTTGGGACTCAGTTCAGGTTACACCTAACAGCCTGGGTAGGTTATTTATGGTGGATTCTGAGATGCTGCTGTCAGTGTTCCTGAAATGCCTGAGTTTACCCAGTTCAGAAAAAACATGTTTATGTCTGCTGTGAAAGCCACTGCTATGTCTGCATTGTAGTGGAGTCCACTGAGTTAACTTTGGAGAGGAGGAGCTTATTCTCCTAGTGTAGGCTGGGTGGCAAGGATAGGAGAGATCCTAGACCTTCTGTGACTACAGCACTGCATTCTGTAACAGGCACTACAGAATTTTTTCAGGTAATGGCTGTGGGTACAGCCTGGGAGATTACCAATTTGAACATCTTTCCCTCAGGCTGCACAGCTTCACAAATTCCCCAAAGTGGGTGCATTCATGGCAGATTGCTTAGTTGTTAAACTGATGACACTGAAGGTGTTTAGCAGTTTCAGTCCTGAAGGGGAATTGATAACTCTATTCTGTGAAGAGAGATGCACTGACTCAGGATTAGAAGGGCCAGTTAGTGTTCCTCCAATCACTGTGTGACTGAAAGCTCCAAACATATTATTTGTTTGTTTTAGTTTTGAATTTAAAAAAGCCTTTCTCCATCAATAGGCAGCTTCTGGAGCAGCACAGATGAGAAAAAGAGAGAGAGATCTGCTTTCACAGAATCACAGTAGGGTTGAGGTTGGCAGGGGCCTCTGGAGAGCCATTGAGAGCCAAATGGCTTTTTGTTCAAATGGCTTTTGAATCAGTCTCCAAGGAGGGAGACTCCACTACCGCCTCTGGGCACTCTGAGCCAGTGCTTGGTCACCCACACAGGGAGAAGCTTCACTTTCCACATGAGGAGCAGCAATTTTATTTAAACATTTCAGCATATGTGGTATGGATCCTCAAGTGCTACCCAACTTTAATGCCAGCTGAAGTTCTTGTGCAGCTTTTTCAGCTTCATGTACAAAGAAGGAACATGAGCATTTCCTTAAAGGAGTGCATTATTTATTCTGGGCTAGGCTGCAGGAGGGGAGCTCTCTGGAGAACAGGTAGAGGTTTAACTCTGTGCTTCCTTCACCCATCTGGTAAGAGACTTTTGTGTGTATCTTAATGGGTCAATTTCCAGGCTTTCACTGTGGATCTATGAAGGATATAGTTTATGCAGAAAACTTACTGAATTCCAAAAAGGTTGAAAGTATGAATCTGGCTAACTTACACTCAGTTAATTTTTGGTGATGTCTGCTCAGCTGAACATAATAGTTTAGCTCAGGGACCTACTTCACAAGGAGCAGAACAGCAAAATGAGAGCCTTCACTGTCCTCAGCGTGTGATTATCAGCACGAGGTTGAGGCAAAACACCTTTAAAATCCCAGCCTAGAGCAGAGTCCACCACTTGGGAAGCCTTGATCTGTGCCTCCAGTGATTCTAATAACTGGAAATCTCCTGCTGAAATCCCTGGGTAAATAATGTGGGGAAGGGCTTACCTTTGCTATTTGTTTTCTGTTACCTCTGTGTTTTCCAGGAGGAGTGTGGTAATAAGTCATCGTATGGTCATTTTTCCTGAGAAGCTTGAAAGTGAGTTATATTGTCTTTATTGACATTATTTCTCCTTGACTGGCTGAGTATGAACTGCTTGCTGCATGCTTTTTTATTCATACAAAAGTAGCTACTCTGAGTGGTTTTGGGGTTGCGTTTTTTCTTCCCTCCCCGTGCCCCTGCAGACAGCAGAAACAACACTGAAGCATCCACTTTGGAGAGTGAAATCTCCCCCCTCAAGCCTTCCCCTGCCAAATAGCTTCATGGACTTTGCAAACAAGAAAAATAAGCTTAATTTGGTCCAGTTGTTCCCTCAAGCAGTACTTTCCCTCCAGAGAGGTTTAGAGCAATGCCACATGTGTGTGCTTTTCCATGTTGCATGCACCAGTTCTTTTCCAGCTGACATCCAAATATGATGGAAACTTCAGATAAGAAAAGTAATGGCAGATGTAAAATGATAATGCTTGAAAACTGATGAGTGATTTGACCTCTAGTAAGGGTGCTGAGAGTGTGAAAAGAAAAACAGGAGAGGATGGAGACAAAAATGGCTGAAATACAGTAATTCAGCAGCTGGTGAAGTACCAGTGATACAGAGCAGGTTTCTGGGGATAGATCAATTTTCATTGCCCCATGGGTTAACTTCAGTTGAAGATGATGTCTTTCTGAACACCAGAGTCCCTAACCACATGGCACAAGTCTACTGAGAGGCCAAACTTTCCTTTGTTTTGCCATTCAGGGAAGAATTTTTGTAAACTATTTTGTACAATGTGTAAGCAGATATTGCTGGTGTGGATGTAGAGTGGTGTTGCACTGTCTTCATCTTGCCCTGCCAGCTGCTTACTGGATGCTGGTGATGTCCATACACACTCCAGAAGCTATCACCTCACCCTGCTCAGGAGTTGGGTGTATACCAGGGGAAGTTTAGGCTGGATGTGGGAAATATTTTTTTCCCTGAAAGGGTTGTCAAGCCCTGGCCCAGGCTGACTGGGGAAGTGGTGGAGTCACCATCCCTGGGGGTATTTAAAAGATGTGTAGATTTGTTGCTGAGGGACATGGTTTTAGTGGTGACCTGGCAGTGCTGGGTTAATGGTTGAACTTGATCTGAAAGGTCTCTTCCAACCTAAAATATCCTGTGATTCTTTATTTTGGACTGCAGATTAGCTCTTGAGCACATGTGCACGTGGATGTGTGTATGGATGTAGCTTTTGCATCCTGAACTGCTTGCCAAACAGATACGGCTGTCCCCTACCTCTTGGGGTTAATGTATCCATGTAAAACTTAAGATACAACAATCTACATTTTAACACCTGTTTGACAAGGGTCTTATGTTCCACCAACAGGTAATGTCAGGAGAGAGCCACTGCAGGGTGCACCTGGCTGCTGGTTGTTTCTGTGAGTCCACTCTTGGTTTGAAGCAGCTGCTAAAGGTAGTACAAACACCACTGATGAACTGCTTGCAGGGGGCTGCCTGTTTAATGGAGAATGGATCTTTTTGTTGTTGTTTATAATCAGCCTTTCTCTTTGTTTCCTGCCTAAAGATGGTATCAGATTGCAGTTTGATAGCTAGTAATTACATGAACTTTACTGAAGACACACCCTCTGGTCTTTTTTATTACTGGTTTTATGGAATGCTTCAGTTAAAACAGAAAACCACAGCCCTTGTGAAGAGGTCTCCAAGCTCTCTGTACAATGTATCCTCACCATAAAGCATAGAAATGGCTGTGTGCAACCAAAACAGTAGATAGTGCTGCTCCAGAAGCCATAGCTAGTTGCAGCAGAAGGGGATCATTAGTCAAAATAGGATTTCCCCCCCCCCTACTTTTTTATGTACCCACACCTCATTTAGTAGCTACAGACTTGGCTATCAGAATGAAAATCTATACAAACAAGGATTGTAAGGCAGTCAGTGAAGACTAACCCAAATGGGAACAACCAAAAAAAAACCCCTAGTAGTAGAATTTTGATTGTGTTTCCATATCAGCAATGCAAAGGAGCAGAATTTGGTCAGGTAAAGGATGTGGCCCTTCCATTTTAGTGTAATTGGAAGCCTCTGTGTGCATCAGGGGAGGGGAACTGTTCCCACCTGCCAGTTACAGTGAGGATGGTGGGTGACAGTTGTCTCTTTGGGGATCAGAATTTGGGCACCATCAATTGTGGAAGCTAAGAAGAGCTGGTACCTTCTCCAGAAGCCTAGTTAGACTAGTTGAAGGGACATATAATCGTGAAGAAGGGTTCCCCTCCCCCTGCCTTTTTTTCACTAGACAGAGGCTGCAGCCTGTCACAAGGTGAAATGCTGTGCAACCACTGAAGCTGCTTAGGGAAATGGAGATACACCAGTAGCTGGATGTGCAGCTGAACAGCAAGAGCAGTGCTGCTGCTACTTAGTGGCCTTTCTTTCCACACACAGGGTGTTCCATATTGAACAAAGACATGGCAATGTGGCAACAGTAACATTGACTCTGCAGCAGACATGTGGCAGTGTGTACTCTGTGCTGACCGTGTTGTGGTGAGAGGCGAGTTTTGGTTATGGGTATGTGTCTAGCGTTGGCTGTAGATTTTGTTTACTAGTTTCTTGGTTTGAGTTAGAACTAATTCTGTTCAGTGATTTTCCTTTAGATGTGGTGCTTGGAGACATGGTTTAGGGTGAGGATGGTAGTGTTAGGTGGATGGTTGGGCTTGATGACCCCAGAAGTCTTTTCCAAACACAATGATTCTATGATGCTATGATTTTATGATACTTTTCAGCTCAGTCTCTTCTCAGTGATGCACTTTCTGCAGTTTTAACAGCATGTTTTCACAGACAGTGTCTGCTTCTAGTAGTACTAATGCTTGATGTTTTTAATTAGTACCAAGAGTTAGTGTGCAGACCAAGGGCACTGCTACATCTTGTGTCCCACCTTGGGGTGCAGTAAGAGGTGGCACCTGCAGGGAGGAGGGGACAGGAGAGGTGACCCTAAACTGACCAATGAGGGATTCCATCCCATGGATGTCATAGTCAGGATAAAGCTGAGGGATCGTAAGGGTCAAGCCTCTTCAGTGGCCAGTCTCTGAGGTTCTGCCTTCTGGATCTGTGTGTTCCTAAATCCAGCTTCTGCATCTAGTTACTGTCTGCCAGTGAGTCCAGTCTGGGACTCCCCCAGTGCTGCTACAGCGTCAGTGGTGACAGTAACATAATTGCCACTGGGGGTTTGGTTTGATATTGGATTTGCATGTATTTGTATATCTTTAATTTTCTTGTTATTAATTAAAGTAGTTTAGTTTGCTTCCCTTACTCCTTTTCTCTTCCCTTTGAAAAGGCAGAGGGGTTCATAAAGAGCATCTGTCACACATCTAGTGGCCAGCCCACCCCTGACCCTTGACAATTAGCCTGGTGTTGGGAACAACTTCAGCAGCAGAGGTATCAGTCATCCTGGGGGTTTTTTTGGTGCAGCACCTTCACTGAACCAGCTCACAGAGCTGACACGAGTAGCTCAGCTGATACAACATCCCCTTGATCTCTGCTGGGAAGTCTTGCTCTTCTGCTTCGCTCCCCACTGAGGTGCGGGCACACACTTGGGTCACTGTCCCTGCCAGGGTGTGGGCACGCTGTGGGCACACCCTGTGTCACTGAGCCTGGCTGGCAGCAGCAGCTCTGGTATCCTCGACTGCATCTGATGGTTACACTCAGTCACTGGGACAGAGGCTGATGAAATACACAGGCACAGGAATGGGGTTTTTTAAATGAAGGTTGTTTTTTCTTTTTTAAGAAACTGCATACATCAGAGACAAACAATAATTTAAATACCATGCAGTTTCAGTATGTACAAAACCTAGGACGTAGAGATCCAGTTTAATCTTTTTTTTTCTTCCTAGTTATTTACATCATATTCATACAGCCATAATCTGTTAAATTACAATACTGGAAGAGCACAGGATTGACAGCCACCACACTCACTCCTATACAAAGACAAACTATATACATACACTTGGATATCAACTGGAAAATGCAACTGGTGCAGGAGTAACTGGGACACATGGGAGCTCAGGTAATGTGCCCGTCACCTCTTTGTTTACAGAAGCTGTTCAGCAGACTGAACACCTGGGAAAAATCATTTGTCCCCTTTTACTTTCCTGATATTTTTTTGTTTTAGTCTAGTCATCTCCCATGGCTATTTAGACAAAGTGATTTTATTTGCAGGCATGTGTTAGGGAGCCCCTGTTCAGGTATGACTGTGGGTTTCCATCTCACCCGCTGTCTGTGAGTGCAAGCTTTCAATAGGCATGTTGGAAGCGCTCCCCTCTCTTGGTTTGTAGGGTTTCCACTGTACAGATGGCACTGTAGAAGTAACAAAGGGTGAGTTTGACTAGCTGCAGTGATGACAAAGTGCTGTGGTTACAGGTATTAAGCTGAAATACATTTGTGTAATGGGCTCACTAAATAGTGTCAGCTAAGGTAAAAGAGTTCAGTCTGTTATGTTCTTTCCCCACCTTCCTTCTCTTCTGATAACATCTAGAGCGAGCAGTAGGAATTGTCTAGACTCAAAAGCCAGCCAGAGCCCCATCCCAGCAAACCTGCAGTCTGAATCTTCTTCAGCTTGCAAGTACCTCCTGAGCAGGCTGTAGGGTGGGGAGAGGCCACAACCCTGATCTTCTTTGCTAAGTCCTAAGTATATGGTCAGGTTCCCATAGCCTGCTGCCAGTGAGGCTGTGGGTGGAAGAGCAATGCCACCATCAATTTATTTTTTTTCAGACAATCAAAACTCTTTCCTAGACATTTTGGAACTGCTTTTCCAATCACCACCACCACCCTATCCCCCCCAGTCTCTACTTCATCTTTCCACAGGCACAATACTTGCACATTTTAAATATGAATAACCCATCAGGATTTCGTAGATTATAACCAAAATGTTTTTCTTCCTTGACTCTAGAATATTATCTCCATTATTAGCCCTGGAGATGGATGATTGGAATAGCCATTTTTATTCTGGGTTGATTTTTTCCATTCTCTAACCCTGATGTAATTTCTTTATTACTACTATTAATCTCCTCCTAATAGGAATGAGGATGACTGGTGGTAACAGAAGCTCAGCAGGAATGTCTTTATCTTTATGACCTACAGAGATTCCATGTTGAAGGGGAGGAAATGATAACTTATTTGTGTTTCTTCTTTTTTCAACCTCAGAATCACAACAGAGTCACAACTGTTTTGCTGTGATGGAGCTGGGCTTCTGCAGCTGAGAAGACAAGCACGCAAGGAAAACGCATTTAAAACCAAGGACTAGCTGCTCCCCACTCTGCTTGTGACCTCCCGTGGATGCCAGAGGTAGGTGTGCAAACTGAGGATGCACTGCAGGGATCAGGCACTGAAGGGCTGGTGAACAATGCCTTGCCAAAGGGTAACCCTGTAAATATCCAGATCCTCTGAAGCTGAAACCAGATAGAGGTGCCAGTTCTGGGATGCTTACTACATTGCCAAACACTTGAGATGGCTTCTTTCTCCTCCCTCTTTCCATTTCAGTAATTATGGTTATTGCATTAAGCTTGTTCATTTGCTCACCTAAAAACACCAGCAGTAACATTACAGATGGTGTGCTGTTTTATACTCTTTATCCATAGCTCCCACAACAATTTCAGATGAAATTAGCCTTTTGCTGGAAACTAACACCATATTTTGTATCTCCTCCCCTAATGTCAGCAGATCGTATTAATCATAAATAAGTTCTACTTGCAGTTTGGGAGAAACATGGCAATTCTTCCACCATGCCCTAGTGTCTGCTCAGGCAGGCGTTTAACATAACTTAAAAGAAAAGGGAAAACCCCCAACATTGCCACATGTAGCTGCCCTGTGGCCAGCCTGAATCCTGAGTCAGGCAGAGTGCCACAACTTGCTAAGCGGTCAGCAGGGACCTGCCTTGAGCCCACCCAGAAGGCTGACTGGTTGGGCAATGTCTGGCCATCACCCAGGACTTGGCTGCCACATGCCTCAACCAGTGCCCAAGGCTTTATTTAGGCTATCAGCCTGGCAGGTGTGGGTGCTGCCAGGGGCTCTGCCCACCAGGGACAGTGGCAGTACCCAGAGCGATGTCACCCATAGACCACCTGTTCCTCTGGGGTCTCTAACAGCAGCAGTAGACTTGACAGCAGCAGTCTGCTACTTCCACCTCTTACCTCTTCATTTTAATCATAAAATGAAAAAAGAACTAAATCTCACCTTTCCTGCCACCAGCCTATGAGTCCTGTGGTTTCTGTCACTGCTGCTCCTTAAATAGCCTCCTTCCCTTTCACCTGCTTCTGATGCCAGGGCAGGTGTGGGATCCACACTGGGAACAGGAGGACTTGCTGCTCCTCCAAACAAACAGCTCTGTTCAGAGCCCTTTCCTAGTACACTGTTTGTAGTCAAAAGCCTAGAGTTTTGTTTTCCCTTTTTAAGGCTGTGATGCAGTCTTGTTACACATGCATATGTGAATGAATTTAAAACCAGGAGGCCCAGGTTTTAATGACAATAGCCCCAAAGCAGTGGGCAGCACCTAAGTGCTCTGTCTTTGCTGCACTGAGCTGGTAACATTGCACCTGAAAGGCTTTCACTACTGATGAACTTCTATATAAAGCAGCTGTGAGCTGGGGATACAAGGATCATGGTGTTTCTTCAGCAATGGTTCCCTGCTCTGGGAAGTGTATCATATCAGAGGCAAGATGCTTTCCAAAGGAGAGGCACCAGAATGCTGCTGGTTTTTACTTGCCTTTGTAGCATCTTCCATCCTACAACAGCCAGTTGTTACGTCAGTGAAACACTTTTGCTTGTCTCTGATGGAGAGCAGATCTGTGACGTATTCAGTACCACTGCTAAGCATAAGTGAAATGTTAGCCTCCCTGCCAGTGTCATTTGGGCAGGCTAGAGGCTAGAGCAACTCCATAGGCTATGCACAGGTACTCCTCCTTTACTCCTGCCACTGGAGGAATGAGGTGGAGGCCTGAGAAGAGGCAGGAGTGTTGGCACGGTGTAGCGTTGGCCATTAAATGCTCACGTGCAAGAGGCTTCTCAGCCTGCTATTAGTGAAGGGCAATATTAGCATGGCACCAGAGGAGGTAGAGAGGGAGCACAGAAGAGTGGATAGATACATGGAAGACAGTGAGAAAGGAAAAAAAATTAGTAAAAGAACTAACACTGTCGTAAAAAACTTTGGCCTCTCTGTTCCAACTGTCAAAGAAAAATAGCTATTATGGAAGAAAAAAAGGTGTCCTGAAGTAATAATCTGGAACTTGTTACAGTAATGTTGCTACAGTGCTTTGGGCCACTGACCCAAAGCATGGCATAATAGTTTCCTGTTAGAGCTGGAAGGGAATCCTAGACCATGTTTGCCTCAGCTGGCTGGTGGTATACTAGGTTAAGGACTAGAGTCTGGAAGGTGTTGGCCTAAGTTCAGAAAAGCACTTAAATGTGTTCAGCTTCAGGGAAGCCTGTCAGACATGGTCTGAAGTGCTGTCAGGGAGGCTGCCTGCTTGCTTACCACTCAGTTGGCAGGTAAACTAGGCCCAGAGTGACCAGCTCTGAGCTCTGCTTGGTCAGTTTGTGTGTTAAACCACTATAATAAAAATAAATGAACCCCAAATCAGAGCACCTCTGACTTGCTGTCCTTACACCTCAAGCTGTGGGTACCTCTGCCACATCCCACCACCCACATCAATTCACCAGACTCCTTTTGTTAGGAGGTAACACAATCTGTTATGCTTTTCTCAGCGTGGAGTTTAGAATTAGTTCCTGAAACACCTGCAGGACAGAGATCCATCATCAAACTCCCAGTTCCTCCTGCTGCGTGCCCTTCCCTGGAGCGGGATGGAATCCCAGCTGTTCCTTCTGCCAAGGGTGCATCAGCTGTCCCACAGTCCTGAGGCTTGGGTGGAAATACCAACTACAAGCTGAGCAAATGCCTTGCAGTGACCATCACCAGGTGGGTTTTGCATGTTCTCAATCTTCTTGTCACTTACTGCTGTTGGGGGTCACAAGCGGGTTTAGAAAATGGTACTTGTTGAGACAGGTGAAAAATAGAGCTGCTAGAACTGAATCAGCCTTCTGTAGGGAGTCCTGTTCTTTACAGGTGATGCCTGTTTCTGCTTGGGAGCTAAGTAGTGCCTGTTGATGGGCCATAAACATCTCCAGGGGAAGAAATGCCTTTCTAGTCCCATGATGTTCACAGCTGGGCTGGCCTGTAGAGTAGTTTTGCTCCTTCGCCGTCCTCATAAGGTGCTCGTAGCCTGAAAGGAGGGTTTGGTGTAAGTGCTTTAGTGCCATAGGTGCTTGTCTTTTGGAGACTTCACCCAGGCCAGTGATTCCTTGAACACCATCTCAGGGCTCTCTAGAGTTGATGGCAGAGGCTTGTCGCGATGAGGGGTGCCTGAAGAAGAACTGGACATACCACCAGCTGGGCTTGAACACGTATGGCAAATCCACATGCCAGGGAAGTCTTATACATAGAGGCCAAGCCTTGGCACGATTCCCACCAGGGGTATTTTCTGTTACTGAAGCTTGAACCTGATGATGCTGCAGTACCCATCACATGTAAATACAATTTTCCTTTTTTTTTTTTTTAATATTTATTTTTCTACTTTTTTAAAAAAAAAAAGGCAGTTCAGAAGATGTACATTGTAGGTATCAGGGGAGTGAGTAACACCAGCACTTATGGTTCCTTTTAGTTATGTTTTGAAGATGGCATAGTAGTCAGGTAGGATTGAACTGCTACGGTCTATGAAACCTGAAACCCAAGGGAAAGAAAAGAGGAGAAACAGTAAGAGAATGTCCCCATGTGCAAATAGTACATTAAAAACAAAATTGGAGAACTAATTGCTATAGTAACAGAATTGGGCAGAGTCACAGGAGGGTAGGGGTTGGAAGTGATCTCTGAAGATGATGTAGTCCATCCCCCCTGCTAAAACAAGGTCACCCTAGAGCAGGTTGCCCAGGTGGGGTTGGAATCTCTCCAGAGAAGGAGACTCCACAGCCTCTCTGGGCAGCTCTGTTACCCTACAAGTAAAGAGTTTTTCCACATGTTCAGATGGAACTTTCTGTGTTCTCCTTTATGCCCGTTGCCCCTTGTCCCCTCATTGTGCACCACTGAAATGAATCTGGCCCAGTTCTCTTGACCCTTGCCCTTTTAGATATTGCTAAGCATTCTTAAGATCCCCTCTGGGTCTGCCCTCCTCCAGGCTAACCAGCCCCAGGGCTCTCAGCCTTTCCTCTTCACAGAGATGCTCCAGTCCCCTCAACATCTTCATAACCTCTGCTAGAGTCTTTCCAGGAGTTCCTTGTCTCTCTTGAATTGGGGAGCCCAGAACTGGACACAGTGCTCCAGCTGCAGTATCACCAGGGCAAAGAAGAGGAGGAGGAGGAGAAGAAGCTCCCTTGACTTTCTGGTCACACTCCTCTTAATGCACCCCAGGTGCCCACAAGGGCACATTACTGGCTCATAGTGAACTACTTGTTCACCAGGACTCCCAGGTCCTTCTCTGCAGAGCTGCTTTCCAGCAGGTCAGCCCCTAACCTGTACTGGTCCATGGGGTTATTCCTCCCCAGGTGCTGGACCTTACATTTGCCCTTGTTGAACTTCATCATGTTCCTCTCTGCTCAACTTTCCCACCTGCCCAGATCTCCCTGAATGGCAGCACAGCCTGATGGTGTCAGCCACTCCTCCCAGTTCTGTATCATCAGTAAACTTGCTGAGGGTACACTCCATTGACATATCCAGGTCAGTGATAAAGATGGTGAACAAGACTGGACCCAGTCCTCACCCCTGGGGAACACTGCTAGCCCCAGGCCTCCAGCTAGACTCTGCACTACTGATCACAACCTCTGAGCTCTCTCGTCCACCCAGTTCTCAGTGTACCTCACTGCCCCCTCATCTAACGCACACTTCCTCAGCTTACCTATGAGTATGTTATGGGAGGCAGCTTGATTCGTGCAGCACCAACATCAGCCATAAGAGAGACACACACTTCCTTGGTCCTTGCCAGACTCACAGTTTATAGGCATAAGCAGTTTACACCCAAATCTACCAAAGACACTAAGAGGTCCATCCTATTAGACCCCTGAATGAGTTAGTTCAGATCAGCTAGTTCTCTTTCAGACCATACCATGCCCGAGTCGAGTCCACAAAACTCATCTGATTTAGACAAGCCATATGCTCTTCAGCCAGGAAGACTTACAGGAAGTATGATTATTCCTTGATGTTGGAGGCTAAAGAGGCAAGGAGAGCTAAAATGGGCATCCTTTGTGCAAGACTACCCTGGGTCAGAAGGCCTGGCTTTGCCAGCTCAGAGAAGGTTTTTGCTTTTTCTTTTTTAGCAGCTTTCATTTTTCACTCTATTATGAAGGAATTAATGTGTCCCACTAGTAAAGCCACAATCACATTCTCTGCTCAGCTCATGCCACTGCTTAATGACATGAATAGCTCATTACCTTGTTAATGATATAATAATGGTGATTTATCTAAGTTTGTTTAACAGAATAACTCTATCTTGTTTAAGCATGGATCCTCTTCAAGTGGGTATTTCCTGAAGCCACTTCTCCAACCAGCAAGTCCTGTTGAACTCCAGACAAACCCTGATTCCAGTTTCTATTAGCAATAGCTCTGAGTATGCCTGGCCCAGACTTTCTGTGAGTCAGAGGCACTCAGTGGCTTTCAGATACAAACTGAGTTACCTCAGAGGGTCACTGCTCACCCCAGCACTGGAAGAGAAGCAAAATGCTGCTCAGAAACCTGTGAAAGCCAAGCAGCTGGAGAGACTTCTGGAAAATGAAACCAGTTTCTGTGTTTGTGGGATGCTAAACACCTCTCGGAAATCAATGAAGCTCTCAATGGAGGATTTGCTTTACAACAGCCTCAGCTGCTCTCCTGGAGGAGTGTCCCTCAAAGGCTCAGTCACTGAGGTCAACAGATCTAGGTCAACTGTCCACCCTAAAAGCTTTGTCCAGACCTCACAGCTCAAAAGCAGCTGGCTCATCTCTAGCAGCACTCCATTCCTACCAAGCCTAGTGCAACATCCTAGCACCGGCCAGGAAGCAGAAGGGTGATCACTTCTGCAAGGGAACAGATGCATAATACATGTGGTGAATTTTAATATCATTATTAATTTATACACATAAAAATCCCCTAATACAAAATTAATTTTGCCTTAAGCTTTTCTGTATTTTTCTTAACAGTATTGACTGCATTTTTCATGAGCACCAAGCTGGTGAACGTATCAGTGCAAGGGCAGCTCCACTTCACCACCACACCTCACTGTCACTTGTCCTCAACCTCTAAGACTTGTTTTCAGTGTCTAACAATGACTGAGGGTTAATGTTGGTTTGCAAAGGCCTGACTTCAGCTGAAATGCTCGGAGGTCAGCTCATCTCAGCATCAAAGCCAGAGCAGACTCAGCACGGGCTGTGTGAGGGGATGTGCCCTGACCTTCCAGTATGCCTCAGACCTAGGCTGTCAGTTTGGGGATTGTGGGTAATTTATTCAGTCTCTACCTTTTTAACTAATAAAAAAAAAAAGCTTAAAAGTGTAAAAAAAAGTAGCACCTGTCTTCTAATGCCAATCTTGCTATTATTTCCCAATTGCATTACCTCTGGCAGGCTCTGGAGGACAGGTCTGAGACTGGCGTGTGGGACGTTGTAGCATGGAACAGCTCAGTGGGCTTTGAGTGTACACTTACTCATACCTTGCTATGCACTGGCTCTGCAAGAGTTCCCTGTCCTCCTTCGTGCTGAGTGGTGCAGTTGACACCATGGAAGGGAGGGATGCCATCCAGGTGCACCTGGATGAGGTTGAGAAGTAGGCATCTTGCCTACTTGGAACTACATGATCTTTAAGGTCCCTTCCAACTCTAACCTTTCTATCATTCAGTGATCCTTCGGATACCAGTGCTATTTACTTTTGGTCTCAGAAGAACAGACATGCAGCTAGGGCATCATGATCTAGAAAAGAAAAGAAAAGGAGGTTCTCCTTTATTAAACAGACAGCACATGTCTGCTTAGTGCCACATAACAGGGCAGCATGAGCTTGTGTGCAAGTTTCTTTGACAGCCTCTTCATTTTAAATGTTGTCTAGACCTCATAGTGTGGTCAGTGGGTGTTGGAGAAACAGCTGCTGTTTTATTAAAAACAAAACCCAAACCTAAGTGTTCATTGAGAGTCTTAAAAAAATTAATATCTCAGCTTACCTTGTTAGATGCCTGCTTAATTCATGAACTTCCATTTCAGTGCTTTTAAATTCATTCAGCTCTTTGCGAATGGCTGCCTGCAAGGGACAAATAAACTCAGAAATGTATAGAGAGAGCCAAATAAGTGCACTTTGTTCTCAAAACAGTATGTTAAAACTGAAGCAGATAGGTAACATTATCAGAGAGAAAGAGAGAGAGGAAAACATAAAAAAAGACTTGAAAATGTGAAAAGGAACAAAGATAAATGTGTTCTAAATTGTATGAAGGGAAGAGATCAATGCTTTGGTGGACTGGCTCCATTTGAGAACATACCATACACTTTGCACATAGAGAGCCCAATTCTGCCTTATTATGTAAACACATCATGGACAAAGCACCACAGCTTCCCAGACACTGGTTTGTTTCAGATCACCTTGTGAATGAGGAGAAGCCACAGGTGTGTTGGGAATGGATGTCAGGTGGAGGTTTATTCCTTGACAGTCATGGGACCTGAGGATGCTGTTTGACATGACATGCTCTAGCTAGTCAGATCACTCACTTTGTCGGCAGCTGTGAGCCGTGTCCAGGGCTTGTCTGCCCTCCTGTCATAGTCCTGCGCGTCTGCCACCTCCACGTAGTCGCTGAAGCGGATGAGGATCTTCCTCTCGCGGAGCTCTTCTACTGTGGGCCTTTGGCTCAGCTGGGGGTTTGAGGAAGGAGTGGAAAATAAGGCATCAGGACTTCACTTCTTCCCTGCAGAGTTCTGCTTGGGGATTTATTTTACTACAACCATCATTAGGATAAGAAGAGGGTTCAGACAGTCCCAGTCCCACTGTTTTTATCAACCTTTCATAGAATTGTGCCTTAGGAGATGTAGCAGGTTTGAACAAACTGGGTTCAAACACCTCGTGTAGAGAGCCTGCAGAGCTGCACTGATGCCCTGGCCTGGGAGGTGCTCAGGCGGACAGGAGTTAGGTTCCGCCCCTCTGGGCTGCAGGGAGCTATTTTCCACACACCAAAGGCAGAGAAACTACAAGAACGTGTAACCATAAGCACAACTCTACACTCTGCCACGCTCTGCCCTTCCCTAGGACAGATGGCATCAGTCAAGTCACAGCTTGGCAAGTCTTGTGTTGTCCCTAGAGCCATTTGAGCCTAAATTATGACATTTATTAGGGGAAAACTTTCTGGCTGGTTTGAAAAGAACAACTTTGACTTTGGAATATTGCAAAGATCTTAAAAGCAGACAATTTTCTCACACCCACCTTCTTCTGTGGGAGGCATGAAGTGTCCTTGGGCAAGCTGCTCCACATGTGGTTGTCACACAACATTCCTCTTACTTCTTCCAAAAGCTTCCCAAGACAACCCTCATTTTGCATAGCCATGTGGTGGCCAGCCACGCTCAGGGCAGCCAAACAGAAGCTATGCAGAACAGTTAGCAAGAAACTTACCTTTCTGAACAGGGTTTTTTTAAAGCAAAATGCCTACAGACCACACACAACTTTGGGGGTTTGTTTTAGATAACAGGATAAACTCATCTCTGAGCTACAGCACCATGGCAGGAAAGCCAGAGGGCACAGCAAAGTCAATCAAAGCACGTGTAGATCTATAAATGTTCTTTTTTCATTCCAGTAGAACAGAATTGCCTCTTCAGCCTGCAGCCCTCATACCTACACCCAAGTCACCTGCAAGCCAAAGACACACTGCAAGAAACAGCCCAGCTTTTCACACAAATTTCTGTACCACACTTGGAGTCTAATCACCATGAGTGAGGCTTCTCTCTACCCCACCTCGAGTGTGATTTCACAGTGGTAGTTTTTTCCTAGCTGTCCTAGTACTGAAGGTTTGTTAGCACTGACACATTATTATTCAGATAGCACAGCAGAGTTCTGCTTCCAATTATTTTATCTTAAGAGGAAGCAGCCTCAAATTGTGCCAGAGGAGGTTCAGGTTGGATATGGGGAAAAAGTTCTTCACTGCAAGAGTGGTTAGGCATTGGCCCAGGCTGCCCAGGGGAGTGATGGAGTCACCATCCCTGGAGGGGTTCAAAAACTTACAGATGTGGCACTCTGTGGCAGGGGAGTGTTGGGTTGATGGTTGGACTTGATGATCTTAGAGGTCTCTCCCAACCTAAGTCAGTCTGTGATTCTATTTGAAATCTAGCCCCAGACTATGGGAATAGAGACTCTTTATGCTGAAATAATATTATGACTACACTCAAGAATGTCAAAGATAAGGGTGAGACTCCATCTTCACTTGCATCAACTGTTTCTTTCCTAACAGCAGGAATTAAGGATGAAACACTCATATTATCTGTACATTTCTCAGCATTTATCATTTTAGGACATAGCCTAGATGTTGTCAGACTGGAATGGGTTTATTTCTTTTTATTTAACTAAAATGTCTTATTAGATGGAGTATGTCAACACCAACAACATAGGAAATCCTGTGAATTAAATTTGGTGTTTCTGAAGGGCTATAAGGGAAGCAGGAACTCCTATAAGCTTTCCAAGCTGGAAGAGGACTTTCAGTAAAATGCCTGGCTCTGTTTCACAGCTTCTGTCAGCTCCTAACATCAGCTGCTTCTGCTTTTGTGCTAATCGAAGTGATTAGCAAGTTTGTACAAAGGAGAAGGCAGGAGCAGCGAGGCCCCCAGAGGGGGTGGCTGCTTCTGCTGGCAGTGTGAATTCCTTGCTGGTATTTACCTCAATGCTGCCTTGGGGCTTAAACAGCTCATTTGGCTTCCGTGGTGCTGAGGGCAGGTTAAAAGCAAAGAAAGGATGGTAAATGTTAAGTGTCACATGGTAACATGAGAGACATCTGAGGTGAGTGCTCCTGTTTGCAAACATACAGAAATCAAATCAGGTGCATCACCTGCTCATTTTTAGACCATGAAACTCACTGTAACCCCTTGGTGGGTGTAAGGGACAGTGCACTCCAGTTATCCAGGAAAAAATGTCAAGGGCATAAGCAGACTGTGAAACTTTGGTTGTTAATGTGCATTTTCATTCTTTGCTGACACCTGAACCAAAGACAGACTAAAAGCTGCTGCTTCTATTCTTCTGAAGTCATACAACTATTATTGTCAATTATTTTTAGATGCCTTGCCTTTGCTTCAGAAGCCTACAACCTTTGCAGTGCAATTTCAGTAACTTACACACCCCATCAGTGGTGGGCAGTGTCTCCATCCCCACAGAGCAGCTAGAGCAAGCTAGAAGCACAGGGACTGAGCAACCAGCTCAAGGTGACCCAGAAGGTCTGGGACAGAGCTATGAGCAGAAAAAAAGATGCACTGACTCTTGTGCCAGTGCTCTGTCTGAGAGAGAGAGTGATGAAATCCACAGCTTATACCACAGAGTTCACATGTAGCCAGAAAGCTGCATATATTTACATATATAAATATACAAAATATATTCAGGACATTAAACTGAAGTGCCAACCTGATCCCATTAAATGGCTTTCTAAAAGCAATTAATTAAAGCTACATTACTTGAACAGTTAAACTGCCCTGTGTCTCTCTCAGGCCACTGCAGACACTTCTTTGAGCTGCTAAGCACAAGGGTCTTTCAGTATGCTTGGGCTACCCAGAGCACCCTTAACTCTTAAATAGCTGAGGAAACAGCTTTGCAGAACAGACTTGAAGCAGCTCCACTGATGGCTCCTCACACTGAGGGCACAGCTCACTCGAGATCTCACCTTGGAGCTGTTTTTATGACTAGTGAGGTCAAAAATCACTTAATGCTACACAATCCTCCTTGGGCAACACCAGAGAATGAGCTCTGCTTCTAACAGGTACAAAGAATAAGGCACCTTCAAAACTTCCAAGGGAAGGACAGTCAAGACATAGTGCAAATGCCTGCATGAGGCAGTGGTGCTCCAGGCTGGAAGAAAGGCTCTTACTCACTGAGGTGGACTCTCATTAACTTCTCTTAATGTCTAAGGGAGGTGCATGTGTGTTTCTGGGCTTTTCCTGGGTCTGCCACCTGGGCATGCACATTTCTCTTTACCTGTTTGTGAAGGTTTGTGAGCTGGGGGAGCAGCATAACTTTATGGTGAGTGACCTCATGATCTGAGTGTGAACCAGGGCAAAAAAAAAAAATCTCTTTTGAAGTAAGTGCAAAAGCAGTGTACATGAGGACAGGACCTCCCATGTCTCATCACAGGAGGTCAAGATTTCCTCTGTGTCTTCTGGCTCTCTGGAGATAAAAATGGGCACGTTTCAAGCTGAAGCCAATTTGTAAGGGAAGGTTTAGCACAAACCCCTTTGTTCTCAGCAAGGGAAATGAAGCAAACCCAAGCACTAGCACCAGGTAAAGTGAAAGTAGAGGTACTCTTGCCAGTCCTGCTTTTTGATTTAATCACATGCAAAATGCTGAGTTTGCTCCACTTCAGTCACAATGAGGCTGGTTGTCTTGTTGCTCCTGCTTTGTTACCTTGTTAAAATATTATGGCTGTTATTTAAGGAAGAAATCAAGGTGAGAAAGGACAGATCCTAACTAGCAGCACACACAGCTCCCTCTCTTCTTTGCTCCCCACCTTTTTTGGTATGGGATAGGAGCAAGGTGTGATGAAAATGCCCTGAAGACCTTTCCCTCTGACTATAAATACCGTTTATCCAAATTAGCTGCTAACCTTTCCTCCTCTCTGACCTTTTTCCCTCCCTCTGCCAGTCCCTCCTCTCTCCAGAGTTCATTATTTTGAACAGCCTGTGCTGATGCAAGCCAGCAGAGGTCAATTAAAGAAAGAGATTGAACATCAAAACCTTTCCCAGTGAGGCACCAGCAAACAGAGAGTTTAAAGTTGTACCAAGACAGGAATGTAATGGGAGCAAAGACTTAAGATTATTGGGTGGATTTGAAAGAGCAGCCACACCTCATCATTTTGGTTGTCAATATCACAGGTACAAGACTTTTAGTTTTGGAGCTAGCCCTAAATTAATTCTTGGCAGTGGGGGACAGGAAGCAGTAAACAGCTCTGGGGAATGGGAAGAATGATGCTATTTGAGAGAAGAGAAGGTAGGAAAAGAAGAGTTTTATTTCTCTCTGCAAGTGATTTGTAAGGTGTTCTGTTCATCCAGGCTGCAACTCTCTCTTTGGAATGAAAGTCCTCAAGGGGAGTTCAGGCCTGTGTTAATTGCCTTGGTGCTTGGCCTAATTTAGCACTGTTCAGAGAGGATAAGTTCTTAGTAGTACTAACTCCTGGGGGCCCAGACCTCCTCGTGGAGGAGACCCTGTCTGCCATACTCCCAGAAAACCTCTGCACACTAATGTTCCTGGAATGGGCTCGTGGGCCAAGGCCAGTGCTCAGAAAAAACCTTTTCCTAACCCACATGTGCCTCCACTCAGATGACACAACTCTATGCCCAAAGGTGCTTGGTGGGCCCCAAGGGGCAGGGAGAGGGAGCACAGAGGTGGCTGGATCTGCAGAACCTATCCATAGGCATCTCCAGCAACAGGCAAATTGCTTTCACCTTTCCTTCCTTGGGCAAGAGGGACACAAGCTACAGAGAAACTGTTCCAAACATTGATTGCTTCCCTTTGTTCTTTGCATGGCAGCTATTCCCTATCCCCAGTTCATTTGGAGTTAGAGGAGTCTGAAAGGATGAAAAGTGCTTAAAGGAGCAGCTTGCTATAGGTCACCTGACTTCTTTACCTTTTCCTTTTTAGAAATTGCCTGTCCAGATGATGAATTCAGTTGGGTATTTATTGCTGACTTTAATAAGGCATCTAGACCTAGCAAGGTAATCTTACTTATTACAGCATGGCATGTTACAACTTATCATCATAATACTGGAACAAAATGTCAGTGCTGAAGGAATTTTAAGAAGAGCTTAATGGATGAAGTGGGTTGTTCCCTTGGAGTTGGAATGACACCATCCAAAAAAAAAAAAAGAGGGATAATAGCAGCTTCTATAGTGCAAGGTCAAAAATCTTGTCAGTGCCTTCTGCAGAACTACAGAATCACAGGCTGGAAGAGACCTCTAAGATCATCAACTCCAACCATGCCACTAAACCATGTCCCTAAGTACCACATTTTCATGTTTTTTCAACTCCTCCAGGGATGGTGACTCCACCACTGCCCTGGGCAGCCTGTGCCAATGCCTAACAACTCTTTCTCTGAAGAAATTTCTCCTGCTATCCAATCTAAACCCCTCCATGGTGCAACTTGAAGCCATTTCCTCTTGTCCTATCACTAGTAAACTCAGAAGAGTCTGACTCCCACCTCATTCCAACCTCCTTTCAGGTAGTTGTAAAGAGAGCTAAGGTGTCTCCTGAGCCTCCTTTTCCTCAGACTGAACAACTCAGTTCCCTCAGCTGCTCCTCATAAGACTTATTCTCCAGGCCCCTCACCAGCCTCCTTGCCCTTCTCTGGACACAAACCCACCTTCCCTTATTATTACCAACCACACCTGGTTACAAGGAGGCAGCCTGGCACACTTTCCTTAGGTTGAATTTACCCTTTAGTGCACATGTGTGCACTAAAGCTCCCTGCAAACAGCAAGCTCTGCTGGGCAAAACACTTGCTGTGCTCAAGTCAACTGCTGCTTGATCTGAGGTTTAAAATCCTCTGGTAATTAGATTTCAGTCCAAATGGACAGATGCCACTCTGCTGCAGACACAACACCACACCTGGGACATGCTCATGAAAGGGAGAGCTGGGGAATAACAACTATTTTTGCAGCATTCACTAGGTGGTTGACATTTCTAGTTATCCACATATCTCTCCTCTAGTGATTCCTGAGCTTTTATGACAGCAGGTTTGCCAGGTAAAAACAAAAGTTGTGTCTCTAGACCAGGCCTGTGTGGTTCTTTCATTAAAATGACAAGTGTCACTAGAGCAATTTACAACAGCCTAAAAAGACGATCCCAAATCAAACAATGCTAAGCCATGTTCCTACCAACCTCACAAACATGCAAGAGAAAAGTCTTTACTAGGGAAGAAGCCAAAAAAGGCTAAAATGGATGTGACTGGGAACAAGGGTATGAACATTAAAGAGCTGGCTGCCAGGGGCTCAGACTGATGCTGCTCCCACTGTTGCTCCTACTTAAAAGTGCAAATGATGAAAGAAATCTCAGAAACTGCTGAGGTTTCAGGGACCAGACACTGCTGCAATGCTATAGCAGCCTGAGTGTTTCAGTGGAGCATGTGGCTGTGGCCTCTGCCTGCAAGAGACATGTGCTTTGTACCCTTCCTACTATATTAGGGAGGATGGGAATTGTACAGTGATAATGCAAGCCCTCACTTCTCAGGCAGCAGATTGGCTATGGGGAGCTTTCCTTTTTATCTATTAAAGCTCTTCATCAAATGGCATCAAGCTTGGATTGGATTCCTGTATGTGTTTACCCTTCAACACAGAGGGAAATCAAAAGCCTGGCAAAATGGCACTTCTAACCTTTGGGCAGAGCCTAAGACCCAGGAAACAGCTGCAATGCAGGTAGGAGCTTTTCTTTCGGACAGTGCTACGAAGGGGATGCAAGAGCATCCCAGGCATTGTCACAAATGTGTTTTAAAAACAGCCTTACATCTCTCTGGGTCATGTTCTTAGCTCCTACAGACAACAGGAGCTGTTGCCTGTATCCCCCTCTATTGGTGACTGAGAACTCTGCTGATTTATGTGAGAAAAAGCAGGAGTTTTTTCCACCATGAAAGCAAGCAGTTCAGGTCTCTGAATATAACCTTTCTATGTCTGTGTAAAGCCTTTTCCTTGTCATTATTCATACCAGGAAAGCTTGTGATCTCACTGGTCAGAAACACTAAGCCACCTAAAAATGTAGAGGAAGGGACTGGTGCTGCTTCACAAGCATGGGAGTTTTTAAGGGTCTTTTTCCACCTCTGAAGATAGGAACCATGTCAGCAGTGAAATAAAGATCATCTGCAATCACAGGATGGATTGTTGGCTATGTATGTTGGGGCATCTTTGACATTTACAGCAGCTGTGAAACTGAGTGTGTGCATCTGAAATAATTCTTCTTCAGTTTTAAGAGTAAGTTACTTTGAAATGGGAGAAAAACCAAAACCAAACTATGCTGTTTAGTTTGTCCTTCCTTGCCAACTCAAGGTTGCTTTCTGCCCTACACACCATTCTGCTACTGCTTCTCTCTAGTTTAAGTGCCTCAAATCACAATCTCCCTTTCCAGAAGTTATTTTCCAGTTTTATGCTTTTTTTTTTTTAGGTGGAATTTTCACATGCAATCAGTTTAACTTTACTCTCTTCACAATAGCTGCAGAAGCCATGACATTTACAGGGAGCAGGGTTAGACTGATGCTAGATTCTGTCCTGCACTGTTCAAAGCTCCTTTGGTTATGCAGACTAGATCTTTCTTTGTCCTGTTTCAAGCTGTTTGCAGCCACTGCAGAGTGGTCCCCTTCACTCCCTGGAGACTTCCATCCTATAACACCGGGGATTTCTTTCAAAGACTGAAGGCTTGTTTCACACACTGCTTTTGAAAATGGTGCTGAGGCAAAGGAAAAAGGCAAACAACTGTGCAGTAGGGTGAAAGTTACAGCAGAGCCATAATAGGATCAAAGTTGCTCCTTACCTTGCGTGTTAATCTTCTCTTGATCTCTCGCTTTTCCTCCTGCTCCTCTTGCTCATTCCGGGCTGCAAGAGACAGACATGGCTGTCAGGCTCTGGACTCATCAGGCATGCACAGTATGCAACCAAAACAGCCTCTCCATCAGTATATTAACATTTCAGGACCTCTCTGATGCACAGCATGTCCCTCTGGGGCTGGTGAACTTCCTGGATCGGTACCTACCACCCTTCTTCACACACTTCATCTACAGCTCCTTCCTTTCCCTGTGCTGGCACTACTTCATGTGTGTGTCCCCCTCTAGATGGGCCAGGCACAGAGCCAGCTCTTCAGAAACCCTTATCTCCCTGCCCACAGGCCTGGGGGCCTCAGGGGGTTCGGCTGTGATGCAGTCAGATTCTGCGAAGCTTCAAGGTCAAGGATTGGAAAAGAAACACATGTGGCTGTTTGGGTTTTTCTTCCATCTACAGAATAATTTCTTGCAGCTACTTTGGACAGAATGGGGAAAAGAAAATAATCAGAAGAGGGGAGCCAGGGAAAATCTGCAACTTCCCATGACCTGAGCAGAGTAGGGAGAAAGTATCCTTCCATCATGAGCCCTCACAGCACCACACTGGAGCATAAAAGCACACTCTAGGGCAATTCACTTTCATCATTAAGCCAAAAGGTGACATGTTACAAGTGCTTACAGGGCAAGCCTTAACCATTATCCCTCAAGAGGGCAATAACATTTGCATACACTAACTCTTCTTCAGCTTAGAAGCAGGCTAAGTTATGCAAGTCTTTGCATTGAACTTTACTGAAAGTCACTCAAAACTCAGGTTTCTAGGTACTCAACTCCTCAGTCAGTTGGGATCTGTTTCCTTGAGAGCTTCTTACTCCAGTCATGCACAGAAGAGATGAGAGCAAACACAACTCATCAGCTTTTCCAACAATTACTCTATGCCCCTGGTGTGATCTGGTTTTCACTCGGGTAGGACTAGCTCAGGCAGGAATAACTCTGCAGGGGAGATTATGAAACTCTAAGGCCAGTTTGGGATAACTGGCTTGATTTAAATTGTCCAATTTTGGACTGAATTAAACCCAAGAAGTAATCCCACTTTCCTCTCTGCTGGGCCTGCAGGAGAAGCAGGAACCTCTGGAAGAGGTGTAACTATATACCAAGTGCTACATCTTCCAGGCATATCTTCTTCAGTCATGAGAGCACAGGCCCACTAACCAACTGGGACAAGCCTGAAATAAAAGAAGGAGGTCCTAACCCAAGGGAAGTCTGCCCGCAGCTGAAGAGCCTCAACATTTCAAAGCAGTGCATTTAAAATTGGGGCTTTCCCCACACAGGAATAAAGACCTAAGGTTCAGAGACCACACAAGTCTCTGAGCAGGTGAGGAGGGCTAGGCTGGAAGGCAGGTTTCTTCCTGCTCAGGACAATAGAGCTGCCAAGTCTATCGCAATTGCTCAGTGACTTCAGCAGAACTGGGAAATCTCCACTGACGTGACAAGGAGCCAGCCAGGGTTATGACGCTTTACAATACACTTCTGGTCCTTCAGTGCCCTTTCACCAAAAATACTGCTAACATTTCAGGAGGAAGGAAACTGATACAGGAATAAAAACCAGAAGACATAAGGGAGTCACAAATGGCTTTTAAAATAACTGGAATACACCTACACTGATAAATATGTTTTTCCTCTTTCGGTGGTTCCTGTCCCTACCAGGCTGCATTCTCCTCTAGCAATTGATCCTCTAGCACTCTCCTTCTAGCTTGTTTGTCCCAAATTTGGAGGAGCTAGTCCTGCAATTGCCCACTTTCAGAAACAGAGCCACTAAGAAATCCTTGTAAGATTATGCCAGGGAGACACAGTGCTAAAGAGAGCCCACAGAGAGTCAGAGTAGAACTCAAACAGCTGAAGAGTTACAGGTTATTGCCATGCACTTTTGCTCTTGGAATATAATGTCTTTCTTTTTTCTCCTCACTTCTCAGCCCAGCCACCCACCTGCAGGGACAGCCAGGCAGGCTGAAGACCTCAGGCAGGTAAAAGCTGGGAATTAGTAATACATTCTCATCTGAAACCAGAAAGTGACTTTGGATTTGCTAGTTCTTCCAAGTTAATTTAAGTTATGCCAATCTTGTGAAGCTCCCAAACTGCTGCTTTGTTTTATCTTAGGTGTTCAGGAGCTGCTCTCTGTCTGTGCCTGTGAAAGTGGGTGGGGGTGATTCTCGGGCCTGATTTCTATGTCAGTGTGAAATGTCCCCCAGTACAGTCTGAAACCCTCAGAGGCTACCTAACCATAATTTTTATGAGGAATTTGTGCAACTCTGAATGTGCCTGGCTGACACCTGAACTCCTTGTATCCATCTGAGGGGTGGCAGGGGGCTGGTGCACAAGGGGGACTGAGGCATCCTTCCTCATCAACTTGGCCAGCAGGTAATAACTGCAAAAAGTGGTTTTTAGTCTGCACACTAACCCTGCAGGTCTGGACTCCTCTCATTCCATGCCTTTGACTTAAGTAAGAGTCACTGAATTTGCTACACTCCAGAGAAGGTGCCCTCAAGCACCACTCTTCCTGTTCTCTGTTTCTTTGCTGTGGCTGCTATTATTTTTCTGTTGCTACCACCAAGTAGTGGAACTTGTGCAATGGACGCTTGGCCTTTGTAATTCAATAAAGATGAGCACTGCATAATTATTGCAGCAGCACAGAGCTAGGAAGTGACCACTTCATGTATAAAGACTGGCTGTTCAACCCCATTTTACCTCATTTCTTCCCATCAGAATGGGCAGTAATGCAGTTACACGTAACATTACAGTACCAGATATGACATTTACATCACAGAGATTTCAGCCTGAACTGCAGAGGAAATCTTATTTAGTTGACTAAGGAGCTTGTGTCTGTGTGTGTGCGTGCTCTGAACTAGGCTTCTGCAAACTGTTTAACCTGCTTATGCAGAGAATTTAGACTTTTCATTATTGCTTCCTATGTCTCCATTATATTTATTATCATTCTCCTTCTCAGGAGTCTAGAAGGACAAAGTGACGTACAAACCAGACACTACTTATATCTCCCTGTTGAAGGCTGGAGCATTTTTATGCTTTTAATTTTTTTTTTTAAATGATGCAACTATGTTAATTTTCTGTCCCTTTCCTGCTGTGCTTTCCCAGAAGTTGGGATGCCTTGGAAATACCACATTACTTTTTCCTGTAATCATGAAGTTATTTGTCTACCAAGACACCCATGTTGTGGGGCAGATCTGTGTTTAGGAAGCAAGCTACAAAGATTCCATCTAGGAAATACGATAGAGTTCTGGATTCAGGGCAGTATTTTAAAATACATCTATGTCTTGTAAGAGCCTTTTTCAAGTCAGTAAGAAACTACTGTGAGTCAGGGGATAATTCCTCTAAAATTTAAGACATCTTCAGGTAGCTCTGTGACTGCTGTGCTTGGCACTGTGACCTTTAGGAACCTCTGCAAGGCACCTGCAGCTTGCTGGTAACACTGCTGCCAAAGCAGCTGCCTAAAGACCCTCAGCTCCTCCCAGCCACCCTCACCAGTGCCAGGGTGGCTTCACTGGTCATGCACCAGTGCCAGGTGGTGCATGACACGTTTGTTCCTCAGTCCTGGGATGACAACATCATCTGCCCAGAGAATTGGCCTCTGTCTCTCCTTGCCTGAGCCTGGCATCAGTCACGTCACAGGTTCTCCTTCCTCCAGCTGTTCTACTACCACCCTGTGTGACACCCACATCTGGATGTGCCACCTATTCCCCCCCCAGGTACTGCCCCTGCCATCCTCCAGCAGCCAGCCACAGGACTCAGGAGTAGATGGTAGGAGCACAGCTCTCAAAAGGGGGCTGGCCCCACACATGGCTCTTCTGGCAGCCTTGGGCTTGCCCATGCCACTCTGCTGTCCAGTCTGTTCTCCCCTTTGCAGTGACAGTGGTGACTCTCTCTCTGTCTTTGCCTGCCATGTGTAATAACATGAACAGATGGAACAACTCTGCAGAGGATTAACACTGGTATTAACTTGCTAGCAATTTGATTTTGAAGTATTTAAACAATCAATCCTGCTGATTTTCAGAGAACTAATCTTCTGCTATCTCATTTTTTCTGATTCTGTATAATGCAGTTATCTGACCAACAAGAGAAGGTAGAGCATGGAGCTACCTAAGGAAACATTGTTTATAAGGAACCATCTAGGAATACTTCTTTCCACAGTAACTTCTTTTTCCATTTCTCTGGAATGATGCACTTGCTAACTTAAAAAGGGAAGAACTTGCTTTGTTTTCTGTTTCCAAAGTAACAACAATTAGATAAACAGGTCTTTTTGTTCTTTAATATTCAAATCACTTCACTGGGAGTAAAGAAGCTGGTTTTTTTTCTATTCATTCATGAGATTATGAGGTTTGTGCCAGACTCAGCCCTGCTTTCCTTAAAGCTGGTGGCAATGCATCTACCAACTTAAGTCAGATCAGGGGCTCTAAATGGTATTTTGTCCCTTTAAAATATCATTTCGCATTCTAAGGATCTACCAATAAGTTTTTGGCTGATTTAAAGGAAGAGTTTCAGGGGAACATCTCAGGGAAATAAGCCCAAGTCATATTGGCTTCTTTTTTTAACTGAATAAAGGCTCCACCCAGTTTAGATTGCTGTCAAGACTTTTAGGAAAGCTAATCAAGCCATGCCCTAATTACCTTCACTAACTTATACCATGATGCTCATCTGTGTAAGAGCCTCAGAAAGGTTCTTCAGGATGACCAACACTCTGTTTGGAACAGGACTTGCAAAAGAGATTCCATGTCTAACCTTCCCCCCTCACGCCCCCAGAGTGTTTGTTCTTGTGAAGTTCCTGGCTCTGATTTGAAACAATTGTTTCTGCAGCTTTAGATGTTGCTGCAGACTTGCATGCTTATTTGCATTTATGGTGCACTTAATTATTAATGGTGCAAGTACAGAATAGTTGATGTTTTACAAAAAACAAACCACCCAACACACATCCAAACTACCCCAGAGTAGCTGCTTTCAGCTCCAGTGTCAGCAGTGTCAGGACTTACGTTTCAGGATGTTCCTCTGCTCCAATTCTTCAGCAGTTGGCCTCTGGCTCAGTCGTCTGCGAAAAAAGTCCAAGATCAGTTTTTGGACCATATCACATTCTCCTCAGTTCTCTGTCTTGAAGAGCTATTTTGGGGTGTGAAAGGCAGAGCAGCAAGCTCTGACACTGCTCCATTCTGTACTTGGTACGCCCAGATCATGCGTGACACAGACCATGCTGCGCTCTCGCAGCTTCCTCCGTTGTCAGCTCACGAAAAGACAAACTATGTTATGTCATCTTAGGCATGACTCTCCCACCCCTACCCCAGGCAGAGCTGCTGAAAGCTAAGCTACACAGATGTCTCCACTTAATTTCCTTCCTCCCATGCCTGCTTCCTGACTCACACAAGTATTTCTAGCTAAGACCCAGCTAACCCTCTCGCTAGCCTCCTGCCCGTGCCCCGTTTGTTCCGACAGTGTTTGAACACACAGACAGTCCACAGACAAAACAAGAGATAGTTTGGCAGTGCTGAGGGCAGACCAATTGCAGCTCTCCTCCTCCTCTACACCCTGATTCCCCTCCTCCTGCTCTCCTGGCTTTCAGTAGTAAAACTTCTATTGAAGGATCAGCAGGACTTGCTTGTCAACCTGTATGTATCAGGGTTACAAAAAATGCAACCTAAACACCAATGGGGACCCTCAGCTTAGAAATGGTCTGAGTATTCAGAATACAAAGCAAGGGGAGAAGCACAAAGGGGTCTTTGGAAAACAAAGTAAAGCAGGGAGATGACATCAGAAGCCAGCACTGTTGGGCCTCCTCATACTCTCCTCCAAGTCAATGGGAGTTTTGTCAGTGATGCCAATGACAGGACAGAGCCTCCTCTTCCTTCAGATGTGGTCATTCAGAGATGTTCCCAACTTGGGGGCCCCAGTCTCTGCCAGTTGGATCATCAGTTCCCCTCTGAGGTACTGAGTACTGATAGGAAGCGTGGTATCAACACTGGCTGCATGGCTTCATCCTCTGCAACGAATGCTTCCCCTGACGGGGGCACAGAAGCTCGGTGAAATGGGGCTGGCTCTGCAAGGCTGGATGAGAGATGTCTGACAGTGGCCCCTCACCACAGAGGGGCTCAGCTGCTGCTCAGAGATGCACACACATGCCCAGCCTTTTCCAGAGCCAGGAGCTCAGGTGTGTACCAGCAGTTCCATACCCCTCGCCCCTCACACCATGCACGGTGCACAGGGCTGAAGCACGTGGGCTGGGTAGGAGCCCACCCTCTACACCAGCTGTATGAAAGCAGAAGTGCTATGGGCACCTGAAGTCTTTCACCAGCAGTGGTGATACCACTCACACATCCTTTGGGGCCACAAAAACTAAACAGGAGAATATGGCCCTATTCTAGCAGAGAATTTGGAGTCACTAGCTTTGTCTCTTTCCCATGGCATACTGAATATTTCTCCCAGAATCATTAAGGCTAGAAAAGACCTGTAAGATCAGGTCCAACTGTCAACCTATCATGACCATGCCAGTAAACCATGTCACTAAGTGCCACATCTGTATGTTTTCTGAACACCTCCGTCTCATGGGAAAAGTATTGAAAGGGACTAAAACTCAACCTTAGCTGAGAAGCAAAGAATGTCTGCAAAGAACTCTGAAGACAGAAAGTGCTATTCAAGTGCCTGCTACTGCCATCTTTAAAAGACATTAGCTGTTACTAATGGGAGACTTCACCTCAGGACTATGAAACAATTCAAACTACTTCATTCTAGCAGCACATGAGAATCAAAGAAAACATTGCCACTCTTAGCCCTTCCATGGGCGTCTGCAGGAACTGAGTTACACAGTGTTTTGAACTCATCACACCAGGATGCTTTCCAAGAGGATGCATCACAGATATGTCAAGGATGACTGCAGCCATCCAGTGCATGGCTGCTTCTACAGAAGCAAAGAGCACAAAACATGTAAAAGGAGAAGTTTGTCTGAAGAGTATGCTCCCCAAAAGGGCCTCCTTCTTCCAAAAAAGAGACTGAAGGACTCAGCTAATGGTTCTGCCAAGGACAGCTCACACTGGAACACTTCTACCAAAAGGCAGAAGTTTTATCTACATAGGTGATTTACAAAAAGGAGCAAGTCTTCCATGTGTTTAGTGGGATACTTGTCATGAAGTAGATCCATTTAAACAAAGTTTTGACTTCACTCCTATCACTGCTTTTGCACAAGAGGACAGATTTCCTCCAAGTAGGCCCTTGGTATTTTATCACAGAACTACCAAGGTTGGAAGAGACCTCAAAGATCAGGTCCAACCATCACCCTATCACCGTCATCTAAACCCATGTCCCTAGAACCAAACAAAGCCCCTGAGTACTACATCTAGATGCTTTTTAAACACCTCCAGGGACTGTGGCTCCACCACCTACCTGGCAGCCTGATCCAGTGTCTAACAACTGCATCCTCTGCTCCTGTGCTGACAGAGACCTACAGACTGTGAGATTCTTCCCCACGTTGCCTAGTAGGGTCTCTAGTGAAAGCAAGCCAAGAACACCTCTGCTTCCCATCAAGAGCAAAATTATTTTATAGATCCCATAATCCACCCTTTTCAGCCTGCAGAGTGCTCCTGCCTAAATGATGCCACCATTCTCAAGGGAGGAGCTTACATGGTAGAAAAAGCCATGACATTTTTGGTAGATTAAGTCTGGAGACCTGAAGGCATCAACACTCATGAGTTGAGTGCTTCTGGGCTCTTACAAAGCTAAGAATGTTTAATAGCCAGACTTAAGCAGTAGAAAAAGAGAAGGCAACTTGCAGGGGAACAAAATCATGACTAGTCGTTACAGTGCAAGCAGTGAAACACAGCTGTATGATGAAGAAGGTAATGAATAGAAGCTGTGGAGGTTTTTGGCCTCCAGCACCAGTGTCTGCTTTCATCAGTGTGAACTCCTGTTACATTCCCACCTTCCATCAGTTAGGATGGGCTGAGCCTGCTCCTGCTCCCTTGTTGCGAGTCCCTGCTTGATGATCTCCTGATACAAACCCCCTCCCCTTCTCCAGCCTTTCCCTTCCACACTCTCACAATTCTCTTTTCTTGGTCTCTTGCTCTTTTTGTTTCATATGACTTCTGCCCCAAAACTATTTTTAGGCTTTACAAACAACTCCACCAGCTCCTCTCCAAACAGCGTCAGTTTACTGCTTTATTCTTGCCTCCTAACTTTGAGGTTTGCCAGATGCTGAACAGCTGTTAACGTTACCATCTTTGACAATCTTGATCCTAGTTACAGATCCTGTAAATCAAGAAATGGAAGCAGCTATTGCTTTGTTAGCCTGGCTATAAAATACAAGTGTTTTCACACCAAATTTCAGTATACTACTCCCAGTGCACTGTCCTGATCTTGGCAAACACCAGGTATGATACCTCCTTCTGCCTTCCCTCCTGTGCTGCCCAGCATAAAAAATATTCAAGATGCCCACCTATCTTGCAGAGGTTGATTTCAATAGTTTTGATGACTGGATTGCTGCTGTGCTTTGTTTCATTTAACATCACAGAGGCTGCATGAGGCTTGGCCAGGGGCCAGAGGTCAGGAAACAAGTGTCTCATTAGCAGCATAATCAGAATAAACAGGAGAAAACTGAGCTGAGGAAGGAGCCTAGTGCAACAGCAAACAACAGATCTGCTTGTGAAAACTGTTATGAATCAGAGGGTCATTAAGGTTGGAAGAGACCTCTAAGATCATCAAGTCAACCTATCACCACCATGCCACTAAACCATGTCCCTAAGTACCACAGCTATATGTTTTTTTAAACCAAAATGCACCATGCTCCTTGGGCTAGAATTATATAATTATTAATAACTACAGTAACTATATCATTATTATAACTGTATCATTATTAAAGAGCTGAACAGCTCTTTGTAAGGACACTGTGTGGTGGGGCTTTTGTTTGGGTTTTTTTTGTTTGGTTTTTGCTTTTGTTTGTTTGTTTCAATGTGCTCTGGGCTAGGCATGTACTGGTGGACAGTAGAAGTTTGGAGGCAGGAGAGACAATCATGCAAACACAGTTGCTGCAGACCTAAAACACTGGCTGGTGTGAGGTTTAATCTCTTCAGGGAGCTAGAGGAAAGGCATGCAGCATTTTCACTGATGGATGCTACTGTTTGGAACCTGCCCAGAAAACTGAGAACTCAGAATGAGAAGTTTCTTCTCCATGTGGCAGTGTCCTATGGGAGCAATAAAAGGAAAAACTGGCTGTACACCTCCCCAGGCACTACAAAACACTTAAATGAACAGCTCACCCAGTGATGCCTACCCTGCTCTGCAGTGTGGCCATACTCAGAGGGCTCTCTGGACAGTGGCCAACCAGCTGTGTGTCTGTGGGTCAGGTTCTTGCAGCCCTTTTGTCTGGTAGCACCTTTGAAGCAAGGCACTCCTGGCTGCCTGGGCTGTCCCCTGCTAGGAGTCATGGGCTTTCTCTCCTTCATGTCTTGCTTTGTTGTTGATAAGCTCAGAGAAAGAGCTGGTTAATCACAGAATGTTAGGGGTTGGAAGAGACCTGTGGAGATCACCTACTCCAACCCCTCTGTCAGAGCAGGTTCACCTAGAGCAGGTTCCACAGGATGGCATCCAGGTGGGTCTGGAATGTCTCCAGAGATGGAGACTCTACCACCTTGCTAGGCAGCCTGTTCCAGTGCTCCACCACTCTCAAAGTAAAGAAGTTCCTCCTTATGTTCAGATGGACCTTCCCATGTTCCAGTTTGTGCCTGTTACCTCTTGCCCTGTCTCTGGGCACCACTGAAAAAAGACTGGCCCTGTCCTCCTGACACCCACCCATTAAGTACTGATAAGCACTGACAAGATCCCCTCTCAGTCTTCTCTTCTCCAGGCTAACCAGCCCCAGCTCTCTCAGCCTCTTCCCATAAGAGAGATGTTCAAGTCCACTAATCATTTTTGTAGCCCTTTTTTGTACCCTGCCATTCAGCTTGCTGTTATGTGAACAGGATGGTGCTGGGTATGTGCTTTCTGACTACTAGGAACTCATCTTTGCCTCTGCCCAGAGGGTGAAAAAATTTAAGAGTTTAGTATGGTCTCATCTCTAAGTATAATGGCTGGATATAGTACAGGGCTTGCTGGAAAGATGTCCCACATACATAGCAGATACCAGGCTTATTAATTCTGAGCCTTTGCAAGTACAAGAGGCAGAACCCAGCAGCTCTCCAGTGCTTGAACGGTGACACCTGGAGTGTGAGACTCAAAAGCAGGACTGATGAGCAAACAGGTTGGGGGGGGGGGTCACAGCAGGGCACTCAGCAGCATGGTGAGGTGTCCAGAACATCATCTCTGAGCCCAGCCAGGCTCACACAGCTCTTGCTAATGATTTCAGTCACCCTGATGTAAACTAACTTCTTGAGCACAGTGGGGCATAACCTCTGGAGCAAACTGGACTAATTCTGTAGGATGCAAATCTTTTCACTCAGTTGCAACTGGATTCATACCACCCACCCCAGAGATTGCTCTGAGAGGAGTAAATCAGAGCTGGGCATGTGAGGAGCCAGTTGCTATGAAGAACTACTTGTCACCCTGCTCTTTAGTTGGCATAAATGAGCAGGAGTGAAGCCAGCAGAACTGTGCTGATTTACAGCAGCTATAGAATTTGACAGGAGGAAAATTCAATGGGAGTAAAGAGTTTTACTGTTGCTTAATTTAGCTTGCCTTTCCCAAAGGGATGCTGATAGTAAAGCCATACTGATGAAGTAGAGGCTACCAGGGGCTTATTGCACTCCCATGCCAAGCTCAGAAAACTGAAAGAGAAAACTGGAGAAGAAAATCTTGGGATTTCCTTCTGCCTGATCACTGTTAGCAGAGGGTAGGAATGAATTACCACCTCTCCTTACCTCACTGCATAATGGGCAAGAAACATTTGTAACCCTGGAGGTTCACCTTCTCTGAAGTATCAACCCAGATACTGGCAGCCAGACTTTAGAGTCCACAGAGAACCATTTTTCTCCTAACAAGATTTATGAAATGGGATTAAACACAGTTTTCTCAACCAGTGAATAAACTGAGGGTGTATTAAACACAAAATCCCTGCACAAAGAAGCAAATCTAAGAGTTTTACACCATTAAAATTCCTGTACTAGGCTCCATTAAGATGTTGGCTAATTTGTAGGACACATTATCTCTTCCTTTAAGCTCTCTTTCCTCTATGACAAGTCTCCTGGTATCAGTCATGGTAATATGCCTTACAACTCCTTTTCCTGAGAAATGAAGGCAGTAAAAGCAGAAAGAGTGTTTGCCATGATTCAGATACCATGTAATGACTGCTCTCCACTTCCCTGATGGTTTTAAACATTCAGCCCCTGGGAGATGGTGGTGCTTCTGCAGTTATAAAGAAGCCTGTGGCAAAGACTGGAACAGACCAAGGCAGGCAGAGCTCCCTGTTCCCTGTTCATCCCTGGGAAAATGGGTGAGGCACCCCTGAGAGTTCAGATGAGAACTAATTGGACAATTTTGGTAAGAAGTGCTTGCTTCTGGTGAAAATTTAAAAACAGCTGAAGATCTAAGTGCTTTCTGACAAGGTACTTCTGCTGCCTCAGCATCCCAGTTTGCTCCCTAAACTGGACTGCCTGGTCCAGGTTAGCTACAACAGTCCCATGTCCTGGAGGAGAGAGGCCATGCTTTTGCCCTCATCCTAGTGCACCACAAGGAACAGAGAGCAGCCTGGCACGTGAAACAGCCAAGGAACAGCTCCTGGCAGTCATGTATCCAGCTGGGCTCTGTAGGAAAATCAGATTTTCAACTAAAATTACTCAGATTTTAATTTAGGCTCTAAGTAGTCTTTTACTACCCCCAAAAAATTATCTGTTTTGGGTTTGTATTGAGAAACAGCTTTAATATAAACTGTAAAACTCTGCCTAGGCTAGATAGCAGTGAGGATTTTTAGGAAAACTAATCAGCAAATTTTCTGCTTGCTCAAGCATCTGTGGAGAGTGAAAATTATAACCAAGCTGGTCCTTTGTTTGAAGCTCTAAACCTGACCAATTTGTTTCCTCATTCTTTAGCCTATGTGAATCCATTCTTGACTGACAGCTCCAATAATGCAATGTTTTTAATGTCAGCTGACTGAAGGACTGGGTTTACTACAGTTTTGATTTACTCTTGGGGAAGTTAGAAGCTCCCTAAGAAAGAACAGGCTGAGCAGATTAATCTCCTGGGGAAAGAGAATCATATTCAAAATGTAGATTTTGACAAGTCATTATGTCTGCATAAAGTAAAAAGCAGACTCATCTTGGTCCATGAACTCTGTGTTTTGTTCAAAGGAATAAAGGAATGACTACATAGTCCTGTGACTCTGAGCAGAAACAGTGCAAGTAATGACATAGCCAAGTCATCAATCTTTCATTAGAGCAGGGTATGACAAAGCAGACACCTGCATTTTCCCAAGGAACTGCTTAACTTCTTTTTCTCTTCTAAAGATAAAGCCAAGCAGTGCTAGACACAAAAATCCAGCTTCCAATCCCCTTCTCAATGATACTAACTGCAAAATGCCTGCTGACAAGTGGAACACTGCAAGATCACACAAGCTCTTGTCTCATACTAGAAATCCAGAAGGGAAAAATGCACTAAATGCTGGTTGAAATTTTAAAGCATGCCAGAAAAAAACCAGATGTATGTTAGGAGCCATTGTAATAAAGAAAAAAGTGTTCTGAAATGTTAGTGCTTGTCCTTCTGCTGTCTGTACAGCATTGTGAGAAGACTTGTGCTTCTCTAAAGGTAATAATGAGCCAAGAGTTGATTTCACAAAGCTAAGGAGATTGTAATTCACAGTTTAACTTCAATCCATGAGTGACTTGAATGAAATGGCCCCACAAAAAAATCAATCTGAGCTGAGCAGATATGCTTGCTATTTATAGGCACTAGTCTGCCTGGTCTGTTTAAAAATCTTCTCTCTAGAGTAGTGTGGGCTTGTGTCTGGGAACACACATACAGCAATGAGCCTTTAAAGACGCATTTTTGAAGGCAAGATTTAGCAGCTAAACCTTAAAACATTATTTGCTTTACCCCCTCATAGTAAGTTATTTTTTTCTGGTTAAATACAATATTCTTTTCCTCCAAAACTAGTCTTTGGAGGCTTTCCCTGCCACCTTCTGCACCTACTCAGATTTGAGGTGGAACCTTGTATTTGGAAGACCTGTAGGAGCCCAGATCACCATTAATACATTTGCAAAGGTGTCTCCAGCCTGCTGCTGCTGAAGGGCTTCCTGGACTATCCTATGGATGGTTCAGCCAAACCACAAACCTAAGGCAGTTGCTTAGACCCCTTCAGCTCTCTGTTAACCAACCAAGCCAGTTGTGACTGCAGTTGTGACACCAGCCCCTGCTGTTTCTAGTATCTCCAACGGGCTTGGTCTCTTCTCCCAGGTAATAAGAGATAGGACAAGAGGAAATAGCCTCAGGCTGTGCCAGGGGAGCTTCAGATTGGATATTAGGAAGGATTTCTTCACTGAGAGAGTCATCAGGCATTGGAACAGGCTGCCCTTGGAGGTGGTGGCATTGGAATAGGTTGCCCTTGGAGGTTCCAAGGTGGTGGAATCACCATCCCTAAGAGTTGAAGAAACGTGTGCACATGGTGCCTGGGGACATGGTTTAATGGTGAGCATGGTAGTGTTAGGTGGGTGGTTGGACTTGATCTCAGAGATCTTCTCCAACCATTATGATTTTATGATTCTATGGAGGAACCATCTTCCCTATAGCTAGTGTGAAGATCTGACCTCCTGATAGGCCTCTGTGGTCCACAGCAGCTGCGTGGCGATTACATCTGGACCACACTGACTGGCTATACATAGCCTGTGCATTAGCAGGTGTCTTACACTTCTAACACTGCCAGTATTCAATTTATCTAGTTAAAAAAAGCAAGAACATCCTGTCATCTTATTCACATATCCACTAACACAACTGGAAGTCTAACTTATCAAGCCAGGGATATTTAAAATACAAGCAAGCCAGTTCTGGTTGGCAGTCCAAATAGTCTATGATCATTGTGGCAAAGCTCAATCCAAAATGCAAAAAAGCTGGTTTTAATGAAGGAAAACTTGGGTGTGGAGCTTTACCAGCTTGCTGATGGAAAGCTCAGTGCTTGAACAGCCAGCTTGAGAAAAAGTCTCCTCTGATACTGCAACAGCTCCAGCCCACTCAAAGAACAGAGAGAGGAATTATGTATATTCCCCTGACTGCATTAGTTTGCTACAGTCCATTTTACTGAGGTCAGCATGAAGAAAGGCAAACAAACAATACTGCAGAAATCAAATCCATCTCCAAACAGGCACTTGACATTGGTAATGACAAAAGGAAAAAAAAGCAACTTATCCACTTTCTGAGAAATGAATCAACAGCTAAAACACTCAGTGGCCTGAAACAGCCACAAAAGACGATTTCTACAGAAAAGCTTTTCTGAACAGAAGTTGGCACTGTTAGCAATTCCAAACTACCATAACTCAGTTTCTAGGGGAAAAAAAATCCATAGGAGACAGCCTAGTGCCCACACTTTGTCTTGTTAATGAAGGAGAAAATCCGTGGAAGCGAACAAATGTTAGAGCTTTAAGAATGATTAACTATTTAATGCCAGAGGGATTTCAGCGCCTCAGAGTGTGCTGGCATGGTGGTGAGAGGTTGATGGTTGGACTTCATGATCTTAGAGGTCTCTTCCAACCGTAGTGATTCTGTGACTTACTGCAAAGGGCTGTGGCCTAAAATGTTCACTTGAAAATTAAGAATTGGGACTGGGTGAAACTTGTGACAAACAGTAAAATGATGGAAAAACTGAGTTCCAGCAGGGCAGAAAATCTGTGCAGTAAGATCATAGAATCATAGAATTATCACGATTGGAAGGGACCTTAGAGGTCATCTAGTCCAACCCCCTAAAGTGAGCAGGCAATCTCCAACTAAACCAGGTTGCCAAGCACCCCATCCAGCCTCGCCTTGAACACCTCCAGGGACGGGGCCTCAACCACCTGCCTGGGCAACCTGCTCCAATGTTCCACCACCCTTGTGGTAAGGAACTTTTTCCTCATATCCAATCTAAACCTGCTCTTCCCTAATTTAAACCCATTACCCCTTGTCCTATCACTACAGGCCTTTGTAAACAGGCCCTCCCCAGCCTTTCTATATGACCCCTTCAGGTACTGAAGATCAAACTCGGGGAGCAGTTTCAGCTAAGAAAACAATTCACTAGACACAACTTTCTATAAGAAAAAAAAATAAACCAGCAAAGCATTAACAAATGCATTAGATAAAATAGTTAATTCCGACCTGAAATGCCAGTTTTCATTTTTTAGTTAAAAATTCATGCCTCCATTTGCTACTCTTATTCAGTTTTCCCTACCTCACTTGATAATTATTTTGTTCCACTGAGTATCAAATGCAAAAAATCCCTTGGTCAGCCAACTCCAGCACAACTCTTCTTGAAGGAACTGCTATGCTCATTGCAAGCACAAATCTCTTGAGGCTGGTTCCAAGGAGAGCTCTCCCCACCCCCTGCATTGCTAGCTGCAGTGCAGATGTCTGGGTCATTCCTAGCCATTTAGTGGTCACATCTGGATCTGTGATACCTGCTGGTCAGATTGGCTCTGTGAGAGTTTCACAATGTTGATTCTTTTGTAGCTAGATCACTGTTTGCAAATTCATTTCTTGCCTTTCTAGAGAATTTCATGTTTCATGTTTCACTACCCCACCCAGAGGTTTGCCCACTGCAGTAAGTTCCCATCTCATTTAAGAACGCAGCCTTTCTGCTGGTGTCTATTTAACACCTTCACTGCCAGAAAATGCATTAGCAAAGCCTAGAAACAACAACAACAAAACAAATCATACAATCATAGAATTGTGTTGGCTGGAAGAGACCCCTAAGATCATCAAGTCCAGCCATTAACCTAACACTGCCAAGTCACCAATAAACCACGTCCCACAGGACCACATCTACACAACTCTTCAGTCCCTCCAGGATGGTGACTCCATCACTTCCCTGAGCAGCTGTTTCAGGGCTTGACAACCCTTTCAGGGTGCAGCTTCCCTGGTGTAACTTGAGGCAGTTTCCTCTTGTCCTATTGCTTGTTACTCGGGAGAGAGACCAACCCTCACCTCACTCCAACCTCCCTCCATATAGTAGTAGAGAGCAAGAAGTTCTCCCCTGAGCCTCCTCTTCTCCAGACTAAACAACCCCAGTTCCCTCAGCCACTCATCATAACACTTGTGCTCTAGACCCTTCACCACCTTCTTTGGACACACTTCAGCACCTCAATGTTCTTCTTGGAGTGAGGAGCCCCAAAACTGAACCCAGTATTTGAGGTGTGGCCTCACCAATGCCAAGTACAGGAGGACAATCACTGCCCTAGTCCTGCTGGCCACACTGCTGCTGACACAAACCAGGAATCCTACCATCTCATGGAACATCAATGAAAACCTGCTGCACCAGAGAAAGAAAATACAGCTAAAAAGTAAAGAAACCCACCCCATGCCTTAGGAAACTTCCCAGTTGTTATTCTGACAACATATTAGACATGATTTGCTTCCAATTATATCATCACCTTTTGGTTTAAATCTAGCTGCCTACAAGCATGACAAGGTATTTTTTTATTCAGGAGGATTCTTGTTCCATCTGCATTTTCTTCTCTTGAAGTTACAGAGATGCTCATAATTAGCCAGAGGCTAAATCTGGACCATAAAGTGATAATCTTTTTTTCTTTTGTTGTTATTGCTTTGTAAGTATTTCCACAGCAAACAAATGGAATGTTACAAAGAAGCTTATTACATCAAATAAGGAATTAGCAGCAGGAATCAATAATCTCGAAAGATCCTATTTCCAGGCAAATGCTCTTAACTCCAAAATAAACAAAAAAAACCCCAAGAAACAAAACACTTCCAGAGAGACATTCAAACCCTATATGCTAGACTGCAGCCTGTTCAGTGTTTCTCTTTGTCTTCTGCATAGTGTGACATCAAAGCTGGGGAAGGGTCTGGAGCACAAGCCTCATGAGAAGCAGCTGAGAGAACTGGGCTTGTTTAGTCTGGAAACAAGGAGGCTCAGGGTAGACCACCTCACTCCCTACAACTACCTAAAAGGAGGCTGGAGCAAGCTGGGGGTTGGTCTCTTCTTCCAGGTAACAAGTGATAGGACAAGAAGAAACAGGCTCAAGTGGCACCAGGGGAGGTTTAGGTTGGATATTAGAAAAAACTTCTTCCCTGAAAGAGTGGTTAAGCACTGGAACAGGCTGCTCAGGGCAGTGGAGGAGTAAACGTGGCACTCTGTGACATGTTGCAGTGGACATGGTGGTGGGGGGTCACCAGCTGGACTTGATGATCTCAAAGGACTTTTGCAACCTTAATGATTCTATGATCAGCTTTTTACATTTCTCCCTAATGTTTCAAGGGCTCAGTTCAACCCTTGCTGAAGTTTCTCCACTCTTAGTTTTCTGACTAATACCAGGTGCCTGTACTCTTGCCTGCACATTCCTTAGCTGCCCCTGACACTTGATCAATGGAAAGCCTGTTTCATTCCCACAGCCTAGCTGCTGGGGGGAGACTGCTATGCTTTTCATTTCTTTACTCCTTAATTAGAGCTGATGTTAAACAGGATGTTGATGAGGGAATGCCCAACAGCACCTTCCATCTTCCTTATATAAAAAGGGAGAGAAACCTGTTCCTTGGCCAGCTGACCTGAAGAGTCCTTTTCTCCTTTACACTTCTTAAGCCCCACTGGGACAGTACTGTAGATGTCTTCCCTGTGACATTTCAAATGAGGCTTCTATTAAACTCCAATTTTTCCAGTACTTTGCCCTTCTCAAGACAGACTGCCTTAAACTGGTTGCTGCTTTTTGAGCTCCCTTCTGCCCTGAATAGCTTGGCATTCAGGCAGAGAGGGTGAAGAGAGTTAACACTTAAAATATTTTGTAAGCAAGACAAGCAAAGTATGTTTGTTCATGGCTGCTGACATGCCATAGGAGAGCTCTGGATTTCCTTCCAGGGCACACTCAGATGCCAGGACTGAAACTCCTCTGGCCTGAGCTTTCAGTGCCCTGATTTTGTGGCATTCACTTGTTTTCTGCATATCCAGCTGCAGTGAAGGCAAGGAGAGGGGGCTTGGAGAGAGGGAGCAAAGGGAATAAGCACAGTCACCCTGCTGAAAATGCCTTCTGAACATGTATCAATGAGGCACTAACTTACGACTTTAAAAACAGTTCTCAAAACCTGAAACTGGTAGCAGATTGGTTCTGAAACACGCTGGCTAGGATGGTCTGGGCAAACAAATACAGTGTCTGCTTCCTAGTTCTGCTCAACTTCATTATTAGCTTCAATTGTGCAACTTCTCATGCCTCAGCACTGAGTCAAAAGCAGAAGAATACACACTCTGAGCCTCTCCTTCCAGCTCCCACCAGCCACAGCCATGTGGACTCATGTTTTGCTTTACAAGCACACTGAATTCACATCTGCACCTTCCACTTTATTGGGAATTAAGCCCACTCTCATGACTGGAGATTATCTAGTGCTAAGAAGGACTTTGCTCCTGCTTGGCAGCAGTGGTGCTCTGCTGAGCCCAGCTAATGAACACCAGCTTCTAAGGATGAGGGGGGAAAAGATGTCACAACTATCTGTTAGCTTTTCAAACTCTGCTGAGCAGTGTTTTTGGCAAATTGTGCCTCTAGTATACACTTCCATCCTGTTTTCCTACTAAAGCCATTAGAACCTTGCTGTACTCCACACTACTGGAGATGGTTGCTGTTGTACAGATACCAGACAGCATCACTGCAGGCTGCCTGGGATGTTTCTGAGAGGAGCAAGCTCTCAATTCCCCAAATTAACAAGGAACAATAAGCTGCTGGGATCCACCCAGAGACAGAGATTTTTGAAGGCAGATCTGAAAGTTCTGCTTCAGCAAGCTAGAAAATCAGAGAAGAGCTACACAAGGCTGCAAGGAATTGGAAAAAAACTCTTGGAAGTGAAACTGGGACTCTCAGATGTTTTTGCTATGGCAGAGGTGAACTGAGGGGATGGAGAGGTGCAGGGATGAAAGAAAGGCTTGTTGAGGGAAGCTGGGCATCTGGAGCTGATCTCCATGTGAATGCAGCATGTCTTTGAGATGCTCTTGTTTAGAAACTGAGTCCTAGTAATTTTTTCAGCTGATGGCTCCCCAGAATATAATGGTGAATGTGTTTGTTCCTCCACAGGTGCAAGACTTGGCACCTGCCCTTGCTGAACTTCTCCAGCTTGTCAAGGTCCTTCTGGATGGCAGCATGACCCTCTGGTGCCTCAGGCACTCCTTTCAGTTTTGGGTCATCAGCAAGTTTGCTGAGGTTACACTCTGTCCATCATCCAGATCATTAATGAATGATGTTAAAGAGGACTGGAGTCAGTATTGACCTCCTGGGGGATGCTGCTAATTGCTGGCCTCCAACTAGACTGTGCCACTGATCCCCAGCCTCTGGGCCCAGCCACTCTGACAGTTTCAATCCATCTGCCTACCCAGCCCATACCTCAACAACTTCACTGGGAGGATATTATGAGAGACAATGGTGAAAGCCTTACTGAAGTCTACAGACGACACCATCTACTGCTCCTCCCTCATCTACCAGGCTACTCATTTCATTGTACATGTTCATGTTGATTGAGGATGACTCTCCCTTGTGAATCCTGATGACTTCCTTGTCCTCTATGTGACTGGTTGTGGTTTCCAGGATTAGCTGCTCCATCACCTTCCCAGTGATCAAGGCGAGGCTGACTGGCCTGTAATTCCCAGAGTCCTTCTTGAATATGGTAGTGACATTTGCTTTCCTCCAGTCTTTGGACACTTCTCCCAGTTGTCATGATTGATCAAAGAATATTGAAGAAAATAAAGATGACACTAAAACTTTAGTATTGCTGGGTCAAAGTCATCCTTTCATATAAACCTGTATGTCAAACAGTGAGGCAGCATGTTCTCTCGAAGGTTTTTACACATGCCCTAATTGTTAAAACATGACATGTCTAGTGACAAGTGCACAGATCTGGGAGAAAGGCAAGGTACAGTGATGGGCAGGTGGGAGAATCAAATCTGAGGCACTCAAGTGCACAAGGATTCAGAGACAAGCAAGCTGTGATGCCTACTATTCCCTCACTTATGCCTTGCATTTCCCCATCACTGTTTTTGCATCTTCTCCAAAATCCTTCAGACTGAAGCCAAGAGCTGTACAGTACCTTGAACTAGGATAGGGTGGAGGGGAGCTGCTAGCACTACTGAAATACAAACTGAAACAAGACAAAATAAAGAGAAGATTTGGTGAAGGCAAAGAGAAATAAAAGTATCTCCCAAAAATGTGTCACACATGATGGATTTGGAAGGTAAAAATCATGCCTTTTCACTGCTGCAAAGCCCTTTTTCATGCCATGTTACATTAGAAAACATCATTGGAGCCCTCAACTTGCTGGACTTAAAACAGTACAGTGCAGGCAGCTCTTCTATGTGCAGTATAGCATTAGATATTCTTTGCTAGTCTGAGGAGGAAGATGAAATGGACAGTGGACAGCAATTTGCTCCCTGCAACTGCCTGGGTCTCTCTCTCTCAGTGTCTATGTCTGTCCAAATGAGAGAAGGGTTAAGGGTTCTGGCCCAGCCCAAGGGTAAAGGATGCTAGGCATTTACACTTAGTTGTTAACCAGGGAAAGGGAAGAAGTCTCTAGGGATGTTCTGGCCCTGGGAAATCAGCCACTCCTCCTCCTGAAGAAGTGGTCACCAAGACACGAGCAAAGGAAGGTTTTGGGATGAGCTGGACAATGTCCCAATGGGGACATTCAAGAAGGAACCAAACTGCTGCCAGAGAAGTTGCTCCCCACTTTGAGACTGATGTGCAGCTGCAGTGTCTGTAAACCTGATTTCAAACAAGCCAGTTCCCTCCAGAGGAGCTTCCTGCCCTCTGTCATTTACAGCCGAGTCCTGGATATTGGGGCAGGGAAGTCTTTGCACTGAGACAGAGTGCTCTAGGAAAGCTGGGGACCAAAGTTGCTTGGACCAAAACTGCTTTGCTTTCAGTTGCTCCAACTTGCCAGTGCAACCTAACAAGCTAAAGAAGCTCATTGTCCATTCTGCTCACAGGCTGAGCTGGAGGTGGGCCAGCTGATGGGGCCAGGACAAGACCTTCCTGGCAGACAGGCAGGGACCTTTCCCTGTAGCTTCTGTGCAGGCCTACTAAGGATAGCATTTACTTGCAGTTTACACGTTCCTGTGTGCTCTACCCCACAGCGTCTGGGTGCAGCTGAGCTGCCATCCACCATCCCAGCAGGTAACTGAGGTCCCTGTGCATGGGCAGGAGAAGAGGCCCTGGTGCAGGTAGTGCTCCTGTTCCCCACTGAAGGAGCAGGCTGGTGCCCTTGCAGCCCCTGCTCTTTGAGATCAGGGTCTCCTGCTTGCAACGTGAGCTTTTAAATCAAAGCCAGTTGATTGCAGAGAGCCAGAAAGACTTTTTCTGCCTTGATTACTGCAACAAAGGGAACTGAGAAGACTCTTTCAGACTGCTGAAAAACCCTTTGATATGCTCTAGGATAGCCTAGCCTGATTTTATAGATGCTTGCTCACTTAGCAAATATAATGTATTGAATGCTTATTTTATTAATTACTCATCCTGAATTCAGGGATGCCAGGGAAGAACCAGGTTACTGATTACTTGCTCCTAATGGACTTTCCCTGTAGTTTGCTGGTTTGAACATTATTTATCCGCAATGGATATTACAGGCTGCATACTTGGAGACATGTTGATGTGGTCTAGAGCACATGAGAACACTTCCTCTTCACTAATGTTATTAACATCAATGGCAATTATACATGGTTAGGTCTGAGGCTAAAGACTTGGTTTAATTCCCACATATGGTCTGTGCAGTGTTTATGAATCCCATTGCACTGAAACAGAAACATAATTCTCATCCATGCTTGCCTTTAAAGATGGGTTGTAACTTTCCCACACATATGAAAAGGAAGTCCCTGTTCATCTCCAGGTGATCCTTGTGTTATCACAATGCCTTAGGGAAAACATGCAAAATTCCAACCTTCCATAATTGCATCAAGTGTAATGGTTAAGTATATTTGCTTTCCTGGCACATTTGTCCAAAAGACATTTAATCCTATGTAGAACAAACATACAAAAGATGAAATCCTCTTTACTACAGGCCTAACTCTTCCAACAGTCACCTCTGTTTGCTCACACAAATAACCTGAACATGAAACTCCTGCATTTCTGGGCACAGATGGATGAGCACTGCACACAAGTTAACTCCTCTAGCAGTCCTGCTTGTGCTCACAGTAACAGTCACAGTGCACATATGTATTTAAAGGCTGATTGGAGGCAGGATAAAAACTTGCTTTGATCCTCTGCAAGGATTACCTGCGTTAACCTTCAGCACAAATAGGCTATAATACACCAAAGGGGGAAAAAAAAACCCTGCAAACTGTTTAACTTCAGAGAGAGGTTAAAGATTTTGCTCAAAAAGCAATTTCTCCATTTTACAATCATCAGCCTGTGAAGTGAAATTTATTCCTAGCAGTCTGCTTTCATCTACTTGTACTGCCATCTGATTTGTTTCCTATCTGGAAATTACAAGGTCATTCAAGCTAAGCAACTGTTGTGCTTGCGATTAACTCCCCACAATCAGCAGACACAAAACATGAAGATTTATGGTTAGAGTTTTTTCAAGGTGGAAATTTATGAGCTAGTTCTTAATGGAGCCTCCCTAAATTTGTCAACATTAACCAGTAAAAGAAAAACAAAATAAAATCAACAAACCAAGCACCTTTGTTTTCTCCTTTACAAGCCAGAATATAATATTTTGCATCAGCTACTTCCTTGCTGGTGTTTGTTTCACCTATTAATATTTGTCATTCTTTTAGTCAAAAGAGAGTACTGTGTGTGCTCCACGTGGCCTCTTGTTTACTGGAGAAATAAAAGACTATTTCTATTACCAACATATGTTATTTCATTACTGCCACCAGCTTGCATTGTATCACCATGAATTATTTTGCCCAGCAGAGAAATGTGGCTTCCTCCGAGGTAAAAGCTGACAGTGGTTTGACAACTGAAAGCAACACTGCAATCAATTTGGGGCAGAAAATGAAGCATACACACCCCACTGAAAGTGCAGAGGAAACCAAGGTAGACTAGATAGATTTGTCTTGGCTGCACTGACAGCTTGAGTTAGACCTCAAGTAGAGACTGTGGGAGGGTGCTGAAGAAGAGGATGGAAGCATGAAAGGGAAACTGGAACCCCGTAATGTATTTTGCCTTGGCTTTTGCAGAGAAAGGATGGGAGAAAGATCACAGAATCATTAAGGTTGGAAAAGACCTCGAAGATCATCAAGTCCAACTGTCAACCTATCACCACCATGCCACTAAACCATGTCCCTAAGTACCACATCTACGTGTTTTTTAAACACCCCCAGGCATGGTGACTCCACCACTGCCCTGGGCAGCCTGTGCCAATGCTTAACCACTCTTTCAGGGAAGAAATTGTTCTTGATACCCAATCTAAACCTCCCCTGGTGCAACTTGAGGCCATTTCCTCGTCCTCTGACTGGTAACCCAGGAGAAGAGTCCAACCTCCTGCTCACTCCAACCTCCTTTCAGGTAGTCATAGAGAGATAAAGTCTCCCCTGAGCTTCCTCTTCCTCAGACTAAACAACTCCAGTTCCCTCAGCTGCTCCTCATAAGACGTTGTCCAGACCCCTCATCAGGCTTGTTGCCCTTGTCTGGACATGCTCCAATGCCTCCATGTCTTTCTTTCAAGTAAAGGGCCCAAAACTGATGTTGCAATGACAGCCTGGAGCAACTTCCACCACTTCCGAGACAGCAGGCAACAGGAGCAGGGACAGACCACAGGAATAACAACCACCTTCCTGGGCTGGTGACATCTCTGACTGAAGTGAACTTCTGACACAGAGAAAACACTTTCCATTTCAACAGTGGCCACAGGGGTGCCTCTGGGAGACCCTTTACTCAAATGCTGCTTCCTGCTGCCTACCATTAAAAGCATTCCTCCCTTCAGCATAATGTTCCTCCTCCTTTATAGTAACAGAAATAAATTGTCTCTGCACATTTGAAGCCCCACCTTCTAACATGGAGAGTCATATCTGCTCAGGGACAGAATACATCCACTCTGTTTTTCTTGTGTATACAGGAAAGCATCTGCTGGCCCTGGCTGAGTGAAACTGGTGGCATACAAGGTTCATCCCATCCTGAGGTAGAGCTGTGGCAGAGGAGAGGGCACACTGCCTAGGCCCAAACAGATCATAGGTTAAGGACACTGCTCATCTCACAGACAAGGGAGCATGTAGAGGTGATGTGCTCTGTGGTGACATTACCCACTGGCACCTCCTCTTTCTCTTGACTGCTCCACTGACCTTTTGCCATAACAAATTACTCAGATGAAGCAAATCCATGCTGTTAGATGCTGAAACTCATACCAAAAGAATACTAATAGCATCATTTGTGATATTAGACTTGTCTTCTTTTGTGATGAATGATGATGTTAGCTATGAAAATTCCAAATATAAAGAGACAAGACCAAACAGTGCTCAGGAATGATGATCCTCATCCTACTGAAACAGAGTTAGATGTCTAAAGAGATCCTGATATCTGGGTGGTTTCTTGAAAGCACACAGAATTTGCCGTCAGTGAGACTTTGTCAACCTGCACAATCTTCCAAAGTTCATAGGCACATACATACACTTTGAGACCCCAACATACCCTAAATATATAAAAATATATGTGTATGTAGATACGTGTACATGTGTTTCTTCCAGTGGCTTGCCTGAGGTCGGAAAGCCTAAGGAAGATGCAGCCTTCCCAGAGGATTGTAACTACAAAACCACCTTTCCTTTCAGTGCAGCAGGACATCAGCGGCAGAAGAGAGGACTGACAAGGGCCTTGAGAGCCTATCTCTCACCCACACCCCACACAGAACCCAGATCAGTTCTGGTGGTGGAGCCCAGATGTGCAATAACTCAGTTTCAGCTTCTTACCCATAGATAATCCCATGCTTTTGCTGCCTTACTCCTGATGCTAAGGGCAATTTAGAGAGCTCCTTTGGTTTCTCAAAGCGAAACTAAAAGGCAAAAAACAGAAAAGCCATTTTCCCTAGGTACCATCCTGGCTAAAAGCCAGGCTCAGCCCTTTGCAGCTTTTTTTGGTTACCCCTATTCATGCATTTACCACTGTCACATAGTCCCCTCTAATCCAGGCTTTAGATGAGCCTGTTTGCCACAATCCCATTTTCCATGTGATTTATCCCCAGAGTCCAACATGTGAAGAGGCAACCTCCCCACTCCACCCCCTTCCCTCCCCCAAGCACATTGCTGCCTTTGGGGATGAGCTCTTGCTTCAGGCACTTGCTTTTCTCTCATTAGTGGAAGCTAACAATAAGTGTGAGAACTGCAGACGTCAGAGGTAATTAGGAGGAAATTATTTCACTTTACCCAACAAAATGAGGTCTGTGAATAAAGCCTAATCCTGCTGTCTGCCCATTCTCTTTATCCCCAACTGACTCGGAGATGGGGAGGGCACAAGCTGCTCTCCACAGGGCCGGATGGGGAACAGCCAGGAGGAGATTCAGCTGTGTTCAACAAGGGCCATCTTTCTGGCATCTTCTGGTTGAATAAACCCTTCCCTCAGTGGGACTGCAATGCCTCTTCAATAATTAACCATTTCAAAAAGCTCAATCTCCTTACAGCCTAAATGCCCATGGCAGGGGGGTTGGAACTAGATGATCTGTAAGGTCCCTTCCAACCTGAGCCATTCTATGATTCTATGATTATTCACTCCCCTCAGGCCTCTGAAGGAACTGCTGTCAGCATTTTAACCACTGTGCAAGCTCTGCAGACCAACCCATCCCCAGCACTAGTAATAACTCTGTCACCTTCACAGTGATGCCAAAGACACCATCCTTTTCTCAAACTGTCCACATTTTTCTACTCTTCTTTCTGCTTCATCTCTCCTTCTGTTTACAACCATGCTGCATTGCTCTTTCTCCTGAGTACTTTTCCCTCATGCAGAGGGGGACACAGACAACCAGCACCTCAGGTGAACAAGGCCAGAAATCTCACAGCAGCCTCATGACATGTTAAAAACCAATGGCAATGTTTTATGCTCATGAGAATCCACCAAGTTCATTTCACCCCACGATGAGGTAAGAACCTGTGAGGCCTTGGATGTGAAACTACAGGTAGGCTGCTTGGTTTTCACTGCAGTGAGGATGTAATTTCTAGACAGTAGTTTTCAGTAGAGCTGAGGAAGATGTAGTATTGATCAGGGAATGAGTAGATTATATTACCTTTCTGATCAGGGTTAGCAGGTGACCATCATCTGTCAAACCTGCCACTTCATCACAAACATTTATGACTTTTCATGCTACCCTTCCCAATCACAGACATCTCAGGACTATTTCTAAAGCATCAATGGGACTATAACCACATCTAGTAGGTGTGCCTGTCTCTGTCTCAAGTGTACATATTTACAGCCATACACACCGTGGCTCTGATCTGTTTACACACTTCCTGTCCCTTGCCTCCTGGCACTTGCAATATTTTATTTCTATTGCTTCAGACCAAGATTTTCCACTTGGGTGTAAGGACAGCACCCCAGAGGGCACTGCAGTGAATAAATCTAGGGCTATACAAAACCACTATGTAGAACACTGCAGAGAAGCTTCCTATTGATTCACTGCTTTAGAGCCAGCAGGACATATACCAGTGACACACAGGATCCCATCAAGCAATGGAATGTCCACCGCTCAAAGTCACAAGAGAGGCAAAGGTAGTGTGTGGACACTGCAAGACATTCAGAGTCCTGTTTTCCCTCCTGTTTCCTCCTTTCTGTCTAACAATCCCTTAGGCACACTTCTGAGCAGCTGTGAAGCTGTGCAGGCACGAGAGGGATAAAATGGAGAAGGAGTCTGGGAGAAGATGAGCAGACAGGGGGAAAAAAAAAAAAAAAAGGTGGAATTATATCCACTTAGAGATTTACTTAGTGCAGAAGGTCTGCATCTCAGAGTAGAAGTTAATGCAGTTGTAAGGGGTTTTAGCAGTCAAGAACATGGCCTCCAGCATCCATTTCCTATTCCCAAATCATGTGTGCTTATGAGCTGGGAGTTCTGCAACTTAATTCTTTTTTTTTGCTCCCTGCTTCACAGTAGTTATCACAGTTTGGAGTATCACAGAATCACAGAATGGCAGGGGTTGGAAGGGATCTTTGGAGATGATCTACTCCACTCCCCCTGTTAGAGCAGGGCCACCCAGAGCACCTTTCACAGGGTCATGTCCAGGTGGGTTTGGAATCTTTCCAGAGACTCCACAACTTCTCTGACAGCCTGGTCCTGTGCTGTCCCTCTCAAAGGAAAGGAGGTTTTTTAACTTGCACAGCCTCACCCTTACTATTCTCCCAGCATGGGAAACAGGTGACATGGTGAAATCTGCTCTGGCATCTCTCTGCCAGTTGGTGGATGCAACAAGAAAGTAATTTCTGGGACTAACTGGAGGTTCAGAGGTTCCAAGCTCCATTTAAACAGCATCTGAACAAACAGTTCTGAGCCAAATGGAATCCTGGTGCAAGCCTAAAGCTGGAGGAACTACGTCTGGGATGATTTTGGCCCCACACAACGTATCGGTGGTCAATCTCTTGACATGTCTGGCTATAAGCTCTTTAAAAATCACCTTTTCTTAACAGGACTGAATTGTGCTCTACCAAATGTGGCAGCCAAGGAGTTTTTCCAAGCAAAATACTGTGAGGGTTCCACACAATTGCTGAAGTATTCTAATCAGCCTCTTGGTGAAAATGAATTGCTCCATTACAGACAATAACTATTTGCTGAAGTTTTTATTCTGCATTTTTTACTTCTGTAAGTAGCATATGTGATTTCATTGGCTGGGTATTTTGAACCATAGGGGACCATTGGTGGAACTGGATAAATCCCTCTAAAATCCCAAATTGCCAGCTGCAATTACAGTCTGCATCTAGCATCTTCTCCAAGGACTATAAATGCTTCACTACTTTCATGTTGCTTGGCATTTACATCACACTGTGACAATTACTGAGCAATGGCAAAGGATGGATTCAGTAATGAAGTCTGGGCAGTAAAGAAAGAGTGTCCAAACTGAAAGAGTCTCTCTATTTCAATCTAATATTGATCAGATTCTGCACATGGATAGATTCCATTTAGATGCAAAGCACTGGTAAGACAGGTACCTTCCTTTTTGATGCTGAAATGTCTGTGGCTTTTTGCTCAGCAGAGGTAAGGAAAGTAATTTCTCATGTATTTCTTGATTGTTTTTAACTACTCAAAAGGATGAGACACCAGGTTGTAAATACCAGTAATTAAAAGTAATTACTTAAGTGACTAATTAATTAATTAGTAATTAAAAGGTCAGATTGGCAACTGTATTATTTCAGATAAGGCTTGTGAAGTTCCACTGATTTCAGTGATGCTCTCCACTGGTATTAAACTGGAATGAAACAGCAGTGTCTTAGTTATTTTTTTGAGCTTGTATATATGCAGTTTGAACTATTTATGATTGCTCCTAAATCATAGCTATATTAGAAGAGAAGATCAAGTATTATACCTCAGACTGAATGAGAAGAGATGCCCCTGGGGAAGAAGACAATGACATTGTGAGACTATGTGGCTTACGCAGTGTCCTGGTTTGGGCTAGGCTAATGTTCTCCATAGTAGCTGTTGTGGAGCTGTGGTTTGGATTTGTGCTGGAAACAGCACTGATAACACAGAGATGTTTTAGTTATCGTTGAGCAGTGCTTACACAGAGTCAAGGCCTTTCCTGTTCCTCACCTCACCCTACCCCGCCAGTGAGTAGACTGGAGGTTCATAAGAAGCTGGGTGGGAGCACAGCTAGGATAGCTGACCCCAGCTAACCAAAGGACCAGTCCACACCATATGACATCATGCTCAACATATAAAGTTAGGGGAAGAAGGAGGGAACATACGGAGTGATGACATTTGTTCTCCCAAGTCACCGCTAGGTGTGATTGAGCCCTGCTGTCCTGGAGAAGGCTGAACACCTGCCAGCTGGTGGGAAGTGGTGAACGAATTCCTTGTTGTGCTTTGCCTCTGTGTGGCTTTTCCTTTACCTATTAAGCCTGTCTTCATCTCAACCCATGAGTCTTCTCATCTCTTCTATTCTGATTCTTCTCCTCATTCCACCAGAGGGGCAGCAAGCCAGCATCTGTGTGTGGTTCAGTTGCCAACTGGGGTTAAACCACAAAACACAGGAAGGGTTCTGGGGATGGCCAAAAATTAGTTTCCCTTGTTAAAAAGAGATATGCTGAAGAAACATTCTTTAATGGGGAAAAAAAGCAGGTTTTGGAGAGGTGAGATATAAAATATTGATAATAAAGAACACCTAGGGAACAGTGAGCTGTGCAGAGTCACTGGTTGCAAATGACACTATTTACCTCCATCAGACAGAGCTGTAAAACTTCTGAGAAGCCAAAGTATTTTAGGCAAATAGGCAACACACTGGAAATGTTGTTCAATGTCACTGCAGGTCAAACAGTGCACAGTAAGATATGCTACAAGACAAAAATATCTGAACTCTTCACATGCTTCAGAAGGATTAAAAATTCATCATATAAGCACTGGCACCTTGCTATCATGTGCTGCTCTCTGGGACCCAGAGCTCCCTGTGCAGCTTCAGTCTCACCAGTTATTAGGCTGGAAAAATACTGGACTGAAAAAATCACAGCAGCAGCAACAGTGCAGTGCCATCTTGAATACTCTGGGCATCACTGCTGACACCCTTCAACAAGATTACTGAAGAATTAGACAGGTCTTGGGGTAAGCCAAGAATGATGCAGCACAAAAACTTCCAAAAACAGACTGGAAAGATGTGCTTAGTTTACTCCAAAGAGGCAATAAATGAGGCTCCTGTTCCTCCTGTCTCCACAACATGGTAGCAGCGTTTCCCCCTTACCAGAAAAAAGAAGAAAACCCACAAGAAAATTCCCAACAACTGACTGGTTTCCTCAGAGTCACACTGGAGGGCAACTAACAGCATACACCTGCTCTGGTTATCCACCCCCAAGAGAACAGCAGAACAGTATTAAATTGATTCCAGAGATGAGATCATTGGAGTCTAGGAGGTTCTTAGACATTTCTAGCTAACCTCAGTTTATTAATTCTGGACAGAAATCTTTCACATTTAATGGCCACCCCTCTATGCCTCATGCCATACAGAAAACCAGAACAGCTGCTGAGTCACACTTAAGACAAAGTCTAGACAGGGCAAGTCTGTTCAACTTGACCCCAAAAAAGCAGGTACTGAAAGACACAAGGATTTTTTGATCAGGAAAAGACTCATAGGAGATGCAGCCAGAAGAAAAAGTTATACTTTAACTTTTTGGCCAAAGCAACAACCTATCAAATGGCACCTGCAGCTACAGTCCAAAATGTTATCAAAACTGAACATTTCCCAAATACAGCAACCAACCAAATCCACACTGTTCATACTGATATGTAACACAACCAAAGATCCCACATGATATGCCAGGACAATGACAAAGGACATTTCATGAGAAGTTATATTGGAGTGGAAATAAAGTCTAGAGTCTTTTTCCCCTCCATGGCTTTTCCACTTGAACAGTGTGAACAAACAGATCTCAAATGTTTACAGACTAAGGATAAAACCTACATCCCACCACACACTTCCAAAAGCAAGAATCAGAAAAAACATGTGTCTCCTACCTTGTTAACTTTGTCCCAATCTGCTGCCTAAGTTCAAGCCTCTCTTCATCAGTCTGCATGGGAAGGATGTTCTTTTCTTCCAGCTCTCTTTTGGAAGGCCTGTTGCTTAGTTTGATTGCTAAAGAGTCCTTCCTGCAGACTTTCATTGCCAGGGAGCCTGTGGGACAGAGGAGAGGTTCGTGCCAAAGGAGGTGTCATCATTTCATTACAGCATGCAGCAGGCAAAGAGCTACTAGCCAAGGGTGGATACTAGGCTCTAATTTACATTGGTATGGGCTGTGGGAAAAGGGGTGTCAATTAACTTCATGTGCTCAATTAACCTCATTTCACATCGTAATAAGGAAAAGCTGAAATGGGTAGGTACATAGGAAAAAGAAATTAAAATATTCCTCCATAGAGGTGTTTGGAGAAGAAGAGCATGTTTCAGAATTGTTAGTAACATCTGTAGCTTTCTCTAGTGCAGTGTTTCTGAACTATATAATGGAATGAATAATTCAACCTCAGAATCTGGGCAAGCAGCAGAGCAACAGCACGTGGAAAGAGAGAGGTATCTCTCTCTCTTGCAATGTAATATCAAGACATCTAAGCTAGCACTAGAAGGAACCAAAAGTTAACCAGAAGCAGCACAGATCTCTATGTACATTAACTGACACTGCTTCTCAGGCAGTGACAGTGGCCAAGACACTGTAGAGAGCAGTGGCTTTTCAGGGCTCAAGCTTGCTTTCCCAGGCTTGCATCCAAAGCAGTTTGAGCAGGGAAAACAGACAAGAGACACAAACCCATGAGAGGTTTTGGGCTTTGGCAGAAAAGTGAGAGATAGTGAAGTTCTGCTCTGTTTCTGAGTTTAAAAGCAAAGACTGCTTCGATTCACTTGCAGGGTAAGGGAAGATTCTGAGGAGATGAAATATGCCTGTTTCAGAATCTTCTTTATGTGTGTTTTAAAAAGTGTTGTTTAATTGTCTTGCTCTCACTCTTCAGAAAAAAAGCCCCAACCTTCAAAAGCCTAAACCTTCAGCTGAACCTGCAGGATGACAAACAGTTGTCATACACAAAGTACTGCACCTTGTTTTCATGTCACAGTTTTAGAATACTGCACCAAGGCTGGAGATGGGTGGTTTTTGTCAGAGAGGTCAGGAAGGGGCCACAGGTCCTCTCTAGACTGTAATTGTGATATGGCTATCAATTAATCTCTTCTAATGTGAGCCCCACTCTGCTCATGACCCCTGCCAAAGTACCTGCAGACTTCCTATTCTGACATGATTTAATCCTTGCTATATAGAAAAGCTCTGATTCTCTGCCTCTGGCATTTATTTCATTCTCCTGAAGTAGATCTATTGAGCTGATCTTGACTTAAGGCAAAGTCAGGGCTTCTCTACACCACTTGGGAAAGTGAATCCAAAAGTAATGTGGAAGTGAACTAATACAAGCCAAAACCTGTCATTTGAATTCTGTCTGAAAGCTCCAGGGATTCATGTGGATCAGGGAAATCACTATGAATTCTTACAGCCTCTTATTTTGGATTAATTTACCAAGCATCCCCACATAGCCAAGCCCTGAGAGATGCAAAAACCACAGTCAAGAAAGAAAACTCAGAGGCCTTGTGCTTCCCTTGTGTTAGGAGAGTAAACATTAAATAAATGAGAATGGAAAAATGGAATGAGTCTCACTTGTAAATAAGGAGTTATCCTCATCTTCATCTTCCTCTTCCTCCTCTTCCTGTCTTGTGTAGAGGCAGGAGGAATCTTCATAGTCGGTTTCATGAGGCACATTTTCTTTATTGTCATCGCATTCGATCACAACAGTTGGCACTTGTCTCATGTCTGGAAGGCCTCCAGGTCCTGTTTTTGTAACACTGTCACCTGTGTGTAAACCAGAGCTGTTGGGAAAGAAAACCAAATGAATAAACTGAAGGAAACCAATCAATCGAAGACTTGAGTTGCTTCTCTCCCTGTGTTTGGGAAAGTAGTGGTCTTTCATCCCTTTTTGAGAAGAAACAAGGACAGAAAAGTCTTAGTGACCAGTAAGACATCTAATGGGTTTAAACTGAGTACACATCACATTTAAGGTACAGCACTTGTTAGAGGGAGGGAGGACAGCAAGCAGGCAGAAATACTGGCAGCCAGGACTGCGAATTGAAGATCTGCGGCAAATATAGTCTCAGGGCTTAGAAAGAATTGCCCTGGCTACTCAGAGGAATAATAAGCATGTGTTCAGACTGGGTCTGTGTCCTCTCCACTGACTAGCAGGGAGTAAGGAGAAAATGTCCCACCTGAGTGCCAAAGGTGGCGTAAGAGTGGGAGGAAGGAAGGAAAGGTACAGGTTGGAGAGGAGTACCGTAGAAAGGCAGAGGGAAATCATGACTCGCACTCCTGGGGCAAGAAGATGTTGCTTGACTTGAGGGGAAGTCAAGGGCTCAACTCTCTGAAGCACAAGGGACTAAACATGTGAAACTGTGCTTGGAGAAAAAAGACTTTGGGAGCTGGTGAGACTAACAAGGGAGGGAGCTAAAACCTGGGAGGTTTGTTTGCTAATGGCACAGTTGTATGTTGTGGGGGCTGCAGTGACAACATCTCTTCTACCCTGACTCCTCACTCCAACCTGGTGCTGGAGACCAATCTAAATTGGCGCTAACATCATACTTCTTTTGTCACATGGTGTGATTGATCAGGTTCTGCAGCTAACTAGGTTGAGACCTGTGCTCGGTACTCCTACCTTCTAGCTCTGTTTATGTGTTGATTTTAAAGCCCTTTACCAAGGAACATTAATACAAGCAAGGAAACAGGAACATGATGAGGTGAAGATCAAAGTCAGACAAAAGGTGAAAAGTCAGGAACAGAACCATGTTTCCTAACACATTTGTATCTAATAGCTCATGTCACTTTTCCAGTGTGAAATGAGAATGAGATGATGGCTGCTCACATTTATTTGTGAGTCAGCAGAAACTGTCCTTTCTCTTAAGTCAGGCAGGTGAAAGGTGGGGGACATTTGCCTGCTGAACATCCTCTTGATGTCAAACTCTCATTTTACTTTCCAGAAGAACACAGGTGGGAAACCAGATATGCTGGCCCCAGGTTTCACTTGAGGCACACTAATCTGGGTCTGACCTTACTGAGTGCTGAGTAGCCTCAACTCCCTTGAATATTTTAGCCTGCTCACAATACCAGAGGCAATTTGCACCTTGAAAAAAATGTTGTATTCTTCATTTTCTTCTACTGAGTCAACATGAAACACTTCTCTTTCTTCTGACCCTAAAGTTACCTCCTAAAACTGGCTCCCAGGTAACATTCTAGAAAGACTTTAAAAAGTCCTTCTGGGTATATGATGCTAGTCCACAATGTGTTTGGGGATTAAAGAGATGCAAGGGCTTCAGATCCTGTGAGCAAACCATACCATGCTGTTATTACCTTTCGCTTCAAAGAAGTAATTTTGTTAATTGCAACATTTACTATCGCAAAGCTTTACTGGATGCCTTGAAGACAGGAACTCCATTTTCTCAAAGACAGTAATAGTTTTATACCACAAAGTAAGAGAGTTTCATGAAGAACTGGCTTGTGATTTTTTTTTTTATTAGATTTCAATGAGTTTGACCCAAAAATCTTTATCCTAGAAGCAGTTATAAAATGAAGCAGCCAAATTCTCTTAATGACAGCTAAATGCAGCCTTTAAAAACTTCCAACTGACTTTTAATTTATTGGTGTGCTTTAATAACTTTAATTTTATGAACTTCACTTCAAAATTCTGTTTTCTCTGCAACCTCTTTTTTGTGTAACATAGGGAATTCAAAAAGCTTCAATTTCCAAGAGAAGCTAAAATGCTGTGAAATTCTGTTAACCTCACTAAAGAAAACAAAAGAAACAAAAAACTTCCAAGGGTGAACACAATCACTGGATCATTCAGTTCTTTTTAAACCAATACACAGAGAATCAGTACCAGCTCACTGAGTGTCTTCTGGAAGTGCAAATGAAAGGAGCAAAAAGTAGTTCAGCAGCCAGGACCATTTGGTGCTTCCCTGCTCTGTGAAGGGTGCATGTAGTTACAGATGCATCCTTCTGGTTGTGCACACAGGGTAGCAGATATCAAAGGGGTTCACCAGTTTAGGTTACCAAGCTGGTATCAGATGGCAGCAAGATTTACAAATCACCACAGAAGATCTTCATTTGAACTAGTGATCTAGAAATAGGCTGCTCCTCTCAGTGCAATTTTTCTGAATCGGTCACTTTCTTGATAATACTACTTTCTATTTAAAGCCCCTTATTTTTCCCGGTGTTCTGTGTTCTTCTTGATTAAAATCAGCCTTTTACACAGCATTTTGACTAAGTCAGCTGTCTAAGCAAAGCGCTTATGAAATACATGCAGTACTGCAGTATACTTCAGAAAGACAAATCAAGGTCACTTGATATTCCATTCTGTATAAATTTCTCTGGGGCATTAGCAACAATCCCACATGGTCAGGTGGTCTAAACCACCAAATTTTTTAGCATTTTTTACCAAAAATTACACTATTCTTTCAAACAGTCCCTTTGAAATCAGCTCTGTGTTTTGCAACAAAAGGAGAGAACAAAGTGGCAGCTAAGAATGTTCCTGGTTTAAGAAGATAAATGTATCTTAATACATTGATTTGCATAATTCACTGCTGACTAGTACAAGCACCTGCAATTACCATTGCATCATCTTCATGTGATCACCAAATCCCAGCCTGGTGAGGCTTGGAAGGGACCTCTGGGGAACATCTAGTCCAACTCCCCTGCTAAAGCAGGGTCACCCAGAGCAGGTTGTTCAGGATCACATCCAGGTGGGTTTGGAATTTCTCCAGAGATGGAGACTCCACAACCTTTCTGGGCAGCCTGGGCCAGGGCTCTGCCACTTTCACAGCAAAGAAATTTTTCTCTATGTTTAGGTGGAACTTTCTGTGTTCTAGTTTGTGCCTATTGCCCCTCATCCGATCACTGGGCACCGCTGAAAAGAGTCTGGCCCCATCCTCTTGCCCCTCACCCTTTAGATACTGAGTCTGCTCTTCTCCAGGCTAAGCAACCCCAGGGCTCTCAGCCTTTCCTCCTCCCAGAGATGCTCCAGTCCCCCAGCATCTTTAAAGGTTTCACTGGACTCTTTAGAGTAGTTCCTTGTCTCTCTTGAACTGGGGAGCCTAGAATTGGACTCAATACTGCAGATGATCACTCCAGTGATCCAAACAGCAAAAAAGTGACACCATTATAATTTACAATGTTTCTAGTGAGAAAAAACTTGATGAAACTCCAGAATTTAAGCATATGAGTGACTCATGGTACAGACAGAATTGGAAAAGAAAAGAAGTGAAATCCCCCCTGTAAAATCTAGTCGGGAAAAAACTGCAAGCTTCTTATCTCTCATCCCAGGCTCTTTGATTTTGGAAGAAAAGAGTTACATTTTTATCAGCATGTTTTCAGATCCACAGTGCACTCTTCTGTACTTATCAGTTAAAACAAAAACCTTCAAACCATTGTATATACACTTCTACCATACAGGCATACGTGAGAGAGAGAGAGAGAGAGAAGGCAGAGCTCTAAATTGTAACTGTTTCTATCCTTGGGCAATGCTAAACATGAGGCAAAAAGCAATTCTCTTGACAAGTTTTATGGAAGATAAATGTTTTCCTACTCAAAGACATTTTCTAAGCTTTACACGACACTAGCAGGAATGTCTAATGAATTTCATTTCCTAGATCTACAGTCTGAAGCTGAACTGGGTGTCCCAGAGGAACTGGGCTCACACACTGGCTTTCTGGACACAGCAATTTTTGGCTGCTCTGCAACAGATGCAATTTTAGCCCAAAGTGAGATATTGCCACTGAACAGCTCTTTAGTACATACACTGAACAGAGGCCTGGAGTCAGCTGCTAGTGTACAAGAGCCCACGGAGTCACTGACATTAATTTTTGTCTTACCAGACAGACTGAGAACTACATGGGCAAGGCAGAAAATAAGGCTAGTTCAGATCAAGAGGCTGCCTCCCTAAGTCAAAATTGAAGATGCATTCCAGTGGCACAAAAAGGGTTTGAAAGCTTCTTTTGCTGCTGTTCGTGACACATGGCTTTTGGGCATGATCTTTCTTCTCAAATCCATTTCAGCCAGGAGGATGAAACCTTCTGTGGATTTTCGTGGCAGGGCTTCTCAGATTTTCCCCTCTTAACTCTTAAAATGCATCTGCAATGGTAAAAAATGATGCCCAAATATAGAGTTTTACTTGTGCTTGACACACAGCTTTTGGGCTGAAGGGGAAAAGTGTCTGCAGCAGGGCACAAATTGGCAACAGAGGTTGCAGAATAAAGGTCATGTGGAAATTGCACTCTTGTCTGCTTTGACTTAACCTAGCATAAAGCTTGTAATTTATCAGGGAAAACAGAAGCAAGCTGGCAGCACAAATGACATACCATAATAGCCCTACTATGACAAGGGACAGCTTGCCCTTCTGAGAATAGGTTATGAATAGATGTTAGGAGTACCAGAAAATGTTTGCAATCAAAAGCATTAAGTGTGCAAATGAACTTAATGTTCTCTAATGTCTGTAATAAAGCTGAATAAAAAACTGCAGGCATGAACTGCCACCTGAAGTCCTAAGAACAACTGAGACTCCAGTAGCTATTACAGGCTTTTAATGTACTTTAGGACATTAACTTATTAATATGCACTAGATGGAGGTGAGGCAGTAACATGCAACCACTCCTGCAGAGGGAAAATGGGAGGGAAAGAAGCTCAGTAGCTTTCTCAAGGTCAAAGACAGCAAAATAACTTCTGGCTTCCAGACCAGTAGAGAGGGACAGCTCATTTTCCTCTGGCAAGCTTGGGGCTCACTGGCAAAGCACTGATTTCAAATAGCAGTTTTCAGATGTTGTTAGACTATCCAAATTCCAGAGACCTCATCTGTGAAAGCAGAACATCCAGACTGCTGGAGGAAGAGGATGTTTTAGCCTCTCATTCTTTGTTCCTGTCCTCACTCACACTCCTGGTGGAGAGAAGGGTTGTGAGGTCTAAGAAAAGTTTACTGGGCAAAATATGGAATCAATACAAACTGGTTATGGATTTAGTGAATATCAATAGAATTTAACAGACTTGAGGAGCTTCACTGCAGCACGACCAAAGAAAGCAGACACAGGGAAGAAAAAACAAAATTCCTGGAGGAAGAAAGAAAAAAATTAGAGCAGAAAAATGATCTGCACTTGTCTACATGATCTTCCCTTATTAAAAATAAAATACTATTCCAAATAATGCCCCCAATGACCAGACTTGGCAGCATTCTTACTGCAGCATCCTGGCAATGAGTCTATTAAGTTGTAGGATTCTTTCAAGATAAAGACTGAGATCAGCAAAAATAAATGCTGCCAATGAACTCAGCATTCCCCAGAAGGTGCCTCAGAGACTTGCCAGGCTCTCTCATCTCCTCAAGATTATTGACCCAACAGCAGGGAGCCAGTATATTGTTATTTTGGAAGGAACAGTAAAGCTCAGGATGTCACTGCATATCCTATTCATGCAACAGATGTGAGCACACTACCAAATTTTAACTAGGAGAAAGCAGATCTAGGATCTCTGCAGTTTTAAGAGGCCCCCAAGACTTCTGGGCTGAAGTGTTCAATGACAAATACTGCAGTCTCTTTTCCACTGGGTTTCACAGATTTTCTACAACTAAGGGAAAAGAACTACTGTCAGAAATAGCAGAAAAGAGGGGCATGTGGTGCAAAGAATCCTCTCCCAAGTTAACCACATAGATTTTCAGAACCTGTACAAATCTTCAAGCAAAGTTAGCAAATTTACTAAGGTTTTTTCCAGGTGGCTTGAAAAAGCAATTTAGAAATCTAACAGCAAGTGTCAGCTCCACAGACCTGTAAATACTCTGAAATACTTTTACCTCTAAAAATTATGAAAATAACATTGGAGAAGAAACAGTCATAATTTATTTTCTCTCTTGTGAATGCAAATATTATTGACTTGTTTTGACAAAGAGAACAACTGAAGTACTCAGTATTTTATTCCATGATTGAAATAACAGTTAACCAATGCAAAAGGGCTACGAAAAATCAACTGCCTCCAATATCATGAACTAGGATTAATTTTCATTTTAAATGTGAAATATCAGTTCCACAACCTTTTCTTATTTTCTTCTGCAAAGGGAGGCAATTGCTTCTTCCTGGGAAATGAATCCTTGCTTATTCAGCTGTTAACAATCAGCAGAGCTTCAGCTTCAAATTAGTGGTTTAAACAGCATCACTTTCTTTCAATCAGTTAAATGTATTTGTAGACTTAAATGTGCTGGATGCATTCATTGCTGTGGGGTAATAGGTGTCACAGTGGAGTCATATTCTGAGATGTCACTGGGCTCAGGACAACAAAGTGATGTCTGCATGTAGTGTGAGGCAGACAGAAAGACATCCAACTTCTGCTGGGGATGGCATGGACAGTTCAGCTCCAAAGGAGCCTTTGGGAGACACCAGTTACCCTCTGTCCTTGGTGCACCAAGCTTTGAGCTGATGCAGATGCATTTGACCAGCTCTGCCACCAATGAAGAGGTAAGTGGGTAGTCACTGGGCACAGGGGGGAATGTGGATGCTCCTTCTAATCCTACTGCTACAGCCCTTTTACTGATGGGAAGAGGAATCTTCCTCAGCCCTAGCAGTTTTGCCCCAGAAGAGAATTCCTCCATGGTGCAGAAACATTAGCTCTTCTGATGTAACCACACAGATCTCACTATTCTGGTACTAAAATAAGCTGGCAGTGGGGGACAGTCTCTGGTGCCCTGTTTTTCATGCAGTAAGGCGAATCTGCCACCTCCAATTGACTTGACCTATGCAATATAATGAAGACAACACTATCACAAAGAGGTATTAGGCATTTTGTGTGCTAGAGTAATTATTTTAGCTTCCTGTCTAACAGAAGGATGATCTGATGCTGCTAGAAAAAGAGCTGGCTACAAAGCTGCACTTGGTACTAAACAGAACATGTCCTTTTTTGAACTACTTTCCCTATTCTGGGACTTGCTCAATTTTCCCTTCCTAGACAAAATAGATCCTCCAAAGCTTGCTGACCTTGCAGCCTGTGAAGACAGTTTGCATTTATACAACATGCTTTACTTACTCAGACTGCATGGAGCAGCAGAGATACCCACAAGTGACAGTAATAAAAACCAGACCCACCCAAGGTGGGTAAGGCACTTCTAATCCAATGTGCTACCTTCCTCCAGATGCAAAGAGCTAAGCAGGTAGCTACTGTGGAATTGGTTAAATACTTCTTTTAAGATCAAACATTTAATTTAATTGAAATTACTTGAAATTAACTGAAATAGTGTATTAAACCCCCTCTGAGTGACTTGTAGGAAGTCCTCATAGGTTGTTTCAAACTAATTGACAATACTAATCAGACTGGTTGAGTGGCACATTTGGGTTTTATTGATCTTTTCTGAATCTCCCACTTCCTTTCCCTGTTTTTGGCACCCCTCCACATAACCAGAGCTCTGCAGTTATGCACTCTGCAGTATATATTGCAAGCCAGGCATGTCCTATTAACATCTTCTCTATTTCTTTGAACAGGACAATAAGGTTCAGGAAATTTGGTCTTTTTCTCCTTTCTGCCACAAAGTTCTCAAACAAGCCTGGAAAGGCTCTTTACCTGCTTCTGGTTCTCCAGCAATGACTCTGCCCTGAAGTTGTTTGATCCCAGAGGAGAGGCCTGATTCAAGTACTCTCAAGATAATTCAAGTGATACTGAGGTTAGGAGGAAAGAGTGCACATCAATATATAATGTTACAAGTGGATCCATTACCTTTCTAGCCTTTGCATGGTCATGGCTAGGGTTTTGTTGAGCTCCTCTATCATCCGGCACCCCGAAGGGTGAATGGGCAACGTGCTGGACCCAGAAGGCAGGTGCTGGCTGTGGCTGCCGTACTGGAGCTGGTGAGCTGCTAACTGGGATGGCAGGACAGTGTGATGGTGCTGGGTCAAAGGCTGCTGGGAGCTCTTCTGCGTGGAATAGGATGAGAGAGAGAGGTCTGGCCCCCCTAAAGGCATGCAAATCATGACTTTCTTTGGAGGTAGTGGAGGTGACAGTTTAACTGGCAGACAAGGCAGTTTCACAGGAGCGCCAGGATCTACAACAGAAGAAAGAGAGGCCCCGGGGTTAATTTTCATGTCAGTATGGTGGAGATCAGAGTATCTGCCTGGGCAAGCACGCACTGAGGCTGCTAGTCAACAGGGGAAGGGACACCCCCTCCCTGCTGGGACAAGACAATTCTGCATAGCGTGTGCCCAGCAGGGTCTTCAGGAAACATATTGTCAAGTCACACAAACACCATCCCAGGGCTGTGCATGCCCATTAAGCAATGCTTAACAAGGCTTGTGGCATACTTTGACACTTGAAAGCCCTAATCCTCCAAAACAGCCCTGTGAGGTAAGCACAATGTCTCCTGCTCGACAGGCACACAAAGAGAGGCAGAGCAAATTGGTGTCTGAAGTTACAGGATGACTTACCACCATCGTGGCTGGAGCAAAAAGCTCAGGGATCCCTGATCCTCCTCAGCTGCTGCAGTGCAACCACTACAAGCCACATTTCTCACAGCTTTGTGACGTACAAAGCATCTGGTGTTTAAAATTACATTACAGGGCAAAAGAGAAAGGAAATTGGGTTGGAATACTAAACAGGAATGGTCTGGAAATATGAAGGGTACAGGAGGAGAAAATGATAAAGGGCAGAAGATTGTTTAGGATTAAGGTATTCTTTTACAAAAGACTTGGCAAGCACTTTTCTCTGGACTCATGCACTCAGTTTTAACCTTTAGAAATCCAGGCATGTTCCTTGAATCACACAGTTGATTTGCCAGGCAAAGACTCCCCTGATTTCCATGGGAAATCAATGAAAGGTTCATAGGCAAATCTTTCTGCCAGGACTCAGCTGCAGGATGGAGATCTTCACAGTTGCACCATGAAATGTTTTCAGAATGGAAAAAAAAGTTAATGGGAGGGCTTATAGTTCCCAAGACGGGTGTGGGAAACGGCCACCACATATGCTAACAGAAAAAAACAAGAGCAAATACATATGCTGTGAGCTACAATTGTGTTTAAGAGGAAGGTCAAGCCCTTTCCAGCCTGGAATACTGCAGACATTTAGCTCTGCAGGTAAGGCTTGCATATTCTCTGGCCTCTTCTTGCTTCAGTTCGCTCTTCTTGCTGTAACATGGTAAAGGAACTGAAGGGCTAGAATCTTCTTTTGACCTGAGGAAGCTTGGGATGCTGCCTTCCAGGTTTCAAAGGTCACCACCTTCCTGAGCGACATTGGATTTCTGAAGTCCTTTTCCAGATGGTTCTTTTAAGCACCAACTATCCTTCCCCCCACCCTTTTTATTCTTTCTCCCCTCGTGGCCTATTTAACATAAGGCTTTATTCAGCCCAACTGTGTTTCACTCACCCAAGTTCTTGAACCTGTCTGAATATGCCCTACTACCTAAACAGAGCCTTGAAAACAAACCAGAGGCATTAAATCTACTTGTCTGCCCTTCAACTTTGGGACAATTCTACTTGATTGTTAAAAAAGCCAAATGGCTCAAAGAAAAATAACAGCAGTGGGAGGAGAGTTTGAGCCATTTACTTGGAAACATAATCAGTATATCTTCACTGACATCAGTAACAGAGCCCTTGTAGTTTCCTGCACAGTCAGAGCAGTGAGTGTCCTTGCTCAAATCCACAGGCTCCAGCCATGCTGTTGGAAACTGGGCTACCATCATCTGGAGTAGATAGGAGAAAAACTTGTCCCTGTGTGAGAGGACTGTGTTTTACAGCTCTTTCCTCTGTGTGTTTGAATTTCACAGTGTATGTGATGTATGAACCAGAGGTGGAAACAGTTATTGTCTCCAGCATGGAATATCCATCAGAAGAAGCTGGATGGTGGAAAAAATGTACATGGAATCTGTGACAAGTGTCTTCCTACTGGAACACTACCAGAGTCTTAAATCATTGCACAAAGCACTCAGGTGACAGAAGAGAAGCAAACTGCATGAAGCCAGGTGTGCAAGTCTGATTAATCTCTTTTGGCTGAGGTTCTTCATGCTCAAGAGAATAATGAGCAATTCTGTAAGATGTTGGTTCCCAGCAGGGTTGTGACCACTCAGCACGGTGCATGGTTCAGTAACAACTGTGCCAGAATTGATGAAAGAGATGACAGACATAAAAACCTTCCCATTGTTGATGACAATAAATTACTTAGAACATAGTTGTGGATGCCACAATATTTGCTGTACACCAGACCTATGACAAACAGGCCAGCCCTTACCCCTTCCACATAGATCATTTTGTAATACCTACAGTTGCTGCATTTCCTCTTGGGTTTTTCAGGAGACAGATGAATATACTTTGTTGCAGAAAAGGTTTGCTCATTTTTGGTTCTTCTAATGTGTTTGTGGTACACTGGAGCTGTACACTAAATACACCAGACCTGATGCTTTCCAGCCAGTAAATATGGCTGGGGAGTTGGTCAGCACATGTTGCAGATAACTCTGTTGCAGACAGCATGCTAGGAAGTTCTAGATGTATGGCAGCAAATACTGCTCCAGCAGGGCTGCTAGAAAAGCTCATTAAAATCTTAAATGTCTCCCCAGCACAACTACTGCATGGAGTAAGAGAACACCTTTGGGAATTCTGAGCTTGTGGCAGAGCTGGCTATGTGTGTTATCTTGCTAGTGGGAGAAAAAGCTCTTTCTTGACTCCTTGTGATGTCAAACAAGAGCCAGCATTGTGCCTCAATAGCAAGAAAGGCCAAGAGACTGCTGGTTTGTATGAGTAGAAACAGTGGCAGGACATCAAGGGATTATTCCTATTCCCCTTCCATTCAGCACTCAGACTGTACGCACATTACTGTGTCAAGCTGGGCCCTGAAGGGAAGATATCAACAACCTACAATGAGCTGAATGAATTAAGAATGAGAGCCACCACAAACACTGAGAGCTTGAGCACTTGACCTGTGAGGAGAAGCTGAGGAATTGGGGCTAGTTCAGCTTGGGGAAGAGAGAGCTTGTGAAGTAGAACCTAACAGCAGACCTCCAGTACCTATGAGGAGGTTATCAATAAGGCTCTGGACAGTTGTGCATGGTGGGAGGAGGAGGCAAGAGGGGTTCTAGACTGGACTATTAGGAAAGTATTCTCCCCCATGAGAAGAGCCAAACAGCCCAGAGACATTGAGCAGTTGGCATTCGTTGAGGTTTTGAAGACCTGGCTGGACAAAGTCCTGAGCAACCTGGTCTGATCCCATAGTTGGCTCTTCTGCAAGCAAGAGGTTGGGATGGAGACTTACTGAGCTTCCTTATGAATGACCTCAGGTGGTGACCTCTGCTGTACTATAGACTATAGACATCATAAAGTTAATGAGTCACTCTTTAAATTCCATCCAACTAATTAATTTTGTAAAGCAATGTACAAACAAAAAAAATCCCAAAACTGGGCAAAACCCAGCATGGGCTGTTGAGGGATCTCCATGGTAGGAATGGTGCTGGTAGCATTTGGGCAAGCAGCTTTTATGTTTTCAGGTCTTCTCTCTGGGAATCCTTTGTGCCTGAACAGCAGGAGTCTCTTATTTCAATGAGTTTTTTGAGCAGATTCCTGAAGACAAGTTAAAAACTGTTCTCAAAGATTTGTCATGCATCTCTTGCTGACTACAGCAAGATCTGCACTCATGTCTGCAGGGAAGATTTGAGACAGAAATTCTTTGCTGTTCTTCTGCACCACGTAAGCACTCAAGGTTCAAGTCCAATTTGGAGCACACAAGCAAAGCCCACTTAGCCTGAAGGTGGGAAAGTACAGCTCTACATGAATTCCTGTGGAGAGCCTTGAAGAGAGTTTCAAAGATGAGAAGATTTCCTGATGCCTATATCTATGAGGTACTCCCCTCCAGGTAGCAGCAGGCAGAACAAATATGGAGAGATCAACTGCATCTGGGTCCAGTTTCCCATGAGAACCTGGGGATGTTGGTGAAGGACCTTCTACTCTGTTGCTTCTCTTCAAGCACACAGTGAAAAGAGAACTGTCCACTGTCCCTACATAAATGTAACCTGTCTTCATGAATGCAGCCTGCCAGAACAGACAGCAGGAGGTAAGGTCACAAAGGAGGAAGCTTGTGGATAACATCTTGGGCTCACCTACAGAGGAGCTATCTGAGATATGAGTGCTGTGTTGCAGAGTACTGCAGGAACTATTTATTGGTAAAATTGTAGTTGTAAATACTTTTATAATGCTGCAACCAACAATCAGCTGTGTTGTGGCAGAACTCCAGGCATCCATGTTCTCAAACCTCATCCTTGGCTTGTCTACATTATCAGGAACAACTTTTGGGGACTTGTAACATTTCATACCCTGTTAAATGTTTGCCTCCAATTATGAATCAGTTCCTGCTCTACAGAGGCATAACTAAGAAGCACAATCTCAGAACTAAAAACATGCTACACCTCTCCTCAAAGTCTTGAATGAAGAAACCAAGAGAATGCAAAAGGTTCTTCAAAGCTTAAATACAATACCTGAGTGGCCAGATATGAGCAAGGTTACACCCTACTGTAACATTAGGCTAAATTTGGGCTCAAAACCACTCAGGTGTTGCTGAGTTCCCATCTTAGGAGTGTATCTTTTGTTCTCTGATAGTTTTGGGGGCTTTATGGATTCTTGGTGACGCAGTTGTTTGAATGGAAAATATCTAATTAATTTCAGAAGACATGACCTCTGCTGGTGAGAAATGACAGCTTAATGACCAAGATCAAAAGGAGTTTTACACCACTGGCGTATCTTGTCTACCAAATCAGATGAGACCAGTCTTCTTGTCACTTTTGGCCATTAATCTGTGGTCTTTACCCCAGCAGTCCAATTAAATCTGTTCCCAGGTGATTATTTCAGCTCCTCCTACATTTTCAATGAAGTGGGCTGCAAGTGTTGTCCTAAATGCCTGGGTTCTGCATGTGGATCTTTGAGAATTAAAGTGCTGACAGAAATTCTGGCCATGAACACTGTCAACTAATGATCACATCTTAAAACCAGTAGAAGGCTCATCAGGAGGTGACCGGCCAACAGCAAAGGCAGAGCACTGAAACAACCATATCAAAACAGTGTAGGATCATGTTTTTTTCCTAGGGTTGCCTGTCTTCTAGGGCTGTGTGGGCACTTCCACAGCCAGTGCTGCAACAGGGACATTCCTCATGGAGGAAACATCATCAAGAGCACGGTGTGAGGCAAAGCATGGAGCACCTTCGGCAGCAGCACCACTCACAGTGGCTGCTCTGCAGTCTGCTCTTGGCTCTGTCCCCATTCCTCAACTGTTCTGATCCCACAGTACCTCAGCCTGGAGAAGAAGTATGCCTAGGGTGTGTGATTTATATTTGCTAGAGGCAATTCTCTCTTCCTGTCACCTTTAAAACAGATTTTTCCTTTTCATTCTCTCCAAAATTAAATACGTTCTTACATGCTTATTTTAAGCCTGCTCTTTTATGTGCCTTTCTTATCGAGGGAAAGGCCAATCTTTGTCTTGGCACAGGCAGAGAGATATTTGAGATGGTTCACAAATGCTTTCAGAGGTGAGTAATGTTTCTTTTCCATTTCTAAAACCTTTATTAAATCCTGGTTCAACCCCGGCAAGTCAGTCTTCATGCCTTTACTGAAGAACTTTGGGATCAATTCACAGCAAGAAGGTGGTCAGACTCAAAGGAAGCTTTTCTGTCCTCAAGTTTTGTATTAAAATATTTCTCTTTTTTTTTTTCCTGCTACTGACCACGCCTGTAGTGATTTTATAATACATGTTTATAGTAAGCATCTTTCTATTAAGTAAATACACATATGCACCTGTTAAGACAGAAGTTGAGATGCTTCTGCACTTTCAGATGTGCACCTGAACCCTCCATGATACCACATCTCACCTTCACAGTCTTCTTGAACAGAGCTACCAGACCACCAGACCATTAAACCACTGCTGCTCTCCATTAGCCATGCCCAGTATGTCTTAATTTGTCCTTCAACCTTTTCACAAAATCTTCAGCAAAAAAATGAGTATGCAACAAGAACAGAAAAGTCTGCACCTCAAATGCCAGAATCTCAGATTTTCCTTGTTTTCTCACACACAAGCTGAGGATGTCTCTGGAGTAATTAGTAAAAGAATAGCATTAATTCTGCTTCTTACTGATGAGGGTGCTTCATTAGGATTGATTGCTCATTTCCAGAGACTATACACAGCTAAAATAATTACCAGTGGAGAACACAAGGCACTGAATGACACATAGATCCTTTAGACCACCAAAGTAAATGGACCCCTAAGAATGAGTTAATACTTTTATTTGAGGGTTTGTATAGATGAGGCTTTCAGTTCCACCAGGAATAACTGTCAATTTAATTAGGGCTCTATGCCTAAATCTGCATCTCTGTTCCTTTTTCCTGAGGGTTCTGTATATGCATATACAGGAATCTGTCTATATGCACATATAAGAGCTTATTGAGGACTAGATGAGAGACCACTGAAGGCCAACACAGAGTAGAAGTCATCACAGTTCTGTTTCACTTTCACTGGAAAGTTGTCACCATCAAGCAATTGACTTATGCTGATACCTTGAGCCTGATTGTACTTCCCTCATCCTTTGATTCTTCTGCTATCTTTGACAAAAGAAAGGCTTCTGAATGAAGGACATTTAGTACAGGAGTTTTTTCCTATGGTATTCCTATTTTTTTACTTCTTCCATGTTAGCCTCATTTCTGAGCAGCTTCTTGTAATTGGGCCAGTGTTATGGGAGATCATAGGAAGCTGGTTCTCACCTGAAGCCATTAATACTGCTGCCTGACTTTGCAGGCTTCAGAGCTGCTCATTTACTTTGCAATACAAGGCAAAGCATTAACCATTATGTGTAGATTTGGGCAGGCAAGAAAGTAGAGAGATTTCACAGAAAATGAACAAAACTATACAGGACAAAAATGTGTGGTCATCCAAACAGAAGCATGAAAAGACTACATAGAGAATATGAGAGAAAACCAGAACATGTTCTTTCCTAATGAGCTCTTTCCTGGTAGATATCTTAACCTGAATAAAGTGGGTATTAGCTGTCAGGAGAAAAAATACATCTAGAATGTATCGCCATGGGCTGAGCATTTCTCACATCAGCCCTGAAAAGCTCAGGGCAGCATTAACACAAGAAGATTGACCCAGTGAGAACAATGATAGCTGCTCCAGTACAGAGATGCACCATACCTCATCTTGAACTCAGGATTTTGAGGTGCTGCCTCCTGGGCAGCAGCTGCAATTGTGAGCAGAGTGTTCAAAAGGTGCAGGCAAGCATTTAGGGAACCTTTTTTGGTCTGTATAAATGTAGCCATCCTTTGCTTTAGTGGTCTAAGTGAGAGACTGGAGAGAGGAGACCCACCACTCCTCCTTCCACATGTATCTACAGCTTCAAATCCTAAAGAGTCAGACACTTGTGAAAATATCTGAACACAAACCAGGAGCCTCTGTTGTCTCCTGTTGCTAGTTGCCATGTAGCAAGAGAGAAAGTGCAGCATCAACTTTTGCAGGACACCAAAACCCTGGCCACTGGGAATTGGAGCTGCCCATCATCACCAGGACTCATGAGGAGGAGGGATGGAAATGGGCAGCAGTTAGGCAGGCAGTGTGAGCAGGGAAGCAAAATGGCAAGAAGGCATGGGACAGAATGGCCTGTGTAAGGATCAGGGGGCCAAGTAAAAGACAAACATAAGGAAGGATACAGCGTGTGTGCAGCAGGACCTGCCCAGATGGCAGCTGAGGGGAACAGCAATAAAGGGCAAAAGGAGGAAGCAAAACTCTCCCTTTCCCCTCAAATCTCACCCTTTTTCTCATTAAAGGCATTTAAAGATATCCTAGTTTTCTCCTGATACTTCCTCTCCCATCAAAGCACATCCTGCAATTTTTGTGGTGGTGGTAAGTCTTGATGAATAGGAGTGAAGAGGGTGAGGAAACTCAGCAGTGGTCTTAGGTAATTACAGCTAAGGGGGGGAAGTGCCCTGAAGCAACCTTGATGAAGTTAAGGGCCTGAAAACGCTTCATGATCGCTGCCCTAGGTACAACACAGATACATTACCAGTACACACAACAACATGTGCAAACAGTGTTACAAAAGGAAGAAAGACACTGAGAACCTTGCTGTAAGGCCAGGGTTTTCCTATAAGGGAAAGGGTGGTGCTGAGGGTCCAGGAACACCTACTTACCAGTTAAGTGGCTGGCAATCCTGGCAATAGGTTTAGGAGGCAGGGCAGGGGGCTGTTTGAGGAGGGACAACTGTTTCACTGGGGTGTCCTCATGGTCTCCAGGGAAAGCAGCAGATTTTTTGGGGGGAAGTAGCAGGACTGGCTTAGCTGTAGGATCTTGGGACAGGAGGACGCCGGATTCAGTGGATGTGGGGCTCTCTTCAGACACTGGAGGACACAACCACATCATAGACGCAACAACGTTACGAGCAAAGCAGCAGCAGGTGCAGCCGCAGGCGGACAAGAAAAGCAGCGCAGCAATGCAGGTTAAGAATGACTAAGAGATTGCACTCAAACATCAGAGAACACAGAAAGGGGGAGAGGAAGAAGAAGAGAAGGAGAAGGAGTAACACACATCTACACAACAGCTGAATTTCCCATTACCTCTGACAGAAGGCAGCTCCCTTATGCCATGCTGGGATGAATTCCCACATCTTGAACACAAATCAAGAGCCTTAAAATGTCACATCTCAGATGGTCTGTCACCACAGCTTGCTCAGGACCAGGTATGTTAGCAGGGGGTCTCTAAACTTATCATACAAATGTAAAAGCACCTCACAGGAGCTATCCCATTTCAAAGAGATTGCATAGGTGTGCAGCATCATGGATGAACTCTTCTAGCAGTCACTTTTCCTCCCTCAACCCTCCTCCACAACACTCAGCATGAAGTCATGCAGAAAGACGATGTAGAGCATTGCTGTCTCTCTGCATGGGTTGGGGAAGAAGTGCAGAGAGCCTCACCTCTCTGGTGAGGTGAGGTAAGGCACCTGGCTGTGCTAGCTACTGAGAGGTGCATGGTGTGAACATCACCCAACAGCACATGGCAGCTAAAGGGCACGACATGGTACCCTAAGGTTTAAAAATGCAGTCAGCTCTCTGCTCTAGAGCATATTGGCACAGCTGAGACAAGGCCAGGGAGTTAGAAGTCTACTCTTAAGTGCTCACAAAGTGCAGAGACTTTGCCTTACTCACAAAGAAGCTACTTGTGCAGAAGTAGAGGTTACTTCTAAGCCAAGTCAGTCAAAATTTGCCATGGAGCATCCAGTGACAACCTGTGTGCTGTCATCTCCTTCTTTACCAGATGACTTTTGTCTATGACAGGGATTTCTCAGGGCTTGACATCAAATGTTAGAAGTCAAGAACTTATTTCAAATAACTTAAAGAGTATCTACACCATACTGTAAATAAGATGTTACCTGTCCCATCCATGATCTCTGTGGTTGGGAGCACCTCGTAGGAGCAGGGGTCTCCAGATGGTGGACCTGACTCCAATTCTCCTAGGGCTGGCAGGGATACCTGGCTGGAGCTCAGCACTTGTGTAGAGCCCAGAGGCTGCCCATTCTCCAAAGTTCCTTCTTCATTTGGTATGGAAAGTTCTCCATCTGTTCACAGTTGGAGAAAAGCAGAATGACAACAGAAGACCCATAAATAAAATGCAGAAAGAATTTCCAGTGCAATTTGCTACCTCTATTAGCTTGCTTGCAAATGAGGAACCTGAAATGAGATCATGCATGCATACAGAAAATACAGAAATAAGGATCAGATCAATATGGTTTGTATCTCAAATTACATCTTGTGCAATTTTTGGGAATGTCTGACTGTGATGTTCTGTCCACAGCAGTTTCACAGAAGTCTGACAGCATTCCACTTGTCTTCATGGGTTATTTAACAAAGATCTGTCAAATATCTGTGTTGATCCTCTGCCTACCCTAGGATAGTCATTATGATCCATGGTCTAAGCTCTACCCAAGGGGCCATACGGGCTCATCCAGGGCCACAAAATCTGTTTTCCTTTTTGTCTCTGTTGAAGCTGGGAAGTCAGGAATGAGAATGGGCTGGAACTGAAGCTGTGTGGCTTTCTTAAAGAATACTAATATACACATTATATTACATAAACTTTTATGCTATAAAGGACACAAGCAAAGCCCTGCAAGTATGTCCTTATTTTACACATGAAGAAAAACATGACAGCTCCCAGCATCAGGATTTTAAGCAAGTGAGAGAATCATTTTATAGTCTCCTGGTGTAAGGTCTTGATACTAGGATAGAGCAGATTCCATTTACAAAGCCTGTTTCTAAAGTTATTAATAGCATCTCCTCCATATGAGCAACATTTCTGTAACAGCAGCTGGTAGCTTCTTTCCTATCAAACACCACTTCACATCACAAACACTGAAGAACAGAAGCCAGGGATCAGATCATTTGCCATGGTGTCAATCCATGTGGTTTTTATCTCTGAGCTTGTTATGCACAGCTCTCTGGTACCTGGAGGCAATGACTCCATAGATATCTCAATTACAGTTTGAGAAAGCCAAATGTTCAGCCCCTATGCTTATGAGTGGAAGCCTGGAAATAGAACCAGTATGTGACCTGTAAGGCTAAAAACCAGCAGGCAAATAAATGGAACCTAATTTTACTATGCATTTCAATATTTAATTTTTTGGAAGTCAAACTCAGGATTTCAGGATCTGGTTCTTGATTTTTGGGCACCTCTGATTAGCCACATTACTGCTCCATGTATCAAGTAGACATGCACATCATTCGAGTCAGTGCACACTGCCTCCTCATGGGGCTAAGATGTGCAAAACACTTTGGAAAACAATATTGAAAGGAGAAAAGAATTTAACTCTCGCTTTAAGCATCAGGACACAGCAGTGAACAAGTCTGAAAGTGTGTTAGCTGAGAATTCAGAATTATGTTTCTGCCTTTTAAAGCTTCTCTGCAATGAGTGAAGATGGTCTCCTGCTTATTTTGGAACTGTAAGAAATACCAAAGTCTTAACTTTCTTGTTTTTGTTGGAGGCCTTCTGAAGACCTAGAGAGCTATTATGGTCCACAGCCACATCATACTGTTCTGAAAACCAACCCACAGCTTTCAGAGCAATCAAACTGAGCTGGCTACAATGTGGCAACATTAATCAAAACTGAAGGTTTTGGCCAACTGTTCGCAGCACAGTCTCCCTCTAACTGCTGTGCTCATTCAACACAAAGTCATTTATCTCCCTAGGCAGCAAAAATCAACCAACAGTTCAGCCAGTATTCAAGCTGAATGTTTTTTGACTTAGCTGTTTGAGTGGAATGCTATGTGCTCTGTCTCCCTTTCATAAACACACACCTTTACAGGTGTTTGCCATAGGAGCTGCTGTTGTCTCAGTTACCTGCTTTCAGGAAAGAGCACAACTGTTTCTGGAATGAAAGGCAGTGATTGTGCCCTGCAATATTCATTAATTCAGTGCACAGCTAAATTTGACCATTAACTGTGAGATAAAAAGTATGCATAATAAAACCTGGAACACTGCTTTTTTTGGAGGGATGTCTACACATTTTGAAGGAAGTAGGATGGCCTATTGTAACATGCTGAGCACCTTGAAATCTTACTGCCTTAAGTGCACTTTGCACTTCTCAAGGTACATATGATTTAAGCAGGCAGCACTCAAATGACCTGTTGAAGGTTTATGATTGCAAAGAAGGAAAATGTGAGAGAAAATGTTGGCTTTTACTTTTTGTCATATTAACAAGCATGACATCTCTCTGTCCTGACAGCATATCCTCTCTGAGTAGCTCCAGTCTTCATTCAGGCTCTAAAACTTGTCCTTGGATTTGACTGAAATCATTAGACATGACAGAACCATGACTGAAATACAGACCCTAAAGCAGATCTCCCTTAAAGAACAGCTACATGGGGAGCTGCTCAAGTCCATCAAGATCAAAGAGCAAAGATGCAGGTAAGATAATCTGGAGAGTGAAGAATAGCTTAGTGTGAATTAATCCTGGATCAGAATCATGCTTGACAATCAGATATAAAAGGCAAATTAATTACTATTTTGAAAGTCCTAAAAACTGTTCTGGTTAGCTGACACACAAATGGAAATCCTTATTTCCCACTTTGGGTTGTCTCCTTCAGTACTTGCTAGCTCTCAATTAAGACTGTCCAAGCAAGCATTCTAGATGGCAAAGGTTAGGAAGGGCAGAGAAAAATTCATGTCCTTTTCTGTCATGGCCCCCATGGGCTAAAGGGATGGAAAACTGAGTGTTCTCACATGTGGTCAATACCTGTCTCTAGGGCTGCTTCCTAGCCTTGGTGGCTACCACAGCACAGTGGCTAGGATCCTCCTTGACTTCATGCTCTAACCAGACCCCAGATTTTGTGGTATCTCATGGAGTTTGAGACAGTCTGACATATGGAGACCTATAGAGACGTTCAAAACCTTTCAACTCAAGATTTCAATGAAGCACAACTGGGTCTCTGGTGGCTGCCATTACCAATTATGCTTGCTGCATTACCAAGACCACTTCTTCAAACTTATGCTCACATACTGCAACAAAACCTGCCTTAGCAGCTAAAAGCAACATGTCCAAATCCTCTCAGGATTTGGGTAACCTGAAATTTAGGTCTAAATCCATCATTTTAAATAGATAGAGAGTACAAAAATACAAAAGTACAAAAGATGAAGACTGCTCAGGCTTCCTTGAATAACCATTGTGCCACTGCCTCTGAAGCAATCAGTATGCACTCATACCCAGAAATTTCTCACCGCAGGCAACCTCATCTATATTCAGATAAAAGCAGAGGTATCAGAATACTACAAATATATTTAATTCTTTGACTGGCACTATGAAACAGTGGGCAATTCTAAAGACAGATGCTTCTGGGATGGATACACCTTCATGTGAAAATCAAAGCTGTTTATGTGTAGAAGCAATAGTAGAGCAAAAAGTTGAGTTCTAAATGCTGTGGTACAGTCTGCCTTGCAGCTGGAAGTTGTATTTTTAACCTCCTGGCACTGCCTGCCCACAAACTATTAGAACAGCAGGTGCCTCAGCAGACAGTTCTTCAACTTACTATTTTTCCAAAGGTAGATAGTATTTGAAGAAATTACAACCTTTGCCTGCATCTTCAGAAGACTCAGGCCTCAGAATCCTGGAAATGGAAGATGACAGAAACTGATTCAATCACGAGTCTGGCCCTTGCCAAGAAAAGAGCTCTCTGCAGCTCAGCCTGGAGTGGTTTCTCTTGACTAGTTTTAAGTCTGGGGGTCACTGAAGTGATAAAAGCATTTCTTGTTTCCCAAACAGAGCAGCTGGACTGCAGTGACTTTTTCATGTGTGAATGCTGTGACTTACTGCACTCTGCTAACATTCAGCTGCTGGGTGACCCAAAGTCCTCTGAAAAGCCAACAAATCCTGAAGCAAGCAGGTCAGAATGTCATTTTAAACAGCAGGCAAGCAAACTACCTAGTTGTGGTTTTCTTCACCACAAAAGACATGACAAAACCAATAGAAAGAGCACTGCAAGCCCCAGCTTTTGCTGTTCTTGGGTCAGTCCATCCATACTGAGTTTTCTTGGATCTGGATGGATTTATTTTAAGAAAGAAAAAGACAAAATTACTCACCAGCTGATTCTGGCTGCTTTGTCCACCTCTTAGGAAAAGGTGACAGAAATTTAACATTATGGCTACACTTACTGTCTGTGCAAGATGCCTCTTGGCATGAAAGGTGCCACCATCATCAAATAAAGCCTTTTGCTCTCCAGTGCTAAAGTCTGCTGTGTGTTCTTGAAGGATCAGAGAATACCTAACAGGAAAATGTTACTTCCACTTAAGGTTCACAGTGAAATAAAATATTCTTTATATGAGAAGTATTCTCAGATTATTACACCACTGAAGGAAATACTGCTCTTGCTTTACACATCTTGCCTTACTCATCCTGTATCATCAAAGCTACTTATCACTGCTACTGTTCTTGTGTATTACCACCTTCTTCTCTGCTCTACCTCCTTCTTTGAAGGAGAGGCACCAAATCTTAGCTTCCTGTGTTTGCAACCAGCACAAATAATGTTGGATACTCAATAAGAAGTCCAGCTGTCTTGCACTGTAGAATGAAAAAGTCTGATGTCTCTGTTTTTTGCACTGGAAATAGGATGAAGCAGCATGTGTTTTGTACCAGCTTTTTCTGATATGAAAAGGTGCAAAATTACTGTGAAGAGGAATTAACTTCTTCTTCAGATGAGGACCTCCAGACAGCTTAGCATCTGTTTCACAAGCTGACACAGAAGATTACAAACTAAAGCATTATATGATGAGTGGAGAACACTGCAATGCTTCGGTAGCAATGTGGAGGCAAGGTCAGGCAGCACAGGGAAGACTTCTCCTTTAGGTAGGAGTAGGGATGGGTCAGAAAACAGCTACACATGTGGCATATGAGGCAGGGATGGAGGTCACACCCTGGAGAGCGGTGTGACTGAAGGCTGACTTCTGAGCTGGCCAGGGAATGGAATGGGGAGCTATGCTCTGGCCTTCCCTGGGCTGTGCCACACTTGTGTGTGTGATAGCCTGGACCGTGCCTTGCTGCCTGTGGGAATATCTGCCTCAGGGCTCAGTATCCCATCTGAGTCACGCTCCTAAATGTGAACAACCCAAAGCAGTGAGAAGGGCAAACATTTTGTCAGGAGTTGTTTCTACCCTGAATTTGTATCTAGGATGACTTCTAAGCCAGCAGGTCATAATGAGAGCATAGACAGTGTTAGATCTAAAGGATTAGAAGCATCTAAAATACATAACAGGTAAAAACTGTAAAATTTCAAGGCAAGCAGTATATTTCTTTGGGTTTGCAATGTTGGGGTTTTTTTCACTTAAAAAACCCCCAAACAGTTCAAGTTAGTAAATAACTGAATTCCCAACAAGCTAGACTGAAAAAGCAGGTAGCAGAATTAAATGCCCCAGACTTATGAAGTAGAACCTACTTCAAATATCTGTTAAAGTTTATAACTTCTCTTGACTTCTAATAAGTTTTGTACTGGTATTGTTAAAGACTTTTAGACTTTTGACTTAATGAGGCTTTAAGACATATGCATAAGTTCCATTAAAATTCAGAGGCAACTCTGGCATGTCTTTATATCATTTACTGAATTCATTCCCTTAGTTATTGACAAGAGAAGCAGTAAAAGAAATAAAAGCTGCTGTTAAAGATTGACACACACATATTAGATGGCAAACACATGTTGAATTAGCAGTGTAAAACTATGGTGCTTGGAAAACAACAGTGTTTTGCATAAACAATACATTACCAACTCAACACATGAATTATCCTGCACAAGGAACTACTAGCATGTCTTCTGAGCTGTTTCAAGGAACATGCACTGTTCTGTTCTCATCTGGATCCAAACCCTTTAAATGTTTCCCCTTTCCACAAGAATTAATCCCAGAGTAACTCAACCAGACAATACTGACACATGCAGGCAAGGAAGGACCCACTCCATCTCCCTGCAGTCTGGATGCAGTCTTGCTGTTCTGCAGGGAGTGACCACTGCCCATGGCTGTCATTTGTGTTTCTACTGCTTTACTTTTCTGATTAATTTTCAGTTTTATTTGTATCCAACAGAGAGGGCTGGCCCATCGTGAAATCAAAACACATGGTTGGAGACCTTGTTCTACACAGTCCTGCAATCCAGGACTGTGTTCCCAGTTCCTAGTGTTACAAGAATGTACTATCTGGCCATGAAACTACACAGGATGTCAATTTAATGTTGGGAAAAGAACACTTACCTTTATCAAAGATTTCTTTCAGCACTCCTCGTTTTATAAGCTCCTCTCTGCTTTGCCTCATTGATATTTTTCTTTCCAAAGCTGTAAGCAAAGGAGAAGGGTCAATATAAATAGAAAAGAAGGAAAATTATTGTTCTAAAAGCCTCTATGCCTTTTAAGGCATTTAAAAAACGTTCTTCCTCCTCTTCAAGTCAGTTGCAAATTAGCATCTCAAAAGAAAGGATCCTGGCAGTCCAGAGAATCTGCCTGCTGCTGTAGCATGGCTGTTATTGACAGAAATGGTTGTAGACTGACTGATCTGAGGACATGTCTGCTCTCCCATTGCTTCATTTTGATACATGAACCAAGTATTCCTCTGGAGAACTAGAGACAGCAAAGGGAGAAAAAGACAACTAGTGCAGAAGCCAAAGAGGGAAAGGTAAGAAAGAAGGCAATGTGAAGGATCACACTAATGAATGACATGGCCATGGACTATCCCCTGGCCATGGAAGAGGATTGGCACCTCTGCTGCCTTGTAACCAAGGTTTGTTTGCCACTAATTCCGGGGAAAGCAGATCAAGGTGTTTAGTGCAGTGCAAAAAAAGAGCTATTTAATAGAGCCTTCTCCTCCCTAGAGGGATGTTTTCCCAAAAAAAAGGTGTAAATGAGGGAAACTCCATGAGAAGCACTGCAATTTACACCAGGTCTGAGCAGCCTGAGTCCTCTACTGCCTGTGTAGAGACTGTGGTCACTGGGGTGACAAAATGCCAGGTAGAAATTTCATGTTTGTTTAGTTCAGCAGTAATTAAAACAATGTCCAATTAACCAAGTCACCACAAAGGACACTCATTCAGGCAAAGAGCTAAAAGCCAGCAAAAGCAAGGGGCACAAGAAGTGATGTGCAGGAGTAGCTGTGTCTGTGCTCTGTGAGAAACAAGCTTGTGCCTGCCAAAAAAGAGGCACAGTCAAGGGCAAATCGCTTCTGCCATATGCTCTCCTATCAGACCCAGCACAGATGCATGCACACACAAATGAACTGGGACTCTGCAGCTCCAGTCTGCCCAAGGCAGATTTAAAGCAAAAGAGGCTTCAAAACCCTCCCTCCATGCCTGAAAACAGGAGAGTATAACCTTTTCTGGCACTGCTGCATGTTAGCTCTTCCTGCAGGGCCACATATTGGTGAATTAAGTGATACACTGCATTCATGGCAACTTATCTGCTGTCAGATACTTATGGCTTAGTATGAACAAGGTTCTCTGCTTCTCTCTTTTCCATAGGATGAATTTAGGATTCCCCATTTTTAAAACCAGTTTTAAACATGCATTCTTCAGGACAAGGATGGCCAGTAGGTACAGTCAGCAGCTAATAAAACCCTTGGTCTCCTCTGAACACAACCCCTGAACTTCAGTATCAAACAGCATTAATGGCAGGTCCCTTTGTTGAGGCAGAAAACCCCATACCCATTACCCAGCTACACAGAATCATAGAATTGTTTAGGTTAGAAAAGACCTTTGAGATCACTAAGTCCAACTGCCAACCAGCACTGCCAGGTCACCACTAAACCATGTCCCTCAGCACCATATCTACACAGTACAGTTTTATTTTGGAGGCCACAGGATTTTCCAGAGTGCCTTAGGCCCATTTCAAGAAGTGCTTTAGGCACCTCACTGACTTTCAATGAAACTTCCATTTCTAAGTATCAAATATGCTTTTGAAATGAAACATCCAACACAAGACTCTGGAGTCATGCTGCAGGCTGCTCCTCAAGGTGCCTCCTCCCTGCACTGAAGTGGCCTTGCTCATACTGGTACAACATTTAAAGCTCTTTTTCCTCTTCCTCCTCAAGAATTGCTGCCCTCAGCCCCTCCTAAAAAAGCCCAAACAAGATCTACAGCTAACTCCTGAGTTTTCTCCCACCAAAGAAATTATTAAAACCCTGACTGACTTTAAAGAGCAATGTGCAGCACCCAATACCTCTTCCAATAGGTCTGAGGAAGTGTAATTTCCATACAGACCTATATAGTGCTGCATACAGACAGCAGTACTGCTCTCCAAAGAAAGACATGGCCAAGTAACTGCTATTTCTGTGCTTTATTATAAACAGCTAAACTACAGATCCCACAGTTTACATACAAATTCACTGGCACCCACCTGGGTTCAGCATCTCACCTTCCTGCCTAGTCAACAGCTGGTTATGCAAGGTAGCAGCACTACCACCACCTTCATGGCTAGGATGTCCCACCACATTATTGAAGCAGTGGTAAGAAACATCGTAATATTGTGGAGTGGAGTTAAGGCTCCTGGGAAATCAAGTGCTAACTAGGGCTAACAGGACATTGTGAAGAAGTGCAGGAGCATCACTCCCAAAACAGTTGGTGGGGAAGACACTCAAGTATTGATCAAAATTTCTCAAAGTCATGGGTTATTTTTGTACTCTACAAGAGTTTTGAAGGTACAATACATATTTTTGGAAGACTGTGTATACACACACACACACATATATACATACATATATATACAAACAGGCTTTTCAGCTACTCCCTTCTAGTTGTAAGCTGCTTCTGCTCAAGAATGAAAAACCCCACAACCCTCTAGTTTGAAGCTCAGACTAAACAATTTTTTCTTCAGTTTCTAAATCCTTTCTAAGTAGGTACAGGGCTTAAAGTATTAATTATTTTCCCACTAAGCCAGTTTAATTAATAAGATATTTAGAGGAAGGGCATGCTGGGCTAAGAGCAGCACTGAATGATAATAACAGATGCTATACTAAAACTACAGAACATGCTGCCTCCCTTTAATACAAATCTTCCTCTCAAACAAGTCTTGTACATTTAAGTGCATAAACTGCAATGCTACTGCTGGATCAGATGAGGAAAAAAACCACAAGTGTGCTTAGATGCACAACTCCTTATGATCTAACAGGCTGAACAAAGAAATGTTTTACTGGGTCTGGATTTCTCTGGCACAGTTCTTTTGCCAGTGCTTTGACAAAGGATTTTATTTTTGAGCACAAAGCTGATACAAAATAAATTAATTCACTCTCCACTGAGAAGAGATCCATTCACAGCAGAGGAGGAAGAAAAAACCCTCTGAATTAAAGCTTGATTCATAAGAATCTTAGAAATTCTGTGATGGGGGAAAATTAATTATAATTAATATTTCACAAAACATGTATTACTTCATTGGTGATTAACCTCATTTTTTTCAATGGTACAATCTTCCAGGAGATTAGAAAGAAGCATTAAGCCCTCTTTATGGTGTCTAGTTATGCCAGCAACTGGTTATCTTAACAAATTTCATCCATTCTCCAAGAAACACTCAGTTAGTAGTTTCTAGAAATGAGTGTATATGTATTTTATGGTCCAAGCATCCAGGTTTTGCCTGTGTGCTCTGCAGTAAACTGTTTCTTTTAAGCTTTGATGAAGAAAACAGTGGGAAATGTTTCTATTCATGTTTCTGAGCTGGTGGTTTTGAACTCGTCCCTCAGGAGCAGCACCCCTCTGCTGTTCAAGCAGAGCTTTTCTCTGTGGCATACCCATTAAGAACAGGAAAGCCTTGACAGGGTCAGGAGGATCTCCTGCCCCTCCATTCTGAAAATCAAGCAGAGTTTTGTCTTTATTCCTTTAATAAGCTGTTGTGCCCCATGACAGTAGTGATTGTGGACTGCTCCTCCAGCTGAGAAGGTGAAGCTCATCGCTGCCTCTGCCAGGCGCTTCTGCTGCTCCATTAACCAGCCAAAAAGGTATTTCTGTAGTCAGGATGTGTAACCTTTCTGGCCCTCCCATCCTTCTCTCCAAGATCACAACATCTCAGCTGAACACCTAGATGAGAATAAACCAGCCACCTCTTCATAATTTGTCATGGTGCTGCTTAAACCAAAGGGAGGACAAAGGACTTTGAGGTGCTGGAGTGTGTCCAGAGAAGGTCAATGAAGCTGATGAAGGGTCTAGAGCACAAATCTTCTGAGGAGCAGCTGAGGGAACTGGGGTGTTTATTCTGGAAAAAAAGAAGGCTCAGGGGAGACCTTCTCATTCTCTACAACTTCCTGAAAGGAGGCTGTAGTAAAGTGGGGGTTGGTCTCTTCTCCCAAGTAAAAAGTGATGGGACAAGAGGAAATGGCCTCCAGTTGCTCCAGGGCAAGCTTAGGTTGCATATTAGGAAATATTTCTTCCCCAAAAGGGTTGTCAAGCCCTGGATGAAGCTGCCCAGGGAACTGGTGCAGTCACCATCCCTGAAGGCACTGAAAAGATGTGTACATGGAGTCCTGAGGGACATGGTTTAGTGGTGACTAGGCAGTGCTGGGCTAATAGTTGACCTTGATGATTTTAAAGGTCTCTTCCAATCAAAACAATTCCATGATTCTATGATTCTAAATAAACAAGTCCTACCCTTTTCCTCTCATTTGACAACCAAAACTCAACCCCAGTTGAACCCCAGCCTGTTGAATCTTACCCTTACTTTTTTCTGAGGTTGCCCTTGGCCTTTGTCTTTAAAAGCACTGGGAGTTGCTTTGCTTGAATTCTTCCTTTCAAAGGTCACTATAATTTTCATCATGATTTTTGGAAGCAAAAGTCATTACAGGAATGGAGATTAGAGCAGAAGCTTTCTGGTGCATTGACTGCATTTGGATTCAATAGGCAGAAATTTGCTTGGCTAATACTTCAGATCTGAATAATTAGAAACAAGGAGACCAATTGCTTTGCAGTGTTAAGATAAACAAGCATCAATATTTCCTTTAGACTTGTAAGGAAGGAGAGATTTTGAGCTGTGATGGATTGTATGTCAAAACATGCTACATCATCTTGAAATTCTTCCAACTCTGTGGAATTTCTTGACAATCAAATGGAGCAGGATGCATCTGATACATAGTTTTACAGTCTGGCTTCTGTCTCTGAGTTGGTGTCCTTAGATATTAGGAGTAAGTCTTGGGCATGATTGACCTCAGCCTCATGTAAGCATCTAAACCAGGCTGAACTGTGCCATGGAAGTGCCTGTTAGTCTTTACTGATGATTAAGGAAGCTAAGGGTGAGTAGGTTAGATCTAGATGCATAGAATAAGGGCTGAATCCACTCCTGAAATCAAAACTGACTGAGGAAGGTAGTTTTAAGGAAAGAAATGCTGCTGTGGATTAAAGTCTCAGATGGAGCTGAGGAAAATGTAGGCATGTCAGCTTACACAGAGCTCCATTAATGTTGGGATTGTTCCCATAGTTGTGGCATAACACCCAGCACTGCTGCTGTGAGGTTAGGATCTGACCAAGGCCAAAACAGCATGGCTGAAATAACTGTTTTGCTTTGCTCACTGCTCATTACAAATCTTGCTTGGCTTCAAACACTTGTGAAGACTCTTGAAACCTGAGAGATGAAAAAGTATTCCAACACATTTCTGACTCTTTGAATCTTTCCTTACAGAAGTTTTGGGTCTCTCTAATCTCAGCCAGGGTTCTCCTGTAACAATATCATCTACAAGATCTGATTCAGATTATTACCCAGAAAGGATTAGGAGCTCCTTTTGTCTCTGATGTCTGCCCATGACATTTCTTTTTCTGACTGCAGCCTAGCACTTCCATTCTATGAGATTACAAAATAAGTGAACATCAGTGGGGAAAAGATGTGTGGGACTTTAAAATAACATCACAAACACCTTTCTAAATGAGGTGCCACTACAGCAGTTGACCAAATAAATCCCTTTCAGTATGTGACTAGTTGTATGTGCTACAACACAAACTAATAAAACAGGAACAAAACCTGGCACTGATACCACACTGGAGGAGTAACTCTAAACGCTCTAGAAGCTAACTATTCTCATCAGTATAATCACAGAAGTGGAAGAGTGAGGCACAGACAAGTTGAAACCACTAGACTAGGAACATGGTCAACTTTCATCTGCAGCAGGTATAGCTTTGGAATTACACAGTAAAAATCCACATTCCTTTGAGAATGATCAAACCTAAAATTCCCAGCTACTAACCAGAAGAGTTTAGGTGTTAACAGTTGCCACATCTGGCAACTACAAATAAAAACTGAATTCTCTCTTCTTCATTGATGGTGAAAGAAAGCAAAACTGGGGAAGGAGCTGAAATCTGCCTTCAGGAAACTCTAGCTTTATACTGGTCATTACTACATGTAAACTGCCAGAAGACAAACCTGGGAGCAAAATGGATGCAAAGTCAAATCTGTAAACATGGAATTGCAGGAGCTAACCAAACCACTGCAAACCACATTAAGCAGAGCTGATCACAACACAGTAACACAACTCAGAAACATAGCATGCAACCAAAAATTCAGCAAACAGAAGGAAAGGCAGAGAAATACAATCTCAACAACTCTAACAGAAGCAACTGAACTAAAGAAATGAGAAATCTAATCCAAGAGCAGATGGGCTGTAATTTTTATACAGAAGGATTGAAAAAACAAAAGATCAAAGAAGCTGCCTTGCTAGGGAAAGAACTAAATTTCAAGCTAGATCCAAAGAAATCCAACATAATGGATTTCATAGGCCAAGCAGAGCAAGAAAACAGGAGATAAAACAAGAGATCTTGATAAATGTAACAAAAGGTGTGTTCAAAAAAAAAATCTAAGCAAATGGAAGTGAAAAGAAAACAGGATTGTAGACACCCTTAAGTAAAAGTGTTCCCACACTCAACTGCCCAGCTAATAAAGAGCAAACCAGAACTCCACTGTGTCAGTGCACTGTGACAGTCCCTCAATATCTGGGACTCGTATTTTCATCCCCTTTCTACATAATTGCTTTTCTTGCCACACCTGAGAAAAACAGTGCAGCACATTAGGAAGAAATTCAGAAAGCTGGCCCAGAATGTTGAAAAAATGAAGAAAACACATTCCTCCTGTTCTTCCCTCTGACCTGCCACACTAGTTTTGTGAATTCCTAGGTGATACTAGGTCAACAACTGGAAAGCTGAGCCACCAAGAGGTATTGCTTTCCACAACTTAATGAAAAATGAGGCTCTATAGCTTAATTAAAGAAATTTGCAAGAGTGTAACATAGCATATCTTAGAGAACACCTGCTCTGCAATTACAATGTGATTGCAGCACAGAAAGCCATAATCTAGGCATTCTGAGGATATATAATTTAGGCAGCAAAAACAGTAATGAGGAGGTGGTACTGACTTTTTTGAAGGCTTTCATCCAAGTAAGAAACCTGGCAGGCTAGAACAGCCTATGCTGAAGTCCATACTTGCTACCCACTCTATAGCTGGATTAAAGATAAATTGAGCATAGCTATTATCACCACAGTCCTTACTGCAATGAAGCTATCTCCTAAGTGCCAGCAGAAGACAGCTAGCACAATCCTTATGATGGGAGATCCATTCATGGTTTCCCATGGATCACTAGCTGATGAAATGATGGTTTCTCCTACAGCCTTCTGTGTTACAACATGCAGAAGTTGTAGCATCAAAGAAGCAGTAAGGATATGGGTTCTACTCCCCAAGCCTTTGCAACTAGCCAAGATGAGTGGTGACATCTGAAAGAAATACTTAAGAGCACCATCATCAGCTGCACAGCCCAAAGAACAGTTGCCTTTTACAAGTGACTTAATTTGCTGTAGGCACCTTCCAGACTCAGATTTCTGTATGGACAACAACCAACAGTTATGCTGAAAGCAAATGAGGGAAGAGCTGGGTGAGATATCTGTAGTGTTTCCCTCACCCTGAGAAGATGGTACCCAAGCAGACAACACTGCAGCAGAGATCTGCACTGTCATCTGTAATGGCAGAAATGTCTATCTGCAATTCTGCAGCACAACACCTCAAGGAACCTTCCTGAAAGCCAAACCCAAAGAACTCACATGGTGGACACTGCTGGAACAAGATACTGAGTCCTGCAATGCTCTGCAGCTGAACAGAATTCTCTCCAGAACAGAGTTTACACATGGGATATAAATAACCAGGCAAGCTGCTGCTTTTGGATTTGCTCCTTGTCAGACAACACATCCAGATGGCAAAACACAGAGCATAGTTTACAGAAACAAGTCCAGCAGATGTCAGGAAACTAGATTCTCCAGTGTAACCTTTAGAGGGTGAAGGAGTCAGTTTTCCTGGGACAGAAAGAGGGGGAAAAATATCTAGATAGAACCAAAAAAAAAAACCCCATTAGACTGATGGTAAAGAAGAGAGAAGGAATGCTTGGACAGAGCACCAGCAGATGACACCCTAAGGAGTGGTTAATATTTGGTGCCCTTGTTTCCCTGCTGAGAGAAAAGAGGTGTTACTCAGTCAGACAAGCAGCACACTGCTGCATAGATCATTTCACAGCTTGAGTTCACCTGACAGCTGCAACTTTCCAAACATATATTGCCTGATGCCCACAGCTAGACCATGCCTACAAACACTGCAGCACTGCCTAATGAAATCCTACTTTGGCTACAGTGGGGAAAACTATTTTGCCAGACAAGGATTTAGGCTGACTGAAAAAATACCCACCCATTCCCCAAAGTGTGTATTTACACATAGTAAATGACTGCTTAGGAGACAGCTCTTCCACTTTTACTGGAATAATCAGCACACAGCAGCCTCCCAAACAGACACACAAAACAGATGAACAGTTGTGTATCCGTGTCTGTCTGTGGACACCTATTTAAAATAAATGGTACAAAGCATAGCTTTCAACTAGAAAATACCTACTTAAATCCAAAGCTGGCTCAACACCTTTCTGAGAGAGAAGCTATTAAGGTTTGAAATATTTCTTGGAAACTATCATTGCTTTTGTACACTCAGAAAACCTCAACCAAGCACACACAAATTAAAAATACATTCATTATGAGAATGAACTGGCATCCATCCTTCAACAGAGACCTCTGTTAGGAGCCAAGGAGGAAATCATTCATTTAATTCTCGACTATAGAAACGACTGAACCACAAAGCAACAGCCACTTCCTCCAAAATGAGAAGATTCCTGAATTGCAGCTGCCACATCAACCAGTAATTATCTTTGGATGATATTTCCAGCTTGTGCAACAAGACTAGCTGGTTGATACATAATAGATTTAATATTGAAAAAACCCCCAGTGTGTCTTTAACACCATTGTCTTACCACCTAAAATAGTGTGGTCTGCTTTCTGGTTTGGAAGCTGATACTACTTCAAGCTACAGTAAAGCCCCAGGTGCCATTTCAGCATGCTTCATGCATTTAGAGTCTTGGTTGATATTCTTTTTTGGCTGAAAAAATACCTTTCCTGAATGGAAGGAAACTTTCCACTATGCATGGCAGCCCTCTGGAAACAACAGACTGAAAAAAAAGCAACCCCAAGCCACTATGAAAAAATGGTTTTATGCTCTTCTCCAGCAAGTGCTGAAGTTGCCTGACAAAACAAGATTATCTTAGTGCATTTTCTGTGTGCAGAAACATAGTTCTGACGTTTCTCTGGGATGGGGAGAGAGAGTTAAAGATACCAAACATCTTTAGCCAATAATAGTTTTGAACTGAAGTACTGATACAAGCAGTGAATTTGGACAATAGGAGGCAGGAAGGACAGTGAAGTGAAAGAGATATGTTAATAGCCTAGACTTTTCTTTCAGTGTATCACATTAGGAATGTAGATAATATTGTATAAAATGAAGGCATAATGGCAGTTTGATATCTCAGTATTCCAGTGGAAGTGTCCCTACTGTCCAGAACTTAATACAGTTTGTCTGTTAAATGTGTAGAAAACCTAACAGAAAATTGGTAGATTCACAGATGATCTAAGGTTAAATGCAATGGTCCAGAAAGATGAAGGCTGTGGAAAACAAGCCAAATCTCCTTCACAGCAGTACTAATCCTGAAGAGCTTCAGCAGAAGCACAGAGTAAAGCTCTTCTTTACAAGGAGCTTTGGAAATCTAAGTCAATGTCACTTGGAGAACTTTTTAAAGAAATTAATAAAATGAAGAGTAGGAAACTGCCAAGACCACACTGTTTTCTTCCCAGAGTTTCTCAGGAAATCAAACACAAACTAGTAAGTGGCACATGACCTAGATATGATAGGAAAGTGGGAGGTGGCAAAGAGAAGGCTGCTATTTTTATGAGTCCAAAAGTCTCCTGGGAATTACAGAGCAGTAAGCCTGTTTTCCATACCACCAATCTAGGAACAGCTATATGGAATAGAGTTAGAAATAGGAGACCTAGAACTGAAGAGAGATGGGAGAAGAATCATCCTGGGTTCAAGGTGGGAAGTTGATAGAAGCCAATGAATGAAGAGGCTCTGTTCCATGTTAGTGCCTCTGGAGTACCAAATACCTATCTTAAGGTCAGGGAAAGATTTTAAATTGCATGATCTAGTGGATTAATAACATGCAGAAAGGAAGGAGGAATGTCCCATACATACAACAGAGGACTGTGGAACAACCTGTGCTCTTCTTCACAAAGACACATTCTAGAAAGGCTGCCAACAGGGAGATGACAAAATTTGCTGTTTGCACTCAAAACTAAGCCAACTGCAAGGAGCTACAAAAGATCTTATGATACTAAATGATGTGTGACAAAATTCAACATTGATAAGAGCAAAAAAGACATTTGGGAAAAAGCAGCCCTAACTATACACAATAACAGCTAAATTACTCATTCCTACTCAGAAGACAGTGCTTTGGAAACTGCAGAGAATTCTCTGCAAACATCATCTTAATGCTTGGGGCAGTAAAAAAGGAAACAGAAATTACGAATTATTAGGAAATACAGCACATCTGTTTATCTGTTATATAATACAGTCTCTCTATCCATCTCCAAAAAGATCACAGAATCACAGAAAGGCCCAGGTTGGAAAGGACGTCAAAGATCATCTAGTTCCAACTCCCCTGCCACGGGCAGGGATGCCACACACTAGACCACATTGCCCGGGGCCACATCCAGCCTGGCCTTGAACACTGCCAGGGATGGGGCATCCACAGCCTCTCTGGGCAACCTGTTCCAGTGCCTCACCACCCTTTGGGTAAAGAACCTTCTTCTAATTTCTAGTCTGAATTTCCTCTCCTTCAGCTTGTATCCATTCCCCCTTGTCCTATTACAAGATAGAGCAGAACTGAAAAAGTTATGGAAGAATGCACAAAGAATGACTAAAGGGATGGCGTATCTTGGACAGGAGTACAGAGGAAAAATGAAACTGCACTTTTTGTCATCTCATCTTTTATACCAAGGTCCTGGTCCCTGATATTCACAAAAATACATGGTGACTGTCCCCAAGGCTGTGCTCTGCATGAACCAGACTGTTCCCTTGAAGGAAAATCAAAGCACAAACCAGGAAAAACAGTACCAGTACACATATTTTTCATACCCTCTGGTGGGAGCTGCACCAGACAGGGTTCCCTTGGCCTGGCATAGCCCTTAAAATCATCCCCAGAGCCCTTGCACTTTTCTGGACCCAAAGATGAGGGGAAACTCATGTCAGAAAAGCTTTTGCCTGCTGAATGTATGAGGTGGCCTCTGGCAGCATAATGAGCTCCTGCTCTTTCCTCACCCTGGGAAGCAGGCAGCCCATGGGGAGTACACCAGAGGTCTGTAACACCATCAAGAGTCATTCACTCATTTCTAAAATGCAAAAATAATGAACATCCAACAAAATGGTCAGGGTGCATCATGGAATTAACTGCAGGAGATGTTCATTAAGGCAAAAGTGTAATTGGGTTTGAATGACACAAAGTGATGGAGGATAAATAAATCCACACATAGCTTCTTAATGTGGATGTAGCTTTTGGGTTATGAATTTCTGAGTGCTGCAATCTCATTTAGTATGTGAGGGTACAGAGAAGTACCTACTTACCCTGCTATTTGCATATGCTTTTACTAAACATAACTATTGACTGGCAGAAAAGATACTGACCACATGGACTTCTGCTGTGTCTGTCCTTGAGTGTATTTATCTTTAAAGGATATGTTTAATCAATCAGGAGAAAACTGATCCCAACACACAAAACTATACCCTGTATTCAATTATTCTAATTGTTGGGAAATATGCAAAGGCATCTAATTTGCCTTTAAAAGGAGCTTGAATTTCATCTCCTTACCATGCATGTCAGGGGATTTTTCTTGTGTGATTAAATCAGACCTGTTAAGTAATACAGACATACTGGCAGCTAGAATTACACAAACAGGTTCAGATTTCATGGGCTGTGCAGTGCTGGATGCAGAAGTAACTTACTAGCTACTGCAGCATGTGGCATCCAGGCTTAGAAACCCTTTTTATTTTGCTTTTTCTTTTTTTCTTTCAGATCTAGGAAGTACAAGAGCATGTACTGCATTTCATGTTGGGCAAACCTTTATTATTATTGATTGCTTTCTGACAGTGCAGTAGGTGAAGTGCCAATGGAATGCAAACCTGATATCAGAAATTCTGCTCAGTGTCAGGTAATGACTTGACTGGAGCTGCTTTTTTAACAAAGAGAATAAAGTCAGGCTTAGATTTTGCCTAAAGCTTCACAAAAAGAACCACAGAAAGGCTGCACATCACTGCTCCATGGGCAAGGCTGGTGAAGGGTCTGGAGAGGAAGTCTTACAAGGAGAGGCTGAGGGAAATGGGGTTGGTTAGTCTGAGGAAGAGGAGGCTCAGGGGAGACCTTAGCTCGCTCGCTCTCTCTCCAGCTACCTGAAAGGGGGTGGTAATGAGGTGGGGTTTGGTCTCTTCTCTCAGGCTACCAGAGACAGGACAAGAGGAAATGGCTTCAAGTTGCACCAGGGGAGGCTGCACCAAACTGGACATCAGGATTCATTTTTTCCCAGAAAGAGCTGTTAGACACTTCCCCAGGCTGCCCAGGGCAGTGATGGAGTCACTGTCTCTGGACATGGTTTAGTGGCATGGTGGTGCTAGGTTGATGGTTGGACTTGATGATCTTAGAGGTCTCTTCCAACCTTCACAATTCTGTGATTCTGTAACTGCAAGTTTGATGCAGGTTGACACTACCCTGAAATATTTTTCTGAAGATGATCAAAATGCCATGATGTTGTTATAAATACATTCCTTAAAACATTCATGAAGTAGCTTCAAAAAATCAGATGTATGTGTAGAAATAATGCAATTTAGTGAATAACTCTACCTAAATCATCTTCTGTTCCAACTTTGGCTGTGTCTTTTTTTACATCCCTAAGATTTGGATGATTTATTTTTGTGAAAGTTCACTTATTTCTGTTGCATAATTGCAATACATGCCAGGCTATTTCTGCCATCATAATTAGTTGTGATGGAGATGGCTGAAATATCATGGATTATTATAATTGCAAATGAGGAATAAGCAGCAGGAAAAGATGACATTGATAATCTGCAAATATTGCAAGGTTCCTTGAAACTAATTAACAAGATATTTGAATTTCCAGTCGGAAAGAGCAGGCTCACAGAATATGGGGGTGGTGTACACTTCAGATGAATGCACTGTGAAGAAACATGACAGTTACATGTGATGGCATCTTAAATTTAGCTTAATGTTAAAGAAAAAAATATCACAACCCATGCATCTTCTGATTTTGTTACATGTGATTTTGCTTATGGCCTACACAAAAGCCACTTCGGGTTATTCACCTTTACTACTATGAGGTAAAAAACCCCCAACAGCTGTACATAAAATCAGTAGGTGTGTTATCCTGAACTAATATTCTTTGGCAGATAAATGAAGGAGAAACAGGTGTTCAAGTATCTGCATGAAAAGTGGCTAGAATTATCCCCTTGACATAGTTCATTAAAAGGCAAGAATCAAACTGCATCTTTCACTGGAGACTAAGGAACCTCTTGGAGGGAGGAAGGAGAAAGGAGACAAAAAGAAAATTCCTGAGGTCCTATTTTACAACAGAATTCCTTTGCATTGTGTCACATTTTGCTGTAGGGCTGGGACTCCAGCCTGCACCTCAGCTGTGTGACAAGAGCTGCATAATTGGCTCTCTGTAATGCTGCTGCCTTCCTACAGCCACTATAACTGTGTTAGCAGAGATTTGCCTTTGCTGCCTTGGTAGCAGGAAGCAATTGGCCTGCATGAAAAAAAATGATGATTCCCCAAATTATGCTTTTATGAAGAAACAAACTTTTTAAAGCTTGACTGAGCTAAATACTCTCTTATGTATTGCTGTTCAGAGCTAAGTTGTTACATTCTAAAAGATGAAGGGAAAGTGAGAAGCATTAAGGGGAAGGGAGAAGCAGCTGTTTGTAAAACAAGGTTTCTTCCCCTCTCTGAGCACAGCTGAGTGACTGATAGCAGAATTATGTGCCCAAGATTTCCATGCCATTATTATTTGGAGAGCTCTTTCAACACCAAGCAAGTATCCTGGCATCTTATTAAGGCAATAAAGACAACTGAGGTGGATTGGAATGACCTATGGATGGTAGAGACTCAGAATATCAGTGAATTTATACTGGCTGAGCAACCAAACACTCAGTAGGTTTAGTAACAACAAACCTTCTGAGCTCAAAGATGCTGGAAAGGAAAGATCTCTTCTCTGTGAGAAGCTGAACCAGTACTCTCCATTTTGACCCACTCTTAACAAAGCAAAACCGAAAGCATGCTCACCTGCTGTATTGCTCATTTACTGCATCTTTTAAAGCCACTGTTGCTGATGTGGTAGCTTGGTAATTAGGCTAATTTGATGCAAACCTTCTTTTTAAATTGTTTTTTTGGTACATATTAAAGGGCTTTTCTAAGCATGCAATTAAACAAATATAAAACTAAAAATGCATCTGGTTTGGAAATTTGCTTCTCTGTGCTTCTCAGGCTAGAGACTGCACAACTCCCATCCTCTCATAAAGGCTGGGCAGGATGTGTAGCGTCATGTTGACATGTCATGATCTCAGAAGTTCAGGCAATTTCTCCCAATTACAGGTACAGTAATAAATACAGCTTACAAATGACTGAGGTTAGAACCTGAAAAGGAAGAGATTTCAGTCCCTCCTAAGATTTCAGGCACCCTTGTGTGACTGGACAAGGAAATGGGACTAGGAAGCACAGAGACTTTCTAAACAGAAAACAACCAGTGAAGTATGAATATGAAGTATTCAGCTTCTTTAAATGAAAAGCAAAGGTTTGCTGGGCTTTAAGTTCAGGGAAAGGTTCAGGAAATGTTTGTTTTATTGGAAAGATTACACCTGTTCATATTGCAAGCCATGTGGATTAACATGAACTTACTATGAACTTGTGTCTCAGTCCTGGTATGCTTCTTCAGATGCCTCTCCCATTGACAGCTATCAAAGCTTTTAAAACCCAGAGATCTTGGAGTGCAGCTCCCTTAGACTAAGTAAACGATTTTCTTCTGCTCCCCAAAATCCTTTAGATATAATTGCAGAAATACTTAAAAAACTAAGAGAAGGTCAAGAGCATCAGACTTTTAGGGAGTCTCTCCTGCCTTCTGAATGGGATTGATTTGTTGAACAGTAGCAAGTAGTTGTCATTTTTTCCTGTTTGGTTGTTTATTAAATAGGTACTGGCTGAAAATAAATGAGATTTCCAAGCTTCAAAGGTAGTAGCTTTGTCAAACAGCCCAGACATGCCCATGAGCATGGGCAGGATTTCCAGACTGTTTTGTAGTATCTGACATAACAATAACCACACATAATAGTAACTATGCAAACTTACACCAAGCACAGATAGAAATTATGATCCCTGAAGCCAAGACACAGGACAATGCAGAAGGAAAAGTTAAAAGGTGTGACTTAAGTACCACTGCAGGAAAAGAGTTCAGTATCATATACTGAGTGGAATGAGGCATATTCCCAAGAGGCTAACTGCCTTGGCATAGGAGAGAGGATGATGAAATAATTATGATTTTATATTTGCAGAATATTATTTAATGGCAGTGTATTTATTTAGTCAATGGCTAGCTATGGACATGCCAGCTGGCTTCCCTCCATTCTCAACACATTATAGTGAGTTCTGACTTTGTTTTGAAGAGCAAAAATAAAGGCCCAGTATAGGTAAGTAATTACTGCAATCACAGAGCCAAATCCTGCTCTCATTTCCTTTTTAAATCTTAGATGAAAGTTCACTAGAGTTCATGTGCTTATTGCAGATAGAAATTGATGCAGCAGGGTGCACATATTTTTGCATTACATGAATTACTCTCCACAATGGAGTAAAGTTGACAATTCAAAACATTTACATGGGGAGAATCTCCTTTTCTAACAAAACAATTACTGGTGCTTGCCATACTTGATTTTTTTCCTTGGTACATAAAAAGGTCTGAAAAGAGAGAGAGGTGATCAGTATTTCCATACAGTTGCTTTCATTTCACCTCTGAAATAGCAGGTAAATAAATGCTTGGTTATTGCTGGTTTTCTTCATGAACTTTTGAGGGTTTGAAATGATATTTGTCATGTAATGCTATTGGACTTGGTAGAACTGCTCTCTTCCCCCAAAGAGTTAATGACATATGTTTCACTGATGCAGCAAAGAACAAACTTTTGAAAAGATTTGGGAAGCATTTTTTCCACTCTGTTCTTGAGAGGACATAAGTTGAACCACTAAGGATAAGTGTCTTCCAGGGCAGAAAAAAAATCTGCATTTTTTAATACAGGAGAAAATGCAAATATAAATGCATACTAATCTCCATTTTCCTTGTATATGTAAGGAAGTGGAAGCAGAAGTCCTCCTCCCATTGTAGGCCCTTTCTACCACTAGAGCTCAAAGGAAAATCTATGATGCATTTGATTTCCTACATTCTTTATAAAGAAGAGGCAATCTTTTGTCAAATGACTTCTTGATTGTGTTCTGCTCTATCCCTTTATTTTAGCCTGGCATGCTGTGAAAAGAGCAATCACAGGAACATCATCTTTAGGTACAGGCTCTGACAACTAAATCAAACTTAAAGAAAAACTAAACAAAATCAGTTGTCACATTAAAATTGCTTTTGGTATTACATCCTTCATCAGAAAGATGGTAATACATCCTCAGCCTACATAAACAGATTACTCAGCCACCCCTGAAGTGCAGCCAGTACTGGGGTGGGAAGCAATAATTGTGATGTACTAGCAACACAGCACAGTGACTCTTGAGGGAAGACAAAAACACCATCACCAGTTGAAACTTCAGGGGTAAAGTAGGAAAGGGGTAGACTGAAATAATTGCCCAAGGTGGAACTTGATCCTAAAGCTAAGTTAGTGTCCTCATTCTGTGGAAATTTCTAAGGTATCTTCACTAACTGCAAGTAGCTGTCAATGCCTACCTTCCTCTGAAACACGTTCCCTGGCAATAGGAGTTTCCTTAGTAGATGTAGTAAAGCTATAGTATAATTTTAGAGAATACACTGGATCCTGTAACCAATTAGTAACACTTCCAACAGCTCTGCTAGTTTCCCTTGAAAGGATGTAAACCACAGGGGACAAAGAAACAGGAAGAACCTAATCTCCACTATGCAGTAAGAGCAAACCCCAGATGTTTCTTCAGAGAAGCACAGTCCCTGCATCATAATTTCACTGTCAAAGCAGGTGACCACGTTCATCTTCCCTACAGCTTGGCCCTGAACAAAACTGCCCTAGGACTGGGCATGGAGACTGACAGCAGCTGCAGAGGAAATTTTCATAGAATCATTTAGGTTGGAAAAGACCTTTAAGATCATCAAGTCCAACTGTTAACCTAACACTGCCAAGTCACCACGAAAACATGTGCGTAAGGGCAAAATGTTTTCAATCCCTCCAGGGATGGTGACTTTGTCCAATTTTTAGGTTGGATATTAGGAAAAATGTCTTCTTCACTGAAAGCGTTGTCAAGCCCTGGCACAGGCTGCTCAGGGAAGTGGTGGAGTCCTTGTACCTGGAGGGACTGAAAAGGTGCATAGATGTGGTGCTGAGGGACATGGTTTAGTGGTGACCTGGCAGTGATGGGTTAACAGTTAGACTCAGTGATCTTAAAGGTCTCTTCCAGTCCAATAATTCTATAATTCTTTTCCTCTCTTTTAGACCCTGGCAACATGCAGTAACTACACAGAGGACAACTGGAGAGAAGGAGAAGCAATTGATTTGCCAGGATGATCAAGTAGGTGCTTAATTGCTTTGCTAAATCTAGGCTAGAGTACTCACTTTTCTCCCAGGCTCCTCAGTTTTTGTCAAGTTTTGTGAGGTGGTTTTGCTGGACTCATAAATTACAGCACAACCCAATTCTCTTACCCCGTGAGGTGCTGCTCTGTAATTAATAAATCATTTGCATTTCAACAGCAGCTTCTGTCAAAGAAGATCAAAGAGCTCAAATATCTTAATGTCTTAACATCCTCTCTCTCTGGTACTATTCCTATTGGAAATCTAAAGCAAACTCCACATCTGTGCTTGGTGCTGGATCCATGGATAAGGCTCCTTCACCATCCTTTGGCAGCTAATGCTGGAGGATGGAGCAGCACTGCCCTCCTGCCTCACAGATCTTGTGGGATGGAGCAGCATTGCCCTCCTGCCCCACAGATCATGTAGGACAGACCAACACTGCCCTCCTGCCCCACAGATCACATAGGATGGAGCAGCACTGCCTTCCTGCCCCACAGATCTTGTAGCAATATGCAACAGGATCAGTGTGCAACAAATTTGCCCCTCACAAAGCACTCCATTGCTTAGAAAATGGGAATACAACTCAAAATATTTTTACTACTGCTCCTAGTTGGTAATTTAACTTTAGATGTGACTCCCATAAATTGCTGTGGATGAAGGAACTGACTCTACAGTTGAGTGGTTACCATCTTTATCTGGTTAACTTTGCTAGTGGCGCCCATAAAGCTGGCCAATCATTAAAAAGCATCTCTAACAAAACAGGGATTGTGTCTCTCTTGAAATGACAGCATTGTTTCCTTTGAAATTAATCCAACTTTGCTAAGTAAAACAGCAAGATCCCTCTGAAAACATTACAAGCGCCATCTCTAAATGCAGAAGGAAAACACAAAGCTTGCTGAGAAAACAGAAACATTATGTTATTCACATGAATACTCGTTTAAGGAAGGAAAAGAAGCCTCTAACCTTAGTAAGTCCTGTTTCAGCTGGCTGAAAACTACCATCTTACCTACACACTCTACCATTTGTCATGCCTCTGCTCTCTCCAGTAGAATTTAAATGAGGAACAAATGGTTTCAACATAAATAAATAAAAAGTTTCAAATGTCTAAGAAGCCTTTATGATCAAAGACAGTTGATTTAAAAATACCTTAGCAAGCCTCTTTCTAATTAGAAATATTAACCTTTCTGCCTGGAAATAGGCATGTGCATCACAGTGATTTCCTGAGATAGGTTTGTAATAAGAGGTTCAGTTAAGAGGAACCCACTTTAAATGAGACAAGAGATAAGGTAGAATATTGTCCTAATACAAACTGCTTTCCCTTCATATAACATTTTTATTTTAAAAGACCATGTCATGTCTCTCTCAGCATGAATACTCAGGGTAAATGATCCCACAATGCAATTTGCTAGTGAATTTAAGGAACTGAATAATGACAGATTTTATTAGTCCAGCAGAACAACCTTTAGACAGGTTTAGTCATCTGATCTCTGTTCATCAAGGACATTTTGTAGTGGTAGAAGGTCAAACTCCTTAAAGGCAACCTCCTTTCACAGGGAAGGAAGCACTGATTATCTCCTTGCCTGTAGGAGTATTGCTGGGGTGGTTAACTGTAATGCTCTGTAGCATTACAACCAAGCTCAACTGGACGAGGATCTAGGCACAGCAAGACAAAAATGACCAAGCTTAGCTTTCAGCTGACTTCACTTACAACTTTGTTCACTTAGAAACAGCAGAACTTGCTGATCTTTAGCTGCAGTCCCTAGCCTTACTTTAATACCTTAAACCCCATTCTAGCTTGAGTTACTTTATTCTAACCCTTCCTGATGGAGTCATCCAGTTCACACCAACACAACTGTTGCAGTCACTCTATTCTGTTGACATAAAGGAATTCAGGAAAATAGAATGTTTTGAAATTCCAGAGAGACCATTTCCCAAAATCTTACCAAACATCTCTGGCATGGAGGCATTTAAGGGCTCAAGAGCTTGGTTTCACATTTTAATTATAAATGGCATCTTTTAGTTGAACACTCTTGTGCTTATCTCCTGGACTGAGCTCTGTAGGTCAAAACTGAATTTTGGGAAACCAGGAAGAGAAGAACTTGAAACTTCACCAGTTAGATTGAGTCTGCCCTAAGCAGCAAAGTTGGAAGACTGCTTTTATACAAAGATGACCCTTTTGCCTTTTCCCTGCTAGCTGGTGAGTGCTAGAGCACATCTGTCCAACTGTGTCCTCTTCTTGAGACATTTATGCTTTATGGGTGAGGTGGAAAGAGTGTGCACTGCCTGCAGGAGGGAGCCTGAGACCTGATTTCTCTCCAGGGCTCTGCTGTGGAACAGATTCAGAGAGGAAAGAAGTGACTGAATCTTGCACAGTTGCATTGGTGAAGCAAATCCACAGTCCACATCAGGAATATGGAGCTAAGAAAAAGAGATGAGCTCTGCCCCATAGAGAATCATTAAGGTTGGAAAAGACCTCTAAAAGACCAAGTCCAACTGTCCAACCATACCCCTAAGTGCCACATCTATGCTTTTTGAACACCTCCAGGCACAGTGACTCCACCACTGCCCTGGGCAGCTTGTGCCAAGGCTTAACAAATACTCTCAAGGGTCCTTGAGAAGTAGCTGAAAGGTGAACAGTGCTGACCACAACAAAGCTCTGTGGACAGGGGAGCTTGTAATTTTGAGTCTCCAATGCTTGCTCTGGGAAGTCTGTAGCCCTAAAAAGGCTAATAATTTGCTTATTAGCAACCTAACACCATATACTGAATGCATTTTGACATAAAGTTCTGGTGATCCCCCACCCACTGGGCTGACAGGTCATGGATTTGATGACTGACTAGAAACACTACCAGTCTTACTCTTTTTCAAATGTTTTCCATGGGTCTCAAGAAAAACAGGGGATGAAAGGGAGGTAGCCACTGATAAAGCTACTTTAGAGGCAAGCTGGATTTTTGTGAGACTGGGCATACAAGTGAGACCCTCTCCCCCTATCTTGGTATGTTCCTGTAACAATCTGTCTCTAGAAATGACAAACAGATAAGCAAGCACTACATAAAAAGATGCAGGCAGATTGCTTTCCCCCCCTTCCTGTAAACTTTTGTCTCACAATATTAAATACAATTACAAAGCATTCTCCAGATTAAATGTTAAAGAGGTCTAATGCTTCATCTCTTACTTCTGGCAATGAAGAGCTTAATCTAATTAAAGCCAGAGGCTGAATGTGTCTGCTGGTTCTAATCCTCAGCAGTTTTATTGTTAGCTTATCCAATCTTAATTAAAGATAATTTTAGACAACAAGAAAGGTTTCATTTTAATGAGAGAAAAAAATATATAAAATATCTACCTAAGAATTATTTTTAAGGTTTATTTTTAGACAATAGTTCTCTGTATATGAGCTACAACTAAGCAATCCCTGGGAGAAAGCTCTCATTTTAGTATTTGCTGTTGTAGTACTGTCACTGTGGATGCTACCACCCAAAATCAAGGCTCATTTTGGTGCTGTTCAACACATTAAAATAGTGATGCAACCTGTAGCCTGTGCTTCTTGGTTCCAGTGTTCAACTTAAGGTTTTAACTTTCAGAAAGTACTAACTATCTACCCAGAGTCATGTAAAGGTCTCTGATTAGCCAGCTCACAAAATATGAGTGCTCAAAAACACTGCTTGAAAAAAACTAAACCACAGCACTCTAGGGAAAACACATTTCAGTTTTATTTTTAGGAAGTGAAGAAAAATGTCATGGAATTATATCCAAAGCCAGCTCTCAATGCCATGATCTCCCTGTGGGGTGCTGCAGAAACAGTAATTTTGGTAAGACTGACAGAATTATTATAACTGCCAGGGAAACACTTGATGCCTCAGGACACTCAGGAGGACCTAGCTCTTCTGCTGCAGTGATCTAAGACCAAGGCCTGAACAGAACCAGTGAGAATGATGCAGGAGATGTAGGATTTCTCTTTCAGTATACCAGGTTTTGAGTATAGAGAATATATATAATAGATATACTTTTATATATATATAATTATAGAGGATACCTGAACTGGATGCTGTTTTCCTGTGAATGACAGTCACAGTTGGAGATATAGATCTACCACAAGAGGTTCAGGATGACTGCAGTGGAGAGGAAGGAGGGGAATATTTGCCTATTTTTATTGTCCATTGGGGTGAGTGTATATAAGAGTTACTGGCCTTAAGGGAGAAAAGTGCTGTAAGAGGACAAAGCTGTCCTCTCAAATTCATTCTGCCCTGCTACAGATGCAGGGCAAAAGCTGTCTGCTATGACTACATCTAAAGCAGTCAAGTTTCCTGCTCTCTAAACTCAATTCACATGGAGGTTATGATACTCTTATTAACCTATCCTGCTGGGTATTCAGGGCTCAGCTGTGAGACTCCCAGATGGGGCCATGCCTCCAAGGCACAGGCAGGGAGGGATGACCCAGCTGCATGCCTTGATCCAGGCTGGCACTCCCCTGCTGCTAATCCTGTTGGTTTAATGCTTCTGGGGCATAGGAGTGAGGAGGGTGCCAGGTCCTACATTTCAGCCACAACGACCCCATGCGATGTTACAGGCTTGGGGAAGAGTGGCTGGAATGCTGCCTCGACGAGAAGGACCTGGGGGCACTGGTCAACAGCAACTGAACGTGAGCCAGCAGTGTGCCCAAGTGGCCAAGAATGCCAACAGCATCCTGGCCTGTACGAGAAATGGTGTGGCCAAGGAGGACTAGAAAAGTGATTGTCCCTTCGTACTCAGCACTGGTGAGGCCACACCTTGAATACTGGGTTCACTTTTGGGCCCCTCACTACAAGAAAGACATAGAGGTAATTGGAGTGTATCCAGAGAAAGACAACAAGGCTAGTGAGGGATCTGGAGAATAAGTCCTTTAAGGAGCAGCTGAGGGAACTGTGGTTATTGAGTCTGAGGAAGAGGAGGCTCAGGGGAGGCCTTATCTCTACAGCTACCTGAAAGGAGGTTGTTGTGTTGGGGGACACTGTCTTCTCCCAGGTTACCAGTAAGAGGGCAGCAGGAAATAGCCTCACGTTGCACCACGGGAGGTTTAGATTGGATATTAGGAAAAATTTGAGTTGTTAAGGATTGGCACAGGCTGCCCAGAGCAGTGGTGGAGTTACCATCCCCTGCAGGTGTTTAAAAAATGCATAGCTGTGGTGCTTAGTGGCATGGTGGTGATAGGTTGATGGTTGGACTTGATGATCTTAGAGGTCTCTTCCAACTTCAATGATTCTGTGAAAGGGAGAACCTGTTTGAGGAAGCATACACAGGAGGAAACAAGAGAGGAGAAAGCAAGCAAGAGGAAAAGCCAAAGAGACATTCATGGCACAGTTTGAAGCAGTGAGGCAACAGGCAGTTAACTCACTCGCTGGCACAAGACCCTGTCCAAGACATTATTCTGCTCTAAGCTTAAGCAAAAGCTCCACAGGAAACCTCTAAGCTTGCGCAGGCTTTTAATGTATTTTTTTAAAGCCCAGCTAGGTTAAGTATTAAAAGAAGAAAAGGCTTTCCTAGGTTAGCCTCACTAATATGAACAGGGTGGTTTTGTGCACAAATTTTTAATCCAAACTATCTGCATTTTCCATGAAGAGCAGCACACATCAAGCTCTGTATTTCCTGAAGAGATGATAAATAAAGCAAAGGAAATTGGTGTGATGAAGAAAAAAATCCCCCACTCACGTGCCCTCCTGGTTCTCCACTCAGGCAGCTAAGGAATCTGAACCATTACAGTGGAAGTAATAAGGCATTTGAAAACATTTTTTTACCATGTATTTCTACAAGTCACATCCTTGCAGGTGTTCTGGGCCCTTGCTGACACAACCAGTGCCTACAATATTAATGTCATTTTCAGAGAAAGGAAAGCCTCAAGCTACAGTAAACACAACTTCTCTCTTTAAGATTAATAATTTCCAAAAAAACAAACAAACTTCCAATTTCCTTCTGTGCTTTTACTCTCCCCACCTGGTCATTTTCTTTTTGACTACCTCTTGCTGCCAAGCTCAAAATGGGGAAGGCTTAATTGCCTGGCTTAACTTTGAAGTAAAAACTAAAACTGGAGTCTGATTCTCCAGATGTTAGACAAGAATAGATAATGTCTAACATCTGATGTCAGATGTTAGAGAAGAACAGAACTTCTGAATTTCAAAGTCAAGTCTATTTGATGTGATGAACATTGAACAGTGGGCTTTTTTTCACCCCATTTTTTAATCTATCTTTTGTGACTACCTGAGAATGCTCTGTCAGTTTATTTTGCTGTTGTGGGATCACAGCAAATAAAAGTCTTCTCTTTGCAGGACTTAGCAGGCACATGAAAAGAGGTGGGTTGCAGATAACTGTCTGCATTTAATTGCATTAAAGCTACTTTAATAGACTCCTTAGAATAAACAGCATAACTAGGCTGTTACAAGAAATCTGCTTGACCTTTCCTGTGCCTTACTGACAAAACTGGGCTGGGGGAAGTGAACTGAGGTTTTTCCTGACAAGGTTCCCAGAGCCTGCATGCTTCTCCTCAGTTTGTCTGGGGCTGGAGCACTGAATATCTTCATGCCAAATATTTGAGTCTTAACTCATTTTATACTCATAGTTTGACGTAAATTTTCAGTTAAAAACCTCCTCTCTTTAAATTAGTTACAAATGGGATCAAGTAGAAATAACTTTTGATTTAACAGGCACGTTCTTCATGTTTTCTATAGGCAACTGCCTACAGCTAGCTTCTTTACCAATAGTAATTCAAGCATGGAGAAGCCCTTGGACCTTCAAAGAATCCCTCGGTGACTAAGCAACTTAACCAGAACTTAACCAGCTTCAACAGAGCCTGAGCAGGTTTTGCAGTTTTAAGAGGGGAGGTTATCCAGCTGTTCTCAGTTGTAGAGCAGGTTGAAATCACTGGGTGAAGGCTTATGTTAGTGTTCAGTGCAGCAAGGCTGTGGAACAAGATTTACTTAGCAAGTCCTGAAAGGTCAGGAAGGATAAAGTGAGGGCTGGTGATGAGGAACTTGCTTTGCAAAGAGGCACTGTGATCTCCAACCAGATGTAGTACACGGCACTGGAAGCAGCAAGTCACAGGATCACAGAAGTTTTAAGGTTGGAAGAGACCTCTAAGATCATCAAGTCCAACCACCAACCTATCACCACCATGCCACTAAACCATGCCCCTAAGTACCACATCTACATGTTTTTTGACCACCCCCAGGGGTGGTGATTCCACCACTTCCCTGAGCAGCCTTTTTCAGGGCTTGACCATCCTTTCAGTGAAGAAATAGTTCCTAGTATCCAACCTAAACCTCCCAGGACAGCAGCCCACTGATAAGGCAAAGCTGCTGCCTGTGCCTGGCAGGCTGTGTGCGTGGGGACCTGCAGAAATGGAGAAGCACTCTGCACTGCACAGCAGACTGGCAGCAGATCTCAGACTAGAACAGGGTTTTCTGATTCCCAGCCCAGCTGCTTAGTCATCACACCCAACTTTAATCAACTTCAAAGTACAATGATGAACAAAATTGATATATAAGTCCCAGTCCCTTGCTGCAATTTCTGCCAAAACTGAATTTCAGCTACAAATCTAAGCAGTTGTGTGGCTGTGGAAAAAACCCCTTTGGGGTAGACAGTGAAAACCCTGCAGAAAGATTAGGAAATGACAGGTGAAAGAGCCTCTTACTGCTTGCTGGGGATGCAGTCTGCTGGCCAGAGACAAGCCTGGGAGCAAACAAACATTTTAGACCATCACCTTTTCCTTAGGCATGAGAATAACTGAGCACAGCTTAAAAGGAAGGAGAGCTTTCAGACCACACAGGAGGGGGTCTGCGGTGTCCTGACCACCCTCTGTTTGCCACTAGCAGGGTCCCAACTGGCTCTGACTTCTCATCTACTGCTCTCCTAGGCTCCCTTATGAGCTAGTAATATTAATGACTAGCAGAGTCACCTGAGGGAGATTTCTTTGCTGAATTTCTTCTACATGAAATAAATCTGCTTAAGGTGAAATTCCTAAGAGCTATATTCTGTGCTGAGCACTTAAGAAAGCTGTACACTTCTCATGTACTGCCTAGCTAACACCTGCAGAAGAAAATGTATCTGGAAAATGGCAATAAAAATATCTCCTGTGATTTAGAAACTCTAGCTTGTCACTGTTAACAGCTTACATATATTTCCTAGGTATTTAAACACAGCAAACAAAATATCCACACTTATTGTTTAATAAATTTACAGCAGCAGTCTAACATCCTTGAACTGGTGTAACTGGAGCTAAATTAACCTTTCCCCTTCTACCACTGTCTCCTTCCCCCTTCCAGCACTGTCTACATTCTCTATTCAGGCAGATCATGAAGGAGTTGACCCAGAGCAGTGCATAGGTGTCTTGAACAGCCTGTCCTGGTGTAGTCAGCTGTGGCTGGTCCCACCAGCCAAATGCTGTTGAGCCACAGAATCATGAGCAAAGGAGCCCTTACAAAAATGAGCCTGAGCTATGAACAATGCTGGCAATATACAGTTAAGACTTAATTTTGTTTCTAATGGTCTGCATTGAATTAGGTGAGCATCAGATCTTTGTTCAATCAGGCTAAGGCTCTAGTGACAGGATTTGGTAAATCCTACCCATTCATGTCAGTTCAAACATCTTTGCCCATATAAAAGTATGGACATGTCATCCAGCCAGGAAGTTAACTGTGCTTTTTATGGGTAACCATCTGAGTGAAACTCAGCTGTGCCAATATTTATGAGAAGAAAATGCCAACAGGCAGCTATGCATGCCTGAAATAAATTCCAAATTAAAGTCAGAGATATTTTTCCAGACTAAGATTTATGGAAGTCAGGTATGCTAACTGTTAATGCTAAAGAAACATACCTATGCTTTGGGAAAATATGCTAATAGGAAAATATGCTAAAGGATGGGCAATCAATGTCATAAGGTATTTTTTCTTTTCTGCTTATTATAAATTACTTACAGACACAAAGGAGTTAAACAAGGTAGGCTTAGATGGTACTTGCACGAGCAGTTCAACACTCCAGCCTCCTCCTCCGAATTAGAATGGAGGCACCTGAACTTGAGTTTTCCAGTGCTTTTCTACAGCAGAATACAACGACACAGATGGGCAGAGCAAGGATGACCAGCTAGTTGTCCTGAGGAAGCAGCAGAGGCAGAAGCTTTGGAAACAACACTAAGCAGCAGAAAGCATTTTCAGAAGCACTTGCTTTACTTTAAATTCACCTTACTGCTATGGGATTTACTATGTCTAGCAAAGTAATCACAGATACAAAATTGATTCCAAAACCAGAAAGGAGATAACCCATTCTGATATGGCCAGCTATGTGCTTTCTGACAAAGAACAAAACAATTACTAAAGCTAAAATAAAACATTAAGAGTGATTGCCTCTTCATAACATAGAAGATGACACTGTTTGCTCAGCTGAGACACATACTGAGGCACTTACTATATGGGTGAGATGTGACAAACTTGGCAAAACCTGAGAGATTACATTAGAAACTCTGAAGCCTCTTCATCCCCATGCTGGTATTAGTCCTGCCTACCTTAGAGTGCAACTTACAACATAAATATCACCTTGTTGGTTTTTTTTTCCTCCAGGTTGCAATAATATTGTGTCTTGGAAATGGCAGCACAAACCTCCCTGGAGTTTACAGACTCCACTGAGTCAGTCATGTATAACTAGTGTCATGTAATGGAACTCCAAAATAATGTCAAAATGCACTGACAAGATTGGATCAAAAGTTTCTGCTCAGTACAGAAACACTTCTCCCCTCATCCTCCAACTTTAATGTCTCTGAGCTCTCCCAGTAGCTTTGCTCTGAAGTATCTCATCTGAGGATGTCTATTATTATGCTGTGTACACTTTGTACCTATGAAAATATTACATGGAAAAGAATAACCCATATGCAAACAGAGAACATTCTAACACCCTCCTTTATGGCTTCAACCCCAGGAGCTGCGTGCAGGACAGCTGCTACTGAACATGGCTTGTCCAAGCTCCCACCAGGAGTCTTGGAAACAGTGACTTGAGCCAGGCTGTCCATCCCAAACCAACAACTTATATGGAGAAAAGACATCTGATGCATGAGACCTCAGTAATGAGAAGTCCCCACAGAGGACTTTCACTTAAAAATGAACAGCAAGAGGGAGCAGTATCCACTGACTGGAACAGTTTTCCCAGTTAATTTATTCATTGGGAAATGCAAGTTCTGCAAGGCTAGTGCTCATGACTCTCAATTTCATGGAGGTTTCTCCACACAAATTTCAGAGCAGTTCTAATATGGAAATGCAAATCAGCTTCCAGAAGCTTAGATGAAGATATTCCAAAGTCCAATCCTGGTAGTGCTGCTATGTTTTCAGTTCCCAGATTATAATGCTTTTATCTGAAAATATGCTTGGATGGATAATGATCAGTACATGAATTCATGACTATTTGGGGTTTTTTTCTGGTGTGTTCAATACCATTTCTGCACTGTCAAGAGTTACAGACATAAAGAAAACAGCTGGACTACAGTTTTCTTTGCAATATCAGCATCATCCTGACTATACATCAGAAGAAATGAAGGATAGGTGTAACACAAGCACCAGAAGTTCCAGTAGCTTACATCTGGTAGGAAAACTTTGAGGTAACTGGATATCCAGCATTTTTGTACATTCCAGACTTTGTTGAAATATTTTACATATTTCATTGTTCTGAACTGAGAAGTGAACTTCACCAGAGTTCAAGGAATATTTGTATCCAAACATGTGATCTAGGCACACTGGTAGCTAACAGCATTATTAAAAATTAATCTTTATAAATACATAATCATCTTTCTGTGGCAAGGAAACTGAAGTGGGTTGCGATCTCCTGCTGTTCTTCATAAAATGCTGCAATAATGTTTTGTCCTTTTCTCTAACAACCGTATTGCTGCTGTGCTGTGAAATACTATTGAATAATATTAAAATAACAGTCAACAGGCAAGAGCTGTGGGATGGGGAGAGAAAGGGGGAGAGAGAGAGAGAGAGTGTGTGAGTGTGTGAGCGAGCGAGCGTGGTGGGGAGAACCACATGCCCCAGGTGAGAAGAGGAAAGGCTTTGGTCTTTCTGATGCCAGCCTGTTTTGTTAACAAGCAGTTATTTGCCTGTCCTGGTGGAAGCCTTCTGTATATCCCCTAAGCTGATGAAGAATCACAGATTTTACTAAGAGTACTTTTCTACTTGAAGTCAAAAATTGCAATTATTTTGCCAAATCCTTTAATTAGCAGATGGTATTACAGCCATTGTTGGTCAGATACTGCTCTCAGTACACCAAAGCAATCCCTTTATTCTCAAGCAGGACATGGAGATGTAAACAAACACAGTATTTCCACTTTATTCTCCTGTTATTACAGTGATCCTGTAAGTGGAACAGAGTAGAGAAAGGACATGACAAAACCAAGATGACTCTTAAAATCTTTGAATCCCTGAAATTGTTTTGCTAGCCTTGTGATAAACCCAACTCAGAAAAATCATGATAAATTTTTAATGGAGCATCAAAATTTACCTAATCTCACCTTGATACAATTGACTGAGGAGCAGGTACAGCTGTTATACACATAACTGGGACCTGAAACGTAACCAAAGATCACCAAAGTCCAATTGTCAACTTATCACTACCATGCCACTGAACCCTGTCCCTAAGTACCACATCTATGTGGTTTTTAAACACCTCCAGGGTTGGTGACTCCACCAGTGTCCTGGGCAGCCTCGGCCAATGCCTGACAACTCCTTCTGTGAAGAAATTTCTTCCTAACATTCAAACAGCTGGAGCTCTCTAAGGATTTCAAAAGCACTTCATTCACATTGGAGTCATCTAATCAATGAGATCTACATTATAGAGTTCTAAAAATTGATGCTACAAACCCACACCTAGGGGTATATTTTTAAAGACCTACTGTTCTCTAAGAGGAAGCCAGTCTAAAAGTTCAAAATGCCAGAGGGTTGGCAGCTCCTGAAATCTTGTCCACCTTGGTGCTCACTGAGGCAATGGCAGTCTGTTAATTTACTCCCCTCCTGAGAGTCATCGGGAACGGGTTTAGATAGCCCCAAAGTCACTACAAACAGAATCACTTCCAACTGAACCACTGCTGCAAGCAGCACAGCAGAACAGGACATGGAAACATGAACGCACCAGCAAAACATCTGAGATGCACCAAACAGGTTTAGCAGGATTTACATTTCCCAGGAAGGCACCATTCAGCCTCAAAGTCTCTTCTGTGTCTCTGGAACAGATTGGTGCTGGCAGCACAGTTTTTTAGACTAACTCTTATCCACAGATTCCCTCCATTTCCACCATGCCACTCCACATTATGAAGCCTCCCTAAGCTGCAAGCAGAGTGCAGCCTGACAAGCTATTCTGTCAGATCCAGTTTGTGTGGTTTCACCTGCCTGAATATTCCATGAAGGTCTGAAGTCATTCACAACCCAATTCATCTGCATTGCTCTGGCACTTCACTCAGTAAGGCTCAAAAATGCTTGAGTGTGTCCTGGGCACCTCTGAACACTGGTGTGAAACAACATCCAGATATGCAAAATACTAGGAGCTGTGGGGCAAATTTTCACTTCTCCTTAGCTTCCTGGCCACTAAGTATTTCAGTTGCAACTAAGCCCAACAGAAATGGTCCATCTGAAACTCCTGATGGACTTTAACAATCCTAGAGAGGAGGAAAAAGCATATGCCTGTGCACATTAATATACAGCTGGAGGAAATAAGGTATCCCTGGTGAATCACATACTGAAATATGAGGAGATAAAGATAAATTAGGGTCTTTGGTATAAGGCCCCAGATACCACACAATCACTTTACATCTGGTTATTATCCCAGCTATTTCTGTATCACTAGAAGCCCTGCAAATCTAGCAAAATGTTTTACTTGATAGAGACTTCTCATTATCTATATATTTTAGGAAGGAATAATCAAATAACCAAAACCCCCCTAAATTACTCATGTCTCAAGTCAAAGCCAGAAGAAGCTGAAAACAGAAATCTACTACTACTGTGTGCTGCATTGCCTTTACTTCTGCTCTGGGTAATCCAACCCATAAATTCAATTTAAAAGTAGTATAAAATAAGCATGTTTACATAACCAGGGCTAAAAATGTTCTACAAATGGCCATCAGTGGGACTGGCTTTTAAATTATATAACAAAAATAACACATTAAAATGAACCATGGATAGTAAGAACTAGAACATACACCATTTGACGCCTGTCCAACTTGTTCCAGCTTACTGAGTTATGCAGTATTTTTTATATACACATACATATATCTCCCTTGAATAAGCTGCTCTGGATGGTTCACTCCTTAAACTGAGTGATTATATGTTTCTTAATACACTTAACCTCACAGAGTAATTGCTCACATAAATCCACACCTAGCATGTGCTGCCAAAATATCATTTCTGTGCTACAAACCTTCAGTATATGGCTTTTGATGAGGTTTTAAAAACTAGAAAGAGGAAAGGAAGCATGAATGCATGCAAGCGTGTGCATGGTTATTACATGCTCACACATATACATCAGATACCTGTTCATGCCTTGTTTGTCTTCCTGCTGTCTCAATTCAGCATCTTTGTTCCTCAGTTTTAAGTAGTATGTTGTCTGCCCTATGCCTCTTATCTTCAAGGACTTGAGCACAAGTTCACTTCAGTTTAGAAGTTCTTGACAATTAAAAGCCATGTAACTGAACAGACTAAAATGGACTGCAAAAAACCACTGCAGTTTGGGGCAAAATTGATGCTTTTATTTACAATGCCAGTGCTACCCAACTTGATGGATTTAACAGGAAATATTGAGACAGAACTGAAATCAAAATTTAACCTCAGCTATTTAGAACAAAGGTGTACAGCAAGTACAGCTTGATCTCCGTAAGCAAAAGTCAACTGCTATTTGCTGCTTTGTGCTATCCAGATGGCATTAGTACTAACTACTTAAAAACAAATGGGAAGATCACACACAGATCTCATTAAAGACTGCTGAATAAAATGAAGTGAAATCTTAGCCTAGCACTGCTCTGTGGCTAGCATGACTTCAAGGCAATCTGTGCTTGCTTTATCCTCTCCTAGCCTGCCGGACAGAAGACAAGCTGAGAAAATGCAGTGAGCCAAGGGCCTGGCCTTGCTGCCTGCCTGAGATACCCAAAGGCAAGTGTTTGCAAGCACAGCTTTGGATGAGGCCCTGCTGGTTGTCTCTTTCAGTTTCTTCACTGTGGGAGTTATTTTCTGGGCAGACCCAGGACTTCTGTTGGCATTTTACTTCATGTAAAAGGGTTGAAATGCAAGTGATGTATCACCCCACATCTTCTGTGCATGCTCTGTTCCTGCTGTGGGGAATCACAGAATGTCCCGAGCCGGAAGGGACCCAGCAAGGTTCATTGAGTCCAACTCCCATCTCTGCATAGGACAACCCTAAAAATCACACCATGTGCCTGAGGGTCTTGTCCAAATTCTTCTTGAATTGTGTCAGGTTTGGCAATGTGACTACTTCCCTAAGGAGCCTGTTCCAGTTCTCTGGGTGAAGAACTTTTTCCTAATAGCCAACCTAAACATACCCTGGCAGACTTCATGTCATTCTCTTGGGTCCTGTTCCTGGCCACCAGAGAGAAGAGATCAGCTCCTGCCCCTCTGCTTGCCTCAGGAGGAAGTTATAGACCACGATGAGGGTAAGATCATCTTCTGGTGTCAGTTCCTGCAGTGAACATGACACCAGTGACATCTGTCTAGGACATCTCTGGCAGGAAGAATTGGAGACCCAACTTGCTTTGTGTTGAGCAAGCTGATATCTGACTTAAAGATTTTCCCATGATATGGAGTATGGAAACATGAAACAAAATCCTCCAGGAGTACACTTTGAGCAACCTCAAAGCCAAAAGTGTTTAAAGAATGGACAGTCCAGGTTTTGGTAATACACAGTTGACCACTGGCTGGAGAAGATATGCTAAAGCATGAAAACAATCTCAGGCAGATGGCAAGAAGACACAGGTTCAGCATGCTCACATCAGCCCAGGATTGGTTCCAATACTTTAAAATCTTGTTGATTGCTCAAATCATATTTCCTAGCCTAACACTTATTGAAATCTAATTAAAGTGGTGTTTGGATTTAAGCATTCCACCATAGTATTAGCTACCCACTCAGTAGAGTGCTGCTCTCATCAGAGACATACTGATTGTGGTTTACATAGCACTTGCTGCTTCTCCACAGAGGGCTGATTGGTCCCATGATGCTCATGCTCTTCCTGATTTCCAGCTGTTACATTTCATTAAGAGAGAGCTAAAACTGCCTCAGTGGTTTCCTCATATTACTTTTCCACATAAGCAGTTGGTTCTATTATCATGGGGATGCCACAGAGTCAGGAACAGGATGAGAGGTGGCTCTTGAGACTCTCTTCCTACACAGAGGTAAGTCCCACTTCAGATGACTTTGGGAAACACTCACATGAGCAACTAACAAATGGAAATGACTGAAGATCTTCTGGAGACTAATGGGACAAATGCATTTTCATCATTAAAGCAAAGCAAAAGACGAATAATCACACAAATCACGACCCAGATATCAGCATTTTGTAAACAATTTCCCCTTTGTTATTCAACAACAGAATTCTGTTCCACAGTCATCTCCTCTAATAAATGTGCACACATTTTTTTTTTGTGTTCTTTCCTTGAGAGCATTACTTCTTACTAACTGGAGTGCCCTAGATATGCAGCAGAAAGCCTCCTGCCTTCACTACATTTTTACATGGGGTCAGGCCTGTTGTCACTGAAGGTGATGAGATTTTACAACCGACTTTAACAGACAAAAAAGGTGCCCTGTATCATCTGCTGCAGGGAGCCAATGCAGTGAGGGACAGTGCTCAAACACGTGTATGGATCCTAGGGAAAAAAGTAGGACATAAGCATATATACATAAAGGTTGGACAGAACTAGCAGATGTTACATGAATAGGGACACTCTACCCTTCTTGCAACAAATCAGCTCTAATATGGATCTAGGGCTCCTGAATATTAGCCCTCTTTTTATCCAGCTTTTCTGCAGCACAAGAGATATCATTAGACCAGCAGCAAAAGTACTTCACATAGCCCATACTTCGCTCCATGTTCTTCGAATAGCTATTGCTTTGTTCATCCTAATTTACAAGGAGTTTCAGACCAAGGATGGACACCAATTTATTCATAATATGCATACCAGTACCATCTTTGCTCTAACACTGCCTAAGACAGAGTTCTGCTCTTCTGGAGATACTGCTGGGTTTTTATTAGCTAGTGCAATCCTCAAAGCCCTGTCTTCTCTTTCTCCTGTTTATCTGTGCAGTGAACTATGATTTGGCATATTTTCAATTAGCACAGAAGGGAAGCGTCTCAGCTCCCTCCCCCTGGGGCTTTGCTATCTTGTGTATTCACAATCTTCACTCTTATGGTTTCCCCTTCTAGGGATGCAAGGAAAGAAGACAGACCAATGTAAGTCATATTGCAGCACTGGGGTATCAAGGGTGCTCAAATACACACTATTCCCTGGATGAAACTGTGTTACCAAGACAACAGATACCACAGACAAAAGCCACTCCCTCCCTCAGGGCACAGAATTCCAGAGATAAATCCTCAAGATCCTGGTCAGATCCACTTTCTTTTTCTCAGTGGTCATTTTCACAATCAGGAACTCAGGAGGAAGATGTCATGACTACCCTGAAGAGCTCAGAGACAGCTCAATTCAGCAAATGAACGAGTGCCAGAAGACAAGGAAGAAATTCCACCTCTTCTCTGGCAGAAGGAGCTCTGGTCCTCCAGAAACCGAGGTTCAGGTGGCAAGCACATGGGATAGCCCATGGGATGCTGTCAGTGGTTCCTGACTGATGGGAAGTAATGGCAGAGAGCTGGCTCATGACCTTCTGTGAGAGGAGCTCAGCTAACTCCCTCTTAACAGATGCAAGAACTAAACATTCTGACCCAACATGAATTAGCATTCAATTTGTTAATTCAGTGGTGCCAATTCAAACCTCAGCTGTGTGTGTTCAGAAGGTGTGACACTATGAATGACACAGCTGAGAACTTGGCTTGATCCACACACAGTTGACTTAAGGCAGTCTCACAACCCTTGCAGTGAAATCAGAAAATGGACTAGACTTACAAATAGAGGGATTTTGATTGGGTTTGTCAGCTACTTGCAGCGTATTTTAGCCTGCAGGAATGTAGTCTGCACACTAATGCCAGAAATACCACAGTGGCACTGGCCTCCCCTTCCAGCACAATGCCTTTGCAGATTCAGATGTAAAAAGTCAACATCAATATTTAGAGGGAGCCATTCCAACATACAAGCTTTCTGGGGCGTAAACATCTCATCTAAATAAAAGATAGTGCATGGACTTGGGTTTCTACAAGGGATGACTACATGTGCTAGAGCTCCTGCATCAGTGCTGCCAATGTGATAGGAGTTCCAGTTATGGAGGTAACAACAAATGCCTGACTGCAGGGCCAGTTTAGATCCATCACTAATTAAGAAGAGTAGCTGTAGTTGATGTCATTCTTTTAATTTACAAACCAATATACATGAATCTTATGTAACAATCTTCTGTTTGAAGCCTTGAACAGGGTTCTGTGAACAACCAAGACACATGTTGTATATTGGTGCATACCTACACCAAGAAATACTGCAAACACACGTAGTAGGGGGTCTAGTCCTGTCCTGTCTCTGCAGAGAAACAGAGGCATCATGGATCAGATCCTGGCAGAGGCCAGCACATACTGCAGTGAATTATCCTGTTATGGCTGAAGGAAACCTCTTCTCCAGAGCTTCCCTTCCCCTGAGGCCACTGCAGTACACCCACTCCTGGTGATGGTGGTGGTCTAAGAGCTCTTCAGACATGAATTACTCACACTAAGAAGAAAAAAGTAGCTGTAGCAAAAGCTGAATGACATTACAGAGATAAAGAACCATAATTATCCTCTAGTTAGTAAGTAAATAAAAGCCAGTAAATATTTATAGAGTCCTTAAATTATCAACTCATCAGAGAACAGTACACCTGCACAGTAGCAGGGGATTTAAAACTGGCAGGGGTTATGGTGGCCATTCACCTGCCTTCTGCAAAACAAGTGGACCAGTTACTTATTCTACAATCAAGATTCCCCTTGCCTTTGATGTTGTTCATTCCACGCTAAATAGGGCATCCACAGTATTTCTAGTACCACTAATTCAAGGACTGAATGAGATCCAAAGAGTACTACTGAGTTTTTGACCTACTAGGATCAAATACTGTGAAATGTCATCTATTTGTAGAAGTCAGAATCTTAGATCTTGACTGATTTTATGCTCTTCCTAGCTAATGAGACAGGCTGTAAGTTCTTCAAAATAAACCATAGAACCATAAAACCAACCATTTTTCAAGATGATTTTGTAGGTAACTTAGATGAGGATGGTCAAAGCCTGACCCCTTACAAAACAGATTTTCGTAAGTTCTGTTTCTCATGGAATTACTGAGTTGTTCTTTGCCACAACTGTAACCTAAAATCCTTTGCAGGAGATGATGCACAAGAAGCCTCTAGCTGGTGAGAGTCAGGCATATCTAAACTTTAGTCCAAATCCCATCTGAATATTTCACTCACAGCCAACTACATCTTTAACTAATGTTTAATCTACCTACAGTATATTTTCTCATTAGACGTGAAACTGGAAGGAATGTTACTATGACTTCTTAATACAGTCTTGATCCTATGCCCATGAAAACCAGAGACTCCAACAATCATTTTGATGGGGCTTTCAATCAGGTCCATAAAGCACAGAGGCTATTAGAGGTACATGTTCAGTTTTGAAAATGGAAGTGCCAGGACAGAAGTGTAAATGCAATATTGATTCTTGATGATGGCAACAAAAAATTCAGGGGTTTCAAAGGGTCTTGAGGCAGAACTTAAATACATAAAAAGCTGCAAGGGTGTGTTTTGAGTACATGTGCACATCCTGGAGGCATTCTGGTTTGCACTGCTTAATACTGAGCACCCACCAGCACCATGGTTTTCTTTTGGGAACAAAGCACCTGAGAAGGGAGATTGTGCCGCTGGCAGAAGCCTTCGTGGCAAAGGCTTTTGGCATTCAGCATCTGCCTGCCAGGCACCCTGTGCCCAGCAAAGAGAGAGGAAAATTCAGCAGCTTCAGCAGGAAGAAAATCCAACCCACTGTCAACCACTGGCAGCACACATACATGTCACTGCCTTCAGGCAGAAGCATATCTGGACACTCTTTGGACCATCCTCGGAGTACTGCTTATCTATGGACATTCAGCTGGCAGCCCCGTGCTAGTTTTAAAGAAGGAATTATTGAAGAGCACGTGGAGACCATAAGCTTCCTCTGCAAAACAGAGGGAGGTGAGGGACTGCTGTCTTCGGACTTGAGTGATAGCTACTGGCAGACGAATTCCCTAGTAACTTCTCTTTTAAAATAGGCAAATAATGCTGAAAAAAAGTGTGATTTCTCACACCAAAAGGATGATTCTTACTGCCTGTTTTGATAAACAGAAATGTTTGGGTTTGCCTGACTAACTTGAATAGGTGCATATAGAACTCCAAAGACATAAAAGGACCAAGAATGTTAATTATCAAATTGAAACCTTTTTAGGAGGAACTAAGGTCTGTGCCTTCCAAAATCTACGTGCACATATTCAGCTCCAAAATAAGAGACCAAGATAGTCCATTTTTCAGCCTAGAAACATGTATCTGCTACTCCAGCAAGAACTAAAGGAATGGAGAGTGGTGTTCAGTGTCATGGATCAATTCTGCAACTGTCTTTAGCCAAATCTGTGGGACATTCTGTAGATAATAAACAACTTAGCTGCAGCTGACAACAGATAATAATATATCTTTGGCCTACAGAAATAAATGGAAACCAAACTAAGTCTTATTCTTAACTATTCCAATCTTCTTTATGCAGACAGTATACTATGAAACTGAAACACTCCTCTCGAAATGTAATTGGTATCAATAAATTATAAATATTCAGAAAAATCTGTAAGTTCCTTCAAAATAGTGAGTTTCATTTCTAACGAGAATTTGAGACCTTTTTCCCCCCATGCTTTTAGTTTCCAAGACTTTCTTCTACAGTCACATGGTGTGTTTAATAATCCTTTTTACTACTAGAATCTGAGATTCTCCCTGAATGACTTGACTTAGTGAGCTGCAGTTCTGAAGGAACTCTATCCATGGACAGACTGACAAAAAAAAAGAGGGGACTCGGTGAAACTGCAAATAAGTCCTGCAATACTTGGCATGTAATCCATAGGCATCACTTGCAACAAGACTAGGATGGGGTAGCAGCAGAATTTGAAAGAGCACAACAGCTTTTTCTCTTCATTAAATGCTCTAATCACCACCTTGTACTTCTTTTACCTAGCCCCTTGGGTCAATCCAAGTAACTAAGGGAAGCTCTCACCAAAGGGAGCCTCTAGATCCCATCTCTTGTGGCAGCTCAAGTCACCTGATCAACTCTTTCCTGCACAATAGCTCCTGTGGTACTTACATGAGGGCTCAGGAAAAGCAATCTGAATAAAGTAATTCAAGCAGGATCACCAATGGCACATGGAACACTTGTGTGAACATTTTAATACAGAACTGAATTTGCCTTAATAAATTAAAATAAAATTAATGAGTTTATGGACTGAATGAACACCCACCCAAGGGTTTATGGTAATATAACTGATCTCTTCTTTCCTATTTACAGTTTAAATAATTCAAGTTACAATGCATAAACAAGCCCCAGCATAAATAAGACTTACAGCAAAATTTCTAAGAAACTACTCTTCATCAAGCTATTTTTGAATCCCAAGTCATAATCTCATTCCCCATTAATAATCTAGTTTCTCCTACTAAACCTCTATACACAGGGCAATTCAGTTTCTCTTTCTAGCAACTCTTTATTATTCCTCAACATATTAGCCCCGGCAGCCCTGTAAAGAATTCATAAAGCTAATGGCTTTGTCTGGGTGACTGCCGTTCATGTTTTGGATCCCCATGGACCTGGGATTCTCCTCCTTGCTGCCAATCCCCTATAGATCTAGTATGTGCTTTTTTAATGCAGGTCACAGACATGGAAATAAAGGGCAGCTACAGTGATTAAAAAAATCCCATCAGATCAGAGTCATTGGGCTGCACGCTCACATTACTGTACCAACTCATTTCCCAATCACAACATGGGTCAGATGTCAATCAGGTCACTGACACAGCAGGGCTCCCTCGAGTTACTGCCATGCTGGCCTCAGGGATTCCTGCTTCATTTCCCTCCCACGGGAAACACTGAGCAAGAGCACAACTGTATTCTAGGAATAAAACTTCTTCAACAGTGCTTCTGAGAGGAGACATCTAATGAACTTCCACTCTGGAAACTACTTGTCAGCAGGCTTTGAAAGGCAGAGGAGGTTCTTCCTCTGCTGTTCTGGGAGCGAGAGGACCATGCTCACCTGTGACCAAAGCATGGGGGAACCAGTGGAGCCACTGAGCAGGTTTTCCCAGATGAAGCATCTGGCCCCTGCTGTGCCACTGATGGACTCTGTCAAGTCTCAAGACATGCAACTGCACAGCACAGCTTAGTGACCGGTGACAAATCTGCAGAGCAGTATTCAGTGGCTGTTGTTTCGATGGATGAGTAGCTTAAAAGCAGGATCCTGCAACCATACAATCAAATCATAGACAGTTTGGGCTGCAAGGGATCTTTCAAGGTCATCTTAGACCAACCCCCCTGCAGTCAGCAGGGACATCTTCAACTAGATCAGGTAGCTCAGAGCACCAAAGAACCTGACCTGGAATGGTTCCAGCAATGGGATATCTATCACCTCTCTGGGCAACCTGTGCCAGTCTTTCACCACCATCACAGTGAAGAATTTCTTATATCTAGTCTGAATCTCCCTCTTATACTTTAAAACCATTACCCACTGTCCTTGACCAGCTAGCATCTTGCTGGAAAAGACCTCTAGCTTTTTTTGGGTCAGTGGGACAACCTGGTGCTCCAGCTGCCCACTATCACTCAAGTCTTTGTTCTCGTCACAGACCAGATGCCTCATGGCTCCATGTCACTGTGAAATGTTGCTATTTTCCCCCGCATCTTTAAAAAGGGCAGTGAAAACTGAAGAACAAAAGCCAGCAGCCTGAGAAATACTAATTCATTTCCATGCTTCAAATGCAATCTAAAAATATAAAGCAGCTTCAACACATTTTGTTGTTAAATGAAAGCATAAAATAATCTGGGAGGACCCAGTCTGCTGAAGCCTCTGTTCATGAGTCATTGCAATAGCAGCTGAGGATACACAATTTTATACACAACAATGAGCTTCCTCCAACCACGCTCGTTCTCTCTCCCCCTAACCAGATATCCCATTATGCCTGATTCATTGGTAAAACATCTCCAGCAAATGTTCTCTAATCCATATACTGTGTGGAAGTTGATGCTATTAACAGCATCTATTTTTCAATCCTCAGAATTTGCAGTAAATGCTCTAATGGATTCATTGTATTATTGTATTATCTTAATAGGAATGCATTGTTGGAGAATTTACGTTGCAGCATTACAGTTTGGGCTGCCTCCTATAATCTTCACAGCAGCTGGAAATGTAATTAGCATCAAACCCAAACAGCCTCATTAAACATCCCTTTCCTGCAGAAGGGAAACATTTAAGGACCCTGTCTCACATGTTCCATTAGAGCTGCTATGGGGCTAGAACAATCCCCAAAAGGCATTTTTCAGCCCAGGTAAGCCAAGTCCACTTCTTAAATCGTGGAAATATTGTGCACCAGATCTCAGGAAGATACAATAATGCTGCTCTGTAGTGGAATACATGCTCCCAGGGGAGTGATTAGCCCTGATTTTTCAACCAGGATCTACCATTTAGCAATTCAAGTATAAAAATAGACAACTACTTTAACTGCCTTCTGTGTACAAACCAGACCTGCAACTTCTGAACGTTATTTGAATTCTTTTAATCTGCTTAAAATGACAAATCTGAACCCATTGATAATTTACATTCCAGCAATAAAGCAGCAAACACCACACACTGCTTTCCCTTGCTATGAAGGGACTTCTGCCACCATAACCTTTGGTCTCTATCTAATTGCATGGGTCAAAGTGACCACTGGCTTTAAAAATCTCTGTGGATCTTTGGTTCCACAGCAGTAAGCAGATGCACAGGTGAATTCTGCTCCCTCTACACAAAGGCAAAAGGTCACACTTTAAAAAAGTTGCCTTGTTTTAGATGAATTTTGGTGCAATTTCTGGCCAGCTCCTCAAAAGATATTAAGAAAATGTTAGTGGGTGTAAAGAGAAGCCATGGGCAATCTACATTTAGACCTAGAATATAATATTTTTTCATTTCCAAAATTAAAAGTACATGAAGTGTGCAATTTTGGATCAATGCAATAAATAAAGCAGAAAATGGATCTTAATTTTGTATTCAAGTCCTTGAGCTCAAGGAGTGTAATATTTCAGCAGACCTAAAGTACAAATGTCTGTCAGGTCATTTTATATTTGGAATTCAAACTTTTAGCTGTACTTGTTAATATCTAGTTCGAATTTGAAGCAGAAATGCAAATTCAAATAAGAACCGTTCTAATATTCATCTAGAAAATACTGAAATACAATATGTTTATTTTCTGGAGTCCTTCAGATAAAAATGTTTAAGTCAATGTGCATTCATGAAGAGCCTGACCTCCTGCAAAACAATTGTTTTCTTCAGAGAATGCCAATTTGCACCTCCCTCCAAAAATACACAGAGCTGTGAACAAAGAAGTACTGAGTAACTCCAAAAAGTGGTTGCATTGCTGAGTTTTAACACATCTGGATCTATTTTTTTTTTTAAGTTTAGATTAAGTTTCACATCACTGCCATTTCTCTCTCTCCTCCCAGACTCTTGGAAATGATCAGTGATTTTCAGCAATGGGTCAATGCTCCATTAGCTGCTCCAGTACAGCAAAAATACCTGCTTGGGAGCAGTGCCTGTGTCGCCTGCTCAGTGTCTCGCATGGAAATGGCTGTTGGGAATGTTGCACAGTCTTACTAACAAGCTTTGTCATGGATCAGAATGGGACTTCAGGCTTCAGGATAACTTCAGACCCAGCTACACTGAAGGGGAGACCCTGCTCTTCTTCTCAATGCTGATTCAGAATTACATTGCCAAAATCAACAGAGCAAGAAGCTGAAGGAAGAATATTATCCCAGTTCTCCATACCTAAGCCTAGAAATGGTCTGGTCTGAAAGCATAAAGGAAACAGCCTCAAAGTTGTGCAAGGGGAGGTTTAGGTTGGATATTAGGAAAAATTTCTTCACAGAAAGAGGTGTTGGGCATCAGCACAAGCTGCCCAGGGCAGTGGTGAAGTCACTACCCCTGGAAGTGGTTAACGATTGGACTCGATGATCTTGGAGGTCTTTTCCAGTGTGATTCTATGAATCTCTAAGAGAAACTGTAACTGAAATACTGACACCTTTCACATGGATCACATTAGTTATTCAACAACATTCCGGACAACAGACCAGAGCCATGAAGTGCTTTAAAACACAGTTATCCTTGTTAGCCAAGGATCCAACCAAAACCACTGCTTTCAAAGTACAGGCTGAAAATAGGACCTCTGTGGATAGATTTCAATAACCTGGTAGGAGGCCCTTGGAAAACCCACCCAAAATCTCCCCCCTAGACCACCTCCCCAGAAGGACAGGCAGAGGTGAGGGCATGCATATCTGCAGGCTGTGTCATTTCGCTTCCCCAGGCAAAGGTCTCACCCAAATAGCACAACTAGTTTAACAACACCAGTTTTACATGAGAAAACACGAGAGGCCATCACCGGCAACAGAGAAGGGAACAGGAAGGTTTAAAAGCAGCATTGGCAATGCACTGGTGAATTTCTACCAATTGGAATCTTCTGGAAAGCAAAGTTCAAAATATTTACCTATTGTAGTTAGAAATATTCAGCAGTAGGAAGAAAATGATCTGGGTACGGCTTATGAATAGCAGTTCCTCTAATTGCACAGATTCACCACATTTTGTTTTCTTGTTATTCATCAGAAACATCAAAAAGTCCCTGTCTGTAAGTGTTGCCAAATTTAAACAATCCTTCTGCTGACTGTGAAACTTAACTTATACAAACACATTGACATATGCATTTTTACAGAATGCTTTTTAAAAAAACTCTGGAAAAACCAAAGCACTGAGGCTTAGCAAGGAAAAAAAATAGCATTTGAGCATCAAGTGAGTGGCTGTTTTAGTGCAGATTCTGGGAGCAGGGCAGCTAAAGGTTGCAGGAGTGGATTATGGTTTGGCACACTTGATTTTCTTTAAATGGCTTGAGTGAAAGTAAATGGAAGAACATGCATGTCCTTCCTAAAAAGCCAACTAGAAAAACCCAGATGCTCCCCTTCAGGCACTGTCTACACTACTGGGCTTCAATCTGCAGTGCACAGAGTTCAACTATTTCAGTTTGACAGAGTAACTACTACTGAGAGAAAATTTTCATCTTCTGTACAGACAACTCTTAAGGCAATCCTAAGGCCTCTGGGCAGCAGATCAATCCATGAACCTGTCCTGAAAGTCCTAGTCCCCCCAGCCCAACTGACAGTGTTTGGCTCACACTGATTTGCCTCTTGGCTCTTCTGATACCCTGGTCCACTTTCTTCAGCCCAAGTCTTTATCCCTTCAAAATCCCCAGTCCTACACCAAGCAAATAAAACTTTAAATGAAGCAGGAGTGGGTCTTCCCTCTTCTCAGGGGGGTACCCCAAGCACAGGGCTAGGAATACACTGTCACATATTTGGCCACAGAACAGGACACAGCTTGCTAGCTCACCCATGGGTTTTGGGGATGGGAGCTGTGGCACTGGAGGACTGATCCATTCTCACTACCCTGTGGAAGAAGTTGTAAGTATTTCTAGGAGAGGGATCTGGGACATGAATGAAGAGAGGTTTCAAAGTACCTAGGAGGAAAGGCTGAATTCAATAGATTTCCTTTTCTCTCTCTAGTATTACTGATTGTCTTAGAAACAACAGATCTGCTGTGGAGTTTTCTTCTGACTCTAGACTTTCTCAGCCCACTGTACAGGGTGCTTCTGTATCTAACCTGAACACTGCTGAAACCCCTGCCTCTCCTACTGACAGCTGAGCTTTATCCACATCCTTAATCTTTAGCCATCTCCTGCATTCCTCCTCTCATGCCAATCAGTTTCCTCCAAGTTCAAGTTACATGCTTCCTCCTCCCCTCTGCCTGAGCATTGCAACTGGGGGAGCAAGAATGGGGGAAGATGAGACACCAGTTCTTTAAAATTAAGGTCATCCTAAACATGAAGTGTGAAACAAGACATCTTCCCCTATTCAAACTCCTGCAAGGTACTGAAATACTCTTCTCTGAAAGCTTGCAAGCAGTTAGCTCTTGATGAATAAAGTGATGAAAAACTTCAATAATATTTCAAGTGAGCCCAGAACCTATCTACCCTCAGGCTTCTTCATTTCAGAAGCACTTCCTTCTTCAAAACATGGCCAGGAAATGACATTTCACCAGCACGTGTACGGCACTGCAATAAAACAACAGCACACCCAGGAACTGATCTCAAATTCACATCAAGATGAGCAGAACAAGATCAAGGTATTAAAACCAATGACAAATGCCTGGCTGAGGAGACAGTCAAGCTTTCTCTCCTGCTATCCACTTTACTGACTCTCAGAGAGCCTAGTGTGGCTTTAAAAACCTTGTGAAGCCTGCTGGAGCCATCCCAGCTGCATCCAGCCAAGGAAACGTGCTTGGGCAAAGAAAATTCAGTTTCTTTCTGGCTTCTTCTGCCATAAGTGAGACTCCTCCTTATCAGTTATAAGAAACTGTCCTATCAACTGCTATAATCTTGCCATTTAGAAGTTTGCTTGTGCTCCCAAAGCTAGAGTTGTCAGCTTTATCATATTGCTCATTGCCTTGAGGAGCCCTCAGCCCTCCATGGTAATAAAGGTTTCCACACTTTCTGTGCAAAATGAAATTTTAGGTGAGTTAAAAAATCCACACCATACTTTTGACTACAGCACGAATAACATTGTGGCCCAGTTTAATATCTTTCTCTAGCTCCCTGTATATAAAACTTTACTGTCAGAGGCGTTTCTATTGTACTGTGGGGCTTTCAGAGTCCATCAAAGAACTTTCATTAGGACCTTCTGTGGTGAAATGATTTGCAATCCTGACACTGAAAAACACTCTGTTCTGGGGGGGAGCCTCGCTTCTGCCCCAGAGGAGGATTACTGTGAGAATTAACTTGTTTCTGGCCCTGCTGTGGCACACTGGCATCCCTCACATGGTATAGTCTCCCTTCCCACTTGCTCAGAGACTGAGCCTGTCCACTCCTGGTGCATGTCCTGAACAACCTTCTCTATACTCCACCTCCTAGCAAAAGAGGTTGCTCAAATCAAACCCTGGATGTGGGCTCATCTGGAACTTACCATCTGCAACAACAGACCACCCCATGGCAGGATTGCTTCTACCTCCTTAGCTTAACAACCCAAGAGTTTTATGTGAGAAAACATGAGAGGCAATCACTGGCAAAAGTGATACAAAATACTTAATGATGATGCTCACAGACAGACCAACTGCAAGGCAAATGCTTTTGATGTCTGCATCAAAACCCGTGACTTCCACCTTCATGACCAAGCCAACACCAAGGCAATGTCAGACTTTGAACCCTTCTACATAGTCACTACAGGGATACCAAAGCCAACCTATAAACATATGAAGTGTATGGAAACACATGCATTCTTCTAACCTGCTTGTCAGTGACAACACAATAATGACAGACAAAGGACTGGGGACTTGTTACACTCGAGCATCACGATGTGAGTATTGACGTGCTGAAAGGAACCATAGAGAACAAGCCCCACGTTAAGGTCCTCCATCAATCAAATCACAGATTTTCTATCTCATCTTCTGCAATTACCAGGGGTCAGAAAAATAACTTTTCCTATTACCTAAAAGGGTTTTTTTGCCCACTGACCACTGAACTGTATTTTAAAGCAGTCATCTCTGAATATATAATCACGAGCTTTTAGTCTGAGAAAGATAGGGATACAAAATGTTAGCACTTAGAAATCTCAAGAAAAAGGCAACCTTTCAACCTTAAATATCAGCCTGACTCTTTCCTCCTTCCAGTCTTCTCCCAGAAAAAAACCCTCCCATTAATTCCAAAGGAAGTTTCAACAGATAAGGTCATGTGTTTTGACCCTTATCACTTTTGACATTAAAAATAATTGAATCTGTTGTTGCAGCAAATAAGAGTCTAATAAAATACTTGTCTGAGTATTTATTTGTTGATAATTACTGATGTTCTATGCAGGTGGGAAAGCTTGGGTGTATGCCTGTAGGACACTAATGGGAATTTTATTTTTCCAAGCATCACATTTATCAGTGCATTAGAAGAAAATAAGGCTGTCCCATGCTGGCTTTCATTATGCCATCTCATAAGCTTGTCCTTTGATTTATTATAAAAATTAAATATTTTTTCCCAGTGAGATGAGAGGTATTAAAGGAGAGGTCATGGAAATGCTGGCAGAAAAATGCAAGTTTTCCATGTGTAAAATCTTTTGTATTACACATCCTAGGTTCAACCAATGCTGCTGAATTGCCAGAGGTGGGTCTGTAGGATCCTGCTGGATTCCTGTTCCTTATGGGATGGGAATGATGGAAACTCTGGGGTCTCCTGCTCCCACAATTCAGAAGTAAACCTCTGCTTTCCACAAGATGCTCAGCAAATTTGACATCCTTGTCAATTTTGCTGCAGTTAGTAGCAGGGGAGCTGACAGGAATACCAATTTTGCCAAGCAACTGCAGGATACTCTTAGCTTACTAAAAATGCATTTATTTTTTTTAAAAAGAAAAGTTTTGGATTTAGCTGAGATCAAATCCAGTAGTGCCACAGACAAACATTCCTGCAACCTGGAGATCCAGCTTTTAAATTAGTTTTTCAGACACTGAACTCTCTCTTACTTGGGGAGGAGATGTGCTGGCATGAATGGTAAAGCTTCCTAATCCTCTGAGAAGAGGAAATAAGTATTTTTACTCTGATTTTAATCACTGTGCACTTTCCAAATATAGTGGTAAATGGGGCAAATCTACCTAGCACATCTTTCAGTGCCCAGAGCAGGCTATGGAGGTGTATTCAAGCCAGACTCCAACTAATCATTCTAGCCACAGCAGTATGCAGCTCAGGCTCAGCTCCTGGAGCTGGATAAACCACACAAAGAAATCCTAGGCAGGCTTTTGTAACCCATGGCACGTCCTGAACTGCCATGGTTATCCTCCTAGTTGCCACCAACTAACCCAGCATCCTAGAACTAGCTTCAAAGCAGTTGCCACCACAGTGTCCACATATCATAGAAACAGAGAATTGTTTTGGTTGGAAGAGACCTTTAAGATCCAGTCCAAGTCCAACCATTACCCACTGCAGGTCAACACTAAACCACATATCTCAGCACTGTATCTAGATGCCTTTTCAATCCCTCCAAGGATGGTGACTCCACCACTGCCTTGGGCAGCCTGTGCCAGGCCTTGACAAACCTTTTGGTGAAGAAAATTTTCCTAATGTTCAACCTGAATTTCCCCTTGTGCAAGCTGAAGCTGTTTTCTCTCATCCTCTTGCATGTTACATCAGGGAAGAGACCAACACCCACCTCCCTCCAACCTCCTTTCAGGCAGTTGTGGAGAGCAAGATCTCCCCTGAGCATCCTCTTCCCTAAGAGCTATCCAGTTTACATGGAAATCCTGCTACAGTGCACTATGGCTATGACCGATACAAAACATGAAAGCCAAGCCTTTTGTTTTGTAGAAGCATATCATTTTTTGGTGACAGAAACTTCTCAGCTGTCAAGTCAAAAAACACAATCATCACTCAGAGTAACTGAGCCGTCTGTAGAGCTCATTAGCCTTTGCCTGACAAATCAGAGAGCAGCTTAAAGAGCATCTTCAGGTATCAACCCTGAGACCTCTTATTCTGCATTTCATGCAAGAATTCACACCTAGCTAAAGGAGATTCCTCCTGCAAGTATGGGCCATTTTCAGAAGCACAGGCTTCAGGGTGCCAGGAGGTACAGTCGAGTCCTGCCTGAAAGCTTCTACTGTGCAATAAGCAGGTCAGAGAGCAACTGGGCTGTAACCCAAGCCTCTTCTGGCATGTAAAGGAGCAAGAGCCTCATGGCTTTCTTTCTAATTCTAGTGAGAACAATAATAAATCAGAAGAAAATTCATACTTCCTCACAGACCATCCAGGCTCAAGACTTCCAAAACCACATGTAGTAATTATTAGACAGACATCATGGAAGAACAAAGAAAAGATACCTTCTAAATAGATCACAAAGCTAAAAGAAACAAACAGGCCAGGTAACAACTTCCACTAAGTGCACCAGTGCCTGCACCTGGGATTCTTGCTCAGACCAATTTACAAAAGAACATCATATTTTTGCAGTTTTCCATATTCATTTTTTAATTAAAAAAAGAGTCTTAAAGCAGGAGTATTAGAAAGCAATGGCAGAAGAGAGATTTGTTTTCTCAGAAAGCAATGACACATCTTTCCTGCCCAATGGAACAATTAATTTATGGTTACGAACTTACTCAATACAATGTCAACTCCTTTCTCATGTATTTTTACTGCTTCTCTTTCAGAACTTACAGGAGTTTGAATGTGGCTAAATCCTTCTCTAGATTTGTCTTTTCATACTGCTATTTCCTTTACCCATTATCTGCTAAATCAATGTTAACAAGATTTCTTTCTGGGATCCCCTCCAGCTCTAACAGCAGAGTCTGAATATACAGCTTTGGTGAGCTGCTGCTTTAATTGCAGTGAACCCAACATGTTGTTTGGGGTTTCTTGAAAGAGAAAGCTGATAACAAAGCTAAAGATCTCTTAGAATCAGAGATCTCTCTCCAAGGCAAGCTTCAACAACCCTAAAAACATAACAAATTGGGGTTGCATTACCAATTCTTAGCCTTGTTAATCAAACAGTTCCAGCCTGACAAACCAACCCGACTGCAACTCTTACCTGCTGAGGTGTGTTTGAATTTTTCACTCTTCTTCTTCCTCCATTTCCATGGCTTAAAAAGCCTCCCAAGAGTGGCAAATTTGCTTCTTCTCCTGATGGGAGGTGTGTGAGTCCCAGGTACTAGAGAATCTGAACGCATTGCAGCCAGTCTTTCCACCTCCTCAGCTGGAGTTTCAGCAAGAAAAGAGAAAAGAAAAAGAGGGAAATTAAATAAATGCTTTAATAAATTATTACAGAACTACACAAATGGTCAAAATCTTCCACGTTACAGAGAACACTAAAAAAGGGGGGAAAAATATTTTAACATTCTTTTCTTCCCTTTCAGTGGAATCCATAATCTACTTGTATGGATCAGGGTGAACAGATTCAACAGGAATATGGATTATCTCAACAGGAAAGTTCCAGTCTTTATCAAACTGCATTGCTCTATACAGTTGCCAGCCCATCCACCAGCCATGCCTAAGGAAGCATGACAGAGACTGAGGAAGAGAAAGCTCAAAACACCATGATGCAATACTGCTTGAAAGAAATATTGCAAAGAAAGAAATATTGCAAATCCTTTTTTTATTTTTCCTTTGCAATGGAAAGAGACATTTCCATGAAGTAATATTCATCAAGAGCAAGGACCCTGATAACTAATGACACTCTGGGAGCATTATTGTATCCATCAAAACTGCCTGGGTTACAAAAATGGCTGCATTAGAAAATTCCTAGTGAAAGAAAAGTGGCTAAAAATTCAGAAGGTTCCTTCTAGTCCCACTTTTCTGCCCACTCATTCCCCTCCAATTCTTATGCTTAACATTTTAAACACAGGGACTTGGATATTTTAGAGTCCCCACTTAGGACTGAATTCCCTATGGTGGGTTTACAGGTTTTTACTGAGCTTCTCCTGTTAAAAAAATCACCTCTCTGCAACCTTCACACAAATACATCATCATAGTCTCAATATTTAAAAAGAAACCCCAAAACTGAAGAACGTATATTCCTCTTCCTGAAGACAGCAAGAGAAATCTGAAGGAGGTTGCTTGGTGCAGTTACATTGCACGGTCCCCCCCCTTCATATTTGCATGGAAAATGTATGCTGGTGCTTCTGAGAAACAACATCCCTGTGATGGGAGGCACAGAGAGAGCTAAGTTAGGAACACAACGGAAAACACTGACAGAAGGAAGGTCCCAGTAGCCCAGGAAAGAGTCTCTCCCTGCCACAGGTGCCAGGGCTGCAAGAAGCTCTCCCAGTCCTGGGCTGAAGTGTGCACACTCCCTCCTTGGTTTTGTGGGGTTTTTAAAGGTTGTTGGTGGGTATTTTTTTAAGGGACACCACTGCTCAGGCTTGTGTGGCAATGCAACACTGCCAGTGAAACTGATCTGAGTGGTCTGGACACCCAGAGTCTGGAGTCCTAAAGACAGGATGCAGATTGTCACCCCTCCTGCTCTGAAGACAGCAGCCCAGTGGTTTCTGCCTCACCTCTAGCATATTAAGTACTTGCCTCGGCCAGGAGGCTCAGGAACCTCAGCAAGAACATCACTCTGAAGGGATGAGCACACCCACTCCACACTGACAGATTCACCAGAGATTTTGGCTGGCAAATTCTTGTGTTTCAATGGAAATTTTTCCCAGGTTTTAAGTGTGTCCAATTTAGTTTGTTTTTCATGGGAACAGCCAGAGATGCACTTCTAACACAAAGGAGGTTTAGGTATCAGTGCACCAAACTGAAATACTATCTGAACTCCTCAGGTTTTTTGCAGGAAGGTTAGTTATTTTGTTACAGCTCTTTTGTTTGTTTTGAACATTGGCAACACAAATATTTTTTCCTGTTAAATATCACTGCCAGATATAGCTGCTTGCAACTTTCCCAAGGAAAAAAAAGATGCAGTTTCAGAGGAAATGGTTAAAAAGGACTATTCCTTCGGGTAACGAAGAAAAAGACATGCATTTCTAAAAACACTTTCTTTCCATTTAAAGCAGAGAAAAAAAAAAGATAATCCAGCCAAAGCATTTCATTCTGTTCCAGCTCTTTCTGCCCAATTGCCTAGAGAAATCTCTTCTGATCCAGAGAACCCATGAGAAGGCCTGTACAGGGGCTGGGACATGCTGTACTGGGGCTGGAAATCACCTGGTTAATGCTGAACAAACCATGAGGATAAATAGAGAAGGAAATCACAAATTAACTTTCTGACTTAACTAGAACCTGCTAGGCTTTGATGACAGGTACAGACCACTTCCCTCTCCATGCAGATCCAAAGGGATTATCCCTTTTCCCTCTCCTCCATTTTAAGAGGTCTCTAGTTAAAGCATGTAAGATCAAACTGTGTTCCACTGCTGTGAATTTTTAGAGATGCTCTAAAAGTAATGTTCTGCTATTGGCTTTGCTACCTTATGTGGGGGATACAGGGTGTAGAAGTGGTCCATTGAGCAAACTGGGAATGACACACTGCTGCTGCTGAATTAAGCCTCCTGCTGCATAAACCCACAGCTGAAACAATGAAATTCCTCTTACTGCTCACCCTCTCTCCTTTTCCCCACCACTGAGCCACCATTTCTGCTACTCAGGTGTCTCAGCTATTAAATCTCAGAGTTGCAACAATTCTTCTTTGAGAGCTGGTCCTAGCTGGCATTGCTGAGGCCATTCCCAGGAGAATTGACATCCCTTAAAGATTCTCTTTTCCTAACATCCATCCTCTCTGTCCCACACCAGCTGCACTCTCACTGCCCCTGGGAAGCTTTTCCCATTCTGGGTAAATGAGTATGGATTCACAGTCAGGCAAAACTAACACTGGAGACAAAAAGAATTTACCCAAAGGGTGGGTTCATTAAAAGCTGAACACAGCATCCAAACCATTTCCATATTTTGACTGCTCTTCCCTGAATTTCAGTATCATCTCTCACATGGATCCAGGAGTCCTGCTGTGCTCTCCCTCAGCCATGAACGTGGCCCTTCTCCTTTATCCTCTGTGAACACACACAGCTCCAAGCTAAGGCAAGTAACAGCTCTTTTCTCTTCTTGCTCCTATTTCTCAGATGGACTACTAGGGGGTTTTTTTCATGAAAAATACTCTCAAGAGCATAATAATCACTGGCTAGAAGTGAACCACATTAGCATAAAAGCCATGACAGTTTTTAATAGAGCAAGAATAAAAGCAGACCACGATATGAGTACCAAATGCCAGAATTCTGTGCTCTTCTTTGCTGCTGCATCTTCTGCTTGAGTTGGCTCGAGGTGGCTGCCTTTTTGGCTCCTAATGACTATTGCCTGGCTGTGGGCTGTGACACCCACTGCTGACAGCAGGCTCCGTAGGCTGGTTTCACACCCTTGCTGTTCCCCAAAAAAGGTGGCACTTTCACAAATGGAAACTAACCCAGGCCTTGCACTTTGGATTTTTTTATTGCCTTCGAAGGGGAAAGCAGTCCCAGTGGTTCCACCTTGATCAGTCTGCTGAACAGGGAGAGGGAACTGGCACCTGCATTAGTGCTTGTAGTCACACTGCTGAGGTCTCATCTTGAGGTCAGTGCCACATGTGGTGTTGACAGGTCACAGTTGCTGCTGCTATTTGGCGCTCTGGGAAACTTGTTTGGATTTTTTCCCATGATCTGAAAGATCTTGTTGGGATGTTGGGACCTGCACTTTATGGCAAGAGGGTGATGCACTCCTCTTCCTCTTTCTTCTGTCTGATCTGTCATCAGCAATGAGAAAACTAAACCCAAGAGCTTTTCATGGGCTGTTTGACTGGGAGACAGTGCTCAAGATTTTACTGGAGCCCTTAAGACATTTGAAGTTCATAGAGACTGAAGCACTTCAAAAAGACTTGAGGTTTTCATGAGAAAAAGCATCACAAATCAAAATATTTTGCATCCAAGGGATGTAAAAGAAATTTTACAACCTTGATTGAAATATACTAATTTCTTCTCTCACTCATTTTTTTGTTTCTCTTTGAAGCTAACCCTGGGTTTGGGGGTTCTTTTCCCTTTAGACTGCACAGACCTTATTTTAGCAGCTCTGTTCAACACAAGATACAAATGCAACATGTGCCTTTTTGAAATGACAGGAAACCTGAACAACTACTGTAATTGCTGAGCATTTCTGTCTTTTCTCTTGACCTGAATGGGAAAACTTTCAATTAAAAAAAAGTCCTTGTTTTTCTTTCAGGAAGATGGTTTGTTTTCTGATTTGCTACTATCATCTGTTCAGTTATTTCCCTTTAATTTCTCTTTGCACCTGGAATTTATTTGCATCAGCCCTGCCTTTACTATTTGAATTACCCATCTAAACTTTTCCTAACTTCCCCAAATGTCTGTTTTCCAATCAAAGACAAGGCATGGCATGCAGCACCCTAAATGCAGTCTTGCCAAATGAGGATTATTACCTCTTTGGTTGACAACAGCTCCCACTGGATCTGTGCATTTCCAATGGCACTGACTGGGTTGGCATAAGTGGGTTTATGAGCCATGGAAGAGGCTGTCAGGAGCTTTCCTTTGCATGCTAAGCAGCACTCATATTTCCCAACCCCCTGCCTGGTATTCCCTAGGTGTGTAGCACTTTGCATTCTATCCACAAACTGAATCTCTCACCGTTTCAGCATAGGTATCAGACCCTGGCACAGCTCTGCTCTCTGCTGCAATCTCTCTTTCTCAGTCTATTTTCTGGTCAGACCAGAATTGCCAGCAGCAGCTTTGGAAGCCCAATCCCTTTAGGACCCTGCTTTCGACTTCCCCACTTTTTGACGTAAAACATTAATTATTCATGCTGATTGCAATCTGAAAGCTTTTTTTTTAACCTCTGCAAACTCTGCTGCACTGCATGCATCACTCTAAGCATGTCCTTACTGATAGGAAACCCCTCAAAACACCAAGTTATTTTCTGTATTATAATGTGGTACACAAGATTTTTTTACTTGCAACAAAAGCACTCTGTCAGGCTATGTCATCAATAGCTACATAATCTCTTCCTGTAACCCCTGCAATCATAGAAAAGGCATTGTTAGATCTGACAGGTATCAGCTATTTTGTGTATCCCTTATTGCTCTTATTAGTCAGTAGGTTTTCCATCTCTTAAATGTTTACTACATAGAGATTTGAGGCTCAATCCAATAAACAGTACTGCAGCTCCTCACTTTTGGGAGTCTGGACATTGGAACAGAATCGATAGGTCTGTCCCTGGGCATCACACATACCATGTGGAGACTCAGCAGCTCCAAAACGAGACTCGGAACAGCCACTGCAAGGGGAGCATAACCAAAAGCCAACCAAGAGAAAAACAAGGCCAGTGGAAGCAAACTAGTTATCCTGCTTTTCTTAGGGCTGTAGGAATACAATTCCACAAGTATCAGGAATCTCTCCAGTTAAGAAACTTCAGTTTAAAAGGAAGGGAATTTTTCCCCTTCCTAAACAGAAAACAGGGAGGAGATGCATAAGCTTGTGCTTTCAAGAAAGCAGAGGAAGTAGGATGAGGTGTAAGGACTTTTCTGTTAGAGCAGGTAGAGATTTCTCTGGGGGGCAGGAGAATCACTGGGGCACTTTCACCCTCTTGAGAAAGCTCAAGCCCACATCTCCCATTTCCTTGGGAACACTACCACACTTCATATTATGAAAGGTGGGAGAGCACCCCCTACCTATCCTACTAAAACTGTTATTTTGAAGAATTCAAGACCTATCAGGTCTGAAAGAAAGCATAAGTGATAGCACAGCTCCAGATAGTTAAGGCACTGTTCTGTCTGCACAAACCCCCTTCTCCCAAAATTATTCCTGGGCATTACACTGGGTTAAGTAACCCAAACCTGCCTCTGCTTCACTCATGGATTGAAAGAAACTGCTGGTCACTGCTGTGATAACGTTGAGAGCCTGATCCTGTCCAGTTCTGCACTAAGTAGGATAAAGGGGAGTGGAGATACTGCCTCTGACTGTCCCTTTCTTTCACTTCTAGTAGGGCATCTTCTATCTGAGGCATAAGGGAAGAGACAAGAGGTGAGGTCCTACTCCTAGATCCTCTCCCTAGAAAGCAGGAGAGGATGGATGGGTATATGGAGCCCTTTTAGCAGTCCTGCTTTGGCACCCACTGAGAGCTTCAGCCTGTGAAGAGCTGCCATAAAAAACTCCTGTTCTGGTGTAAATGGCATCTACAGTCAGAATTTCCCATTTAGGGGACATCCTCCTCATACTGTAATCACACTGTCATATTAAAAACTCACCTACTGAACAAACCTCACCCTTTCGAAGTTACCATTATAGAAATAGGCTCTTGGATTGTGTGCAACCTGGAAGGGAGAAGCCTCTAAGCACAAATACATTGGGAAGCACACAAAACCACATTCAACCCACAGAATCACAGAATCATTACGGTTGGAAAGGACCCTCAAGATCATCTAGTCCAACTGATAGCCCTACACTACTCTTATCCCTAAATCATCCCCTGAAGAAACACATCTATCCTCTTCTTAAAAACCTCCAGGGATGGTGACTCCACCACCTCCCTGGGCAGCCTATTCCAATATCTAACCACTCTTTCAGTAAAGAAATTCTTCCTAATATCAACCCATTCAGCTTCTGAAAACAAACCATGGGTAAGATGGAACTGACCTGCCTACTCACAACCAGCTGTGTCCCCTAGCACAGAACATAGACTAATAGAAGTCTTTAAACCTCCTTGAACAGTATTTTGCCACCACTGGCAACTCCAGTAACTCCTCCAACATATGTTGTGCTGATTTTGGCTTGAGTAGAGTTAAATTTCTCCATAGTAGCTGGTGTGGGGCTGTGGTTTGGAGTTGTGTTGTAAACAGTGTTGAGAACACAGATGTTTTAGCTGTGGCTGAGCAGTGCTCACACAGAGCCAAGGCTTTTTCTGTTCCTCACCCCACCCCACTAGTGAGTAGGCTGAAGGTGCACAAAAGGTTGGGAGAGGACACAGCTGGCACTACAAACATTAAACTTTCTAAACAGTGGTACCATCTCACCACTATCATCATAAAGATAAAACATTAAATTTTTAATTACTGTAATGACTGGGAGAAAAGGAGCAAAGTACCTCATTTAAGAGCTAGAAAGTTCAAACCATTCCCTTGTAAACTCTGTATTGCTTCTCTTGGGAAAAAGAAATGTCTATTTCTGTTCTTTAAAGAAGTTGATAGGAAGTTGGCCAAGAGGAAAAGAGTAATTATACCAAATGGCACATTTATAATGAGCATAAATGAGTTTTTTGTAAAAAAAAAAAGTCATTAACAGCTTAGCAAAAAACATATGTTTCACTGGACTCTGAAGAGAGACAGTCTGTATCCATATTCAGGAATTTAAAATAAGGACAAAATACTTCTGCTTTGAGTACCTGAGTGCAGCTACATAGTCTTCACTGCTTGTCACTGTAATGGGAATTCTTTTGCTGATTCAAATGATGGTTAGTTTAGACTCCTTGGCCACGGTGAAATATCTCTTTAGCTCCTTATGGTAGAGGCTTAGGGTTTCAGAGATGAGTATTTGAAGGGGAGGAAAATACTCACAACTCCTTGAATAAATGAATAAAGGTCATGAATAAAGCATGGCAGGTTGCTGGCTAAAACACAGAGCATTTCTTTGTGGTTTTCATAGCTATGATTTCACTTTTTTTCCACCCTCTTTTTCAGCATTAAGTTCTAGGGTGTCTCATGGTTGCTGAGCTCTGCAGGCTATTGCTCTTGCTCCATAAATTTAGAGGAAAATCTCTGGTTTTGAAAAAAACCTGCTGCCTTTAAAAAAAAGATGGGGTCCATCAGGTAATCAAATTGGTATAGCCATGTAAGAAATATTACAGTCAAAGGAAGGATCTATGCATGTAGATTCAAGTTCATGAATAATTCTGAGTCCAGTAACCAGAAATAGCTCAGGAAACGAGAAAGAGTTTAGATCAGAGCTAAGGGGGGAAAAAATACTACAGGGAACCAAGAAAACACCACCACTGAAAAAGCTACTGAAATAGTTTTGGCTGCTTTATGCACAGCAATAATGTTAGCAGAGAAACAAGTGAAATTCTGACCATACCAAAGTGAATGGCAAAAGTCACAAGGAGTAGGATTACCTTACCCAAGCCATTGAGCAACTGGATGACCATCTTGGGAATTAGGGATGTATTTTGTCTTTGAGGCTAGCAAAACTTTGCTAATGAAAGTAAAATATGGTCCTCTGCTCTTTGCTTGTGACTAATGAGATAAGCAGGAAGAGCAAGGTAAGAAGAACTGCATTATATGTGGTCTTTCTCATGTGGGGTTGAGATATGCTGGTTGCATGCTAAAACATGCCTCCTTACTGGTATCAGAGGACTGTTGGCCAAAACTGTAAAAGGGACCTTTCCAGCATGCTTAAACTCACCTAGAGAAAAAAGTTGGGAGAGAAGACATTACAGCACAGTCTTAATGACTGCCTTCCTCTGTATCTATGGGAATGGCTCCTTTCTGAAGTGTCTGAGAGAGGAACCTGTGGCACACTGTGAGCTGCAGATGCCAGTGAGCACCCTGACAGTAGGACGGGCTGTGCTTACACAGAGCCACTTGACCATGGAACTGGCAGTAAAGTTCCATTTGCAACATTGTGAAGGTAACTGTGACAGGCATCTACGTGAGATTCCATTGCAATACAGAAGTATGATAAAATCCAAGCAAACCCTGACACTTCTTACAATTAAAACAAAGTAATCTTTTGCAATCCCTTCACAGCTGGCACTAGACAAAGCAACAAACTGATGAAATCTGACTTCCTTCAAAGTTTTCAAGATTTTGCTACCAAGCAGATATTAAAAAAAAACCCAAAACACAAGTACAACATAAGCCTTTCTGAGCATTTTTGACAATACAAATTGCCTCTACCCACATAACCTATGGAGAACAGTGTTCTCAATTTTAACTACTGACCTCTTTTGGGCAAAGTATCTGTACAACATCCTAAAAGTGTCACAGATCCATTTCCTGTCAAGTCAACTGTCAAACTGGCATATGAACTTTTCCAACTGAACTGGAGTCTTTGCCATGCAAACCGGATTTTTACAACAGGCTTAAACCCAGTATTTGATTTGAATTTGCAACTCAGAGACCGGCCTGAATCATGACATCTGGCCGAGAACCTCAAGCTTTAGAACGTTTGTGCTGCTGCTCAGAATGACAAATCTCCCAAGCATTTTGCTACAGAAGTTGGAAACAAGAAACAAGCCAGATAGGCTTGCAGGCACTTACACACAGGCCACCCAGGAGGAATACAAAATAGTTGTGAGGCTCTGCAGGGAGGGTATTAGAAAATCCAAAGATCAGTTAGAAATTCATCTGGCCTCTGAGGTTAAGAATAATAAGAAAAGTTTTTTTAAATATATTAATAGCAAAAGGAGACGATATGAAACCCTCCATCCCCTAATGGATGCGCGAGGGGAGTTAGTGACAAAGGACGAGGATAAGGCTGAGGTGCTTAATGCATTCTTCGCCTCAGTCTTTAATAATAAGGCTGTTGTTTCAAAGGATATTCATTCCCCTAATCTGGGGAATATGGTCAGGGAAGGGTGTGACTCCCCCCTAGTCCAAGAGGAGATGGTCAGTGACCTGCTGCATCACTTGGATGAGCACAAATCCATGGTCTGCATTTTGGGCGTAACAACCCCCAGCAGCACTACAGTCTCGGGAAGGTATGGCTGGAGAGCTCCCCAGCAGAGAAGGACCTGGGGGTGCTGATTGACGGCCGGCTGAACATGAGTCAGCAGTGTGCCCAGGTGG